>JANAVB010020599.1:17160142-17699794 GCA_029216955.1 Iris pallida | reverse complement strand
TTTTTTTGTCATAGTTTATTCCAATTATCCTTCTCGCTACACTCATTCTTCTCAAACTCATGGAAAATATGCATCAATGACAATAAGTTTTATAAGGACGCCAAACTCAAGCACCCACTCAGATAAATAACAATTCAACAGAATATTTTGGACAAACCATTCGTTATCGAGTGCTTGCCTTCCTCCATAACTCACTCCTTTCCGTTTCGAACACGCCATGTTCCTCGAATGATGAAGCTCCTCCACCGTCTCCTTTGTCGGCATTTCTCGCCATGACAACCTTTGCCACGACGAGAGCAACCAGACGCCTACCACCAACCCCTACCACCAAAACAACCCTCATCGCCGTTCGCCAAGGGCCTCCTTGCGTCCTGACGCTCATCGCATCCCCTACCGATGCGGGCCAACACCGAACTCAATGTGTACTACTAAAATACAGCAAATTGGCAACAGAAGATTAGCGACGGATCGTATCCGTCGGCCATAGCGACGGCCTCGCGACTACCTTGTGACTGGCTACCGTCAGAAAGCAATGGAAATTATTTTTAGTTTTTTTGCGTCAAAATCAGTCGAGCAGCCGTCGCTAATTTGATGAAACTTTAGCGACGGATTCGTGTCCGTCGCTAATATGTCGCACATTGTGGCGGCAAAATCTGAAATAAATGGTGCGCTAAATTAGCGTCTATGTGGCGATGGACGTTCCGTCGGTAATATAGTTGGTATTTAGCGGCTGCCTACCGACGGATATATCCGTCGGTAATCCGTCGCTAAATACTGTAACCTAACTTAAATTGAACCGACGGAGGGAGGGAGATTTTTTATTCCCCCCAAAAAACTCTCTCTCTTCCCTTTCTCTCTCTCTCTCCCTCTCCGGCGAGCTAGCGGGTACCCCATTTTCCGGCGAAGCTCTCTCCGACGGGATATCGCTCTCTCAGGTATGCTTTCTCTCTCTCTCTCCCTCCCCCTCTCTCTCTCTCTATTTAGGGTTTCGGGTTGGTGGAGGGGTGGGTCGGCTGTCGCTCGGGCCGACGGGGTGGGGGGGAGGGAGTGGGGGCGGGGGGGGACTTGTTATTGAGGGCGGGGGGCAGGATAGGGTTTAGGGTTTTGGGACAGGGGCAAGGTTTCGGGGCAGGGGTAGGGTTTCGACTTAGTTAAAGGACTAATACACATCCCCCTCCTACAGACTGATGCAATGGCCCTCTCCTAAAGTCCCATTAGAGGAAACTGCTATATGCTAAATAGCCCACTCCCTATACACACATAGTTATCTAATGAACACACACACTCAACAATAATAGTTAGCTACACACTTGACATAGAGGCACACTCACACGAACAAGTATAACCTAAAAGAACAGTCCACATATGCAATATCAGTCCTCTATACATATATATCCAATAACAGTCCACTTATCTCTATGCTATGCAAAACCATGTACTACTTCCATATATCACCAAATGATTATACAAATGATAATCTATAATAGTATAAATCTAAAATCAAGTGTCAAATCTGAGTTTAGAGCATTGGGTGTTCTTTTGGTCATTTTGTCAAATACTTGGTGTGCGTATCGGGATACGTTGTGACACGCCCATGATACATACTCCAAATGGATTCAAACTTGACCCTAAGTATACCCACATATTCTAAATCACAATTAGGACCCAACAAACCTATTTACAAACCCTAGAAATATCATTCTCGGATTTTTTCCAAAATAGGTCGAAATACAAAGAAGAAAGTCCTCAAATAGAAGGAAAAGAGTCAAAACTCCTCACCATTGGCAACCCTATTGCATGGGGTTCTTATTTGATGCCTCTACACTATTTAATGCAATTTAGAGGGTTTAGAATGCATATACCTATTGGAAGATGGATTTTTAATAAAATGGCTCCAAGATCTAAAAATCTCCAAGCTCCAAGTGCTCCATCCTCTAATCTCATACAACTGATCACTAACTCTGATACTTGGATTACTGACCTCTCTAACTCATGTATCCTAATTGCTAATAAAATACTAACTCATAATACACCCTCATTTTACTGATCCAAAGACACCAACACAAGACACTCATACAGCTGAACACTCAAAATAGTACCCATGTCCTCACTGATTGTAGGACTGACACCAACTAATATCCCTTCTCTTCATGACAATAGCCCCATTCTCTCTTTATTTCTCTATTTTCAAATAGCTCACCCAAATACAAAGGGACTCACTCATAAAACGCTCACACTCTTAACACACACACACACACACACACACTTTTTAACTGATACTTGGGATACTAGGACTGATATCCACTGTCACTTGACAGTTATATCACTTACTAACTGAAATCTGCCTATGCCATTGGCCCAAGATGGCCTACTCCTAATAGGCAAATTATCTCACCCTAACCACTCTAAACTCTCATCTTCTGAGCACTCACCTTACTAATTGATACCTTATACTTAGACACACACAAATCTAATGCATTGATACATACTCACGTATCCTAACTGATTTTACTGATACAGTGACTTACCTGACTGATGCAGGCCTATGGAAAATATACTCAAACGACATGATGGTTCCTTTAGTTAGCTTGCTTATGTTACAATTATATTATTTGTGAATATCGATCTACCAGATGGCACCCATAACCCGAGGAGTGGCACGTCGTTTGAAGGAAACACTGAATGCTGAGGTGGCTCCTCCTACTGTTAAGGAGGAAGTGGCACCGGTAGCTAGTGCGACCGGGAGTTCTATTCATCCAACACTGGTAGCTAGTGAGACCGGGAGTTCTATTCATGCAGCACTTGCAAGGGACTACATCTCTCCTAATGCTGTCGATCCCACTTATTCGAGGTGGTTGCGTGATCGTATCACTGAGCGTTTGCGTGAGCTGCGTGGTTCTCATTAGCTATTACTGAACTTATTTGTATTGGACTATTTGTATTGGGTTATTTTTGTATTAGACTATTTGTATTGGACTACATATATGAATTAGTACTGTGTCAATCTCTAGATTGTATTGGACTACGACATGGTGATCATGACATAGTCCCTACAGCCATTCGACTGGCGAGGCAAAAACTATATAGCCGTAGATGAAGTTGACTGTCCTCCGATCCTCATCCCTCGGCAATGATGATACGACAATCAACCAGAGAGGATACTCTGAGAGATCCATCTGAGTAGGACGTATACTCTGAGAGATCATCTTTACAAGAATGATATCAGTAGTGGGATTGAGTGTTGGAGGAGATATTATCAGAGTATACGTCCTACTCATATGGGTCTCTCACTATTACTATTTTTTTTCTGACAGCATGGTGGATGTACTATTTTTTTCTGACAGGATGGTGGATGTGCTACGACATGGTGATCAGGACATAGTCCCTGCAGCCATTTGACTGGCGAGGTAGAAACTATGTAGCCGTAGATAAAGTTGACTGTCCTCCGACCCTCATCCCTCGGCAATGATGATACGACAACCTATCACTATATCTTATATAGTAGTAGATGATGTTTTAGTATTACATTATGTGAGTTCATCTTTATTTTGTTACATTCTTTAGATACTAGATACTAGATTCGATAAGAACGTATACTATACCATATGTACAAAACATAGATGATTCACACTAATATATGCTAGAATGAACTTTGGGTTGTGTTCTGAGCCATCCGTTCTCACACTTAAAACACATATGAATTAGAACTGTGTGTCAATCTTTGTTTTTGTATTTTTGGCGAACCCAGGGATTGGATTCTGTATTTTGTATTTTGTATTTTGTATTTTGGCTCCAGCTCCAGCTCCATTTGCATTAATCTACGGTACGACATGGTGATCAGGACATAGTCCCTGCAGCCATTCGACTGGCGAGGCAGAAACTATGTAGTCGTAGATAAAGTTGACTGTCCTTCGACCCTCATCCCTCGGCAATGATGATACGACAACCTATCACAATATCTTATATAGTAGTAGATGATGTTTTAGTATTATATTATGTGAGTTCATCTTGATTCTGTTATATCCTTCTGATACTAGATTCGATAAAAATATATACTACACCATATGTACATAACATAGATGATTCACACTAATGTATGCTAGAATAAATTATGAAAGATTTCCAGTTACATCCGGTTATTGGTGAGTACATGATTACATAGGAATTCTGTTAGTCTTGTGATACATATTTTTACTCTCTCATGCTACCAACGTCACAACTTTTCCAGTACTACTCCCTCTAATGATGATGAACGCAAAAATTAAAGACCCCTCTCTCTTTTCTCACTCTTCACAGTTCTCACAACAGAAAGGTTCAGTGCTTTCTAGTTCTCTTCCATCCATGCTCTGGACCCATCTGCTCGGGACCGACCCTCCTGTCCCTACAGAAGACCTCAACCAGATTGAGCCTTCGTATGCAAAGTGGCTGATAGAATGGTACATGCCTCAACGCAACTATGGTCCCTGGCTGTGAGGATTCATCGTCTAACTTGCAGTCTTTTCTGAGGCATTGTGTTGGATTGTTTATGTTTGGATATTTTACAAAGTGGCTGATAGAATGGTATATGTCTCAACGCAACTAGATTGAGCCTTCGTATTTGTATTGGGTTGTTTATGTTTGGATATTTTGCTATGTATGTTGGGATAGTGTGTTGGATAATGTGTTGGATATTTTGTTGGTCATTGTGTTGGATATTTTGTGTGTATGTTGTGATATATTGGATGTTTGGAGATATTGTGTTGGCAATATGGATATTTGTTGGATATATTGGATGCCGGATATGTTATATTTGTGTATGGTGGATGCTGAATATGTTATATTATAGGGAATAGTCTCTTTCCTGTAATTTTTTTTCAAAAATATTTCAGTTAGTGACGGATTACCGATGGCTTGCCGACGAACTTTTGCAGGTAGCGACGGATTACCGACGGGTTACCGACTGACATTTGCAGCTAGCGACGGTTTCCTGACGGATTGTCCGTCGGCCTATTTCTGGAAAAATTACGCGACGGAAGAGCGACGGACATTCCGTCGCTCATATTCTGGAATATATGGAAGATTTCCAGAAGGGTGGCGACGTATTATTCGTCGCTCTTCCGCCGCTAATCCGTCGAGGATGGCGACGCTTTGAGCGACGGATATTGCGTATCAGAAAACCTCGGATATACGGTTAGCGATGATTTAGCGACAACTTTTTCGTCGCTAATTTTATAAATATATTAAAAATTTAAACTGTCGTAGTTGACGGGAAGCCGTCGGTTAGCCGTCGCTAAAAGTTTTTATTTTGCCAATGGAAATCCGTCGCTAATTAGTCGCAGAGAGGCGGACTAGCGACGAGCTAGTTTTAGCGACGAGGTTATTCCCGACGGATTTCCGACGGATAGGGCCGTCGCTAAAATCTTGTATTTTAGTAGTGGTGGCCTTCTTCGGGACCAGACGACAATCGTCGTAATCCTATGGAAGTTAACGAACCACTCCCTGACCAATTATGTCGAACCCTGATTCCATCGACACCCTCGACCCAGCCCGGTTGCTTCGAGCGTTAACGACAGGGATGCCAACCGACCGAATCTAGGACAGCTGCATGACCGTTACTCTTCTGTATCACCTCCTCTGGCTTCGCCCTTCCCTTGGAGCTATCTGATATGTCGTTGGTGTACTCGTCATCAGTCTATAGACCTCCGCGAGGACACTCAACAAGAGAAGGTAGTCTAAGTCCTCGCTCCTCTCTTCAAAAATTCAGTTGCTTATATATATATATATATATATATATATATATATATATATATATATATATATATATATATATATATATATATATATATATATATGGGAGCGGATCAAAAGCCCCCCTTAGAAAACCCCCTAAAACCTCCCTCACTCTAATTCTTAATATTAATGTTAATATTAATGTTAATGTTAATATTAAATTTTTTTTATTTTTATATATTAATGTTAATGTTAATGTTAATGTTAATGTTAATATTAATGTTAATGTTAATGTTAATGTTAATATTAATTTTAATGTTAAGTTTAATTTTAATTTTAGTATTTAATGTTAATATTAACATTAATATTAACATTAACATTAATATTAACATTAATATTAAAATTAAATTACGGATTAGAGTGAGGGGATTTTTTAGGGGGTTTTCTAAGGGGGGCTTTTGATCCGCTTCCAATATATATATATATATATATATATATATATATATATATATATATATATATATTATATATATATATATATATATATATATATATATATATATATATATATATATATATATAAACCCACTAATTAAATATAAGTAGTAATAATTTTAGAAATAGAGTAAAATTAATACAATAAATTTTCTTAAAAATGTTTAGGGGTTTCACATGTTCATATATATATATATATATATATATATATATATATATATATATATATATATATATATATATATATATATATATATATATTTTTTTTTATATATATATATATATATATATATATATATATATATATATATATATATATATATATATATATATATATATATATATATATATAAACCCACTAATTAATTATAAGTAGTAATAATTTTAGAAATAGAGTAAAATTAATACAATAAATTTTCTTAAAAATGTTTAGGGGTTTCACATGTTCATATATATATATATTAAAAAAAAATATATATATATAATAGTAATTGCTATAATATAGGTAATTTGGTACAAGAGTTTGCTATTAAAACAGTTTCTAAAAAAAATTATTATTTTAGAAATAAATTTTTGGGAAATTATGAATTTATTATGATTTTTTAATAGAGTATATGTATATATGGTAGTATATATAAATAAAGGAATATATAGATAACTATATAACTATTAGTTAAAAAAAGAAAAATAAAAAAAGTGAAAACCCAGCCTTCTACTGTTCCTGCGGGAACAGTAGCAGCCTGAGCCCGTGCCTTCCAAAATCGTTCCAACACACACGCACGCTATATGTATAAACACGAAAAAGGAGAAAAACAAACAAACAAAACACTAATCAACCCTAGTGCCAGGCGACCCCCCAACCTTCGGCGCACCGTCCTGGCGACTGTGCACCGGCGCAGCCACCACCTGTCGGTCGGTAGTCCGCGCGCGGACAACACTGAACTGAGGTAGCCGCAGTAGTAATAACAACAGCGAGGCATCTTCGCGATACGTTTTCTCCCCGACCGTTAAACGAAGTTAGTTTTCGTGAATTTCTACGCGAAACCTAGATGACCCTCTCCACACACCAGAAATTAGTTCGGGGTATAGTCGTGCCATCGACCCAGAAAACCGATCCAAAAACCTACGAAAAACTGTTTCGAAAAATAGTTAGAATTAGTTTTAGTGACCCTGTTCAAGGATCGTTTTCAATCAACTCGTGCAGAATTCTTTAAGACTAGTTGATCACAATCCGAGACAACCGAAAGGGCTCCAATCGTCGTTTTAGAATTGATTTTCGCCAACTGTGCGTAGAGAAATTTGATTCCAAAGTTTCCCCGAAAACAGTTTTCAAAAATTAAAATTTTAGAAAAATTGTCCGATACGGCGTGTGCCCCGATAATCCGGGCGACATTGTCGCGAACCAAAAGCATCGAAAGGTGCATATCGACTTCACGGACGTGTGGGCTTTGACGGAACTCAAATCGGTTGTGTGTGCACGACGAACTTGATGCTTATCTGTCAAAATTTATCGTATCGGCCTTTTTACAAATTAGCCAATTACTTTGTGCATGTTCGTCAAATCAAAATGAAACCTACGCCAACATGATCGTATCATTTTTCTGGTCTTGTATGCCTAGTTTGGTCTGATTCTGAGAAGGTCGACCGCAACGCTATTTTGGCGGGCCTGCGACCCAGCTCCATCAGACGAATTTGTGAACGGCCCACCGAAATCCAACTTTGGACATACGGTTGGGTTCATCTCGTCAAATTGGACCCTTAGACATATAGTTTGACGACTTTAGAGACCCTTGGTACTGACACACTTTTCGGTACAAAATGGGTCCAACAACGGACATCGTTTTGACCCGAAATTAGATTTTGCCCCTATGTCCAGAATTGGACTTTTGGACAGGCATTTCTTAGACATATCTTTTATACCAAACACGTTCGTGATATTTTTTAGCATCCGGAGCTGTCTGTAGATTTTGACTTTCGTGCTGACGATTCTGACTGTTGGATTTTGCTACATCTCGCACCACCCTCAGGTATGATACCTTGCCATTTATACTATTTATATTTAGTCTACATTTTCTTTAAATATTTTTTATTCCTATCTATTTATTCCAGTTTTTCCAGTTGCCTTCTTGGTACAGTTCTTACATACTTGCTTTCAAGATACATGATGCTAGTCTTATTTTTCTTCTCGCATATGGACCTAGAGTTAAGGGACTACCGTCTGTAGTTATTTTATAAGCCCTGACACAGTTGTACCACGAGATATGTGTAAGATGGGTAGCATGTAGAGGTACTTGCGTGTTGGCTGATCACCCGTGCGCATGCGTTAGGTCTAACTGCTAATAGAGCCATGTTAGGAGACTTAGCAGTTAGTAGAGGTACATGGTCGCGAATGCGACTTAGATAGGTGCATCGGGTAGAAAGAACATTTCCTCATCGTATGGACTTCTATTACACATTCCCTTGTAACCCGAAAGGTCCGTTGGAGCTATACGAGTATGCTTACCCCTCAGGTTGGCCTCTGACGTTTTTGAACGTTATGCGCTTAGTCACTGGTGCCCAAGAGGGGGACTATACAAGACCAATTAATAGCCAGGGTTCATGCGACTAAAGGTTTTTTCTTAACTACATAAGCACATTAGATTGGTTAGGTAACCCTAGTCAATGTCATGTCAACTCCGTTCCATTAGTAGCATGGGACAATGTCGCATCGGGAAATAGTGTGCTACCCCTTGTCCTTGTTTGGTTGTAGGGGTAGTTGACTGCTTCAATGATGAGATATTGGGCCATGTTACGACTGTAGCTATTTTACTTTACTTGTGGCTTGTGATATATTATATATACAGTTTATTATGGCATGTTCTTCATGTATCTTGTTACGTCCCTCTGAGGACCTGGTGATCTCTCCAGGTGTATGCTTTGTGACTTTTTGCAGGTGTTCTAGCCAAGGCCGTAAACTTTTCTATTCTATCGAAGATGATTGCTCTTGGTTCGTCTTGCTATTTTAGCCATCCTTTTCTTGTATATTTTCTCTCATTTAAATGGTTGGTAGTAGATTTGTCTCCACCCAACTACATGTATAAATAACAAGATTCATAGTCGATTTATAATAATATTCTTCTATTTGTGGATAAGATTTAGTGTCATAGTTTTCTGTATTTTACAGCTTATGTATACGTACGATGGTTCCATATATTGGAGTATACTTCGTTTGTATACAGCTGGCATGTCTACGTACTTAGTCCTAAGTAGTTTAGGACTGGGGCGTTACATATTTTTATGGTAGCCCATACAGGTCTAGTTTATCACTTCGGTTACATTACTGTGCTGATATGTGCTTGCATATAGGATTAGAGTCTAGGATCTCATCCACATACTTGATCCCCTCTATTGAATTCCATTTTTGAACTCTCGTTTGACTGCCTTGATTTGTCTCTTGCTTGATTCCTTTTCTGCCATAAATTTTCTCTCTCTTTCCTTTCGTGCTTGATAGAGAGGTTAGGAAGATGACTCATACTAGGTATACATTTATAATGCTCAATCACCCTAGTAGTTGAACTTTTATAAGTTGGGTATACTACACCAAAAGGGTGATTTGCCAACACCATATTTTTTCAATTGTTAATGGTTTTTTACAGTTAGTATTTACCAACGGTAAAACACCGTTAGTAATACAAAAAACTGTTAGTATAAATAGAGAGAAAATAAAATTTAATAGAAATAACACTTTTTATTTATTTGTAACAAGTCAGAACCGTTAGCATTTTAATAAAAGTTAAATAGAAATTTTTTTTTGGAACTTGTGCCTTTCACGTGACACAAATGTGTTAGGAATGTGTTACTGGGGGGAAACACTTTTCGTTTCCCTCAATTTTCCTCCCAAACGAAAAGTCGAGCGGCCTGCTCTTCTCTCCTTCAAAGATCGGCCAGATCGATCTATTTTTTTTAAAAAAATCGAGCGGCCTGCTCTTCTCTCCTCCAAAGATCGACCAGATCGATCTTTTTTTCCTACGAGAAATTAGAAAAAAGATCAGACCGTTCTCCTTTAAAGACCAGATCGATCTCCTCTTCCACGAAGACTCTCTATTCTCCGAGCGCTCTCCTCTTCCACGAAAGCTCTCCGAGCTGGTAAATCTCTCTCCCTCTTCTCCTCACAAGAAATTTTAGGGCAAATTTAATTTTAGGGCAAATCTAACTTGAGTGAAAATCAATAGTTTCGTTCGTCCGTGAGATTCCATCATCGACGTTAACTACCAATTTTGACATCAATCAACAGGTTGAAGCCCTAGCTATTGTTGTTTTTCTCGTACAAAAAACCTACCAATTTTGTTCAGATTTTGTTTGATAACCAAAATTACTTTATTGTTGCATACAATAGTTTTGTTCAGATTTTGTTTGCATACTTTATGGCTGCATACAATAGTTTTGGTTGCATAAAAAATTATGATTTGATACCCAAATCTAATTTTAGGGCAAATATAATGGTTTCATCTGCTGCAATTACCCATAATAGTTGAATTATTATGATTTGATACCCCAACGAAGGATATTTTCTTTCATTCCTGACTGAAAGATTAGTTGTGTACTCCATTTTGCTATTGGCTGATAAAGATATTACCCGATGCAATTATGCTGCTTTACTATGCATAGTCAAAATGATGCTCAATTCCCATATATAAACATGGGATTTATCCAGAACTGACACATAAAAATGATCCTGCACCGTGCTCTTCCTTTGCGATTCTCGTCTGCTATATAGGCGAACGAGGGACGAGTAGAGGCCTTCCTCGTCGCGTATCAGCTCGTCGTGGGAGCCCGTCTCCACGACTTGACCAGCCTGGACTACTGCTATGAGATCAGCATTCCAGATCGTGGACAGGCGGTGCACGATCACGATGGTGGTACGGTCCACGGATGCCAGGTCGAGTGCTTCTTGCACAATCTGTTCGGACTCCGAGTCCAGCGTGCTGGTGGCCTCGTCGAGCAGAAGGATTTTCGGGGACTTGATTATGGCCCTTGCAATGGCTATCATTTGCTTCTGACCTCCAGACATCTGAACCCCTCTCTCCCCAACCTGTATGTAATATATATACAAGAAAATGGTAAATTAGGATTATGATAACACTAGTGTCAGACACACGCGATAATGCTGATACCGTAGCAAAGACAACATCCAACCAAACTTATTCAACTAGTTCAAGATACGGTTAATTAGCATTTCTTTATGTACGAGATATTGTAAACACTAGAAATTTCAAATGAAATTTGTGTCCGCAAACATAATTTTGTTGTGTCAAGACAAGTAAAGTAGAAAATAAAACCAATAATTGGAACTGTTCTTGCTGTTCCTATCTTACCCAGGTCATATTCCAAGTCTTCAGGTTAGAGATGGAGACATATGAACTATATATATAAAGCATGCTTTATGATACTATAGGGCTAAAAAAATGTACTTGCTAGTTTCTTGAAAAGGAACATGACTATAGACTTATAGACTTAGACCTATAACGATAAACTATTTCCATGTCGAGAATGAGAAATATAGAGAGTTATAGATATATCTGTTATATCTTGAGAAATATAGAGATAATTGTAGAAATTTAGTAGATCATTTATAATATCAGCATATCATTGTCCTATATTTTTTCAATGGCAAAATAACTATCAACTTGTCTTCGTGATCTAATTTATCTTTATCTTGCTTGTTTATTAGGTTCACAGTTGAGAAAAGGGTAAACGTCCTTATTATTGTAGAAGCATGAAAAAGAAGGGATCTTACTTTTAATCCCACATCGGAAAGGAGCAGAAGAGAGGCCTCATTCCACTCTATATATAGAGCCCTCTTGCCTCCTTTGAAAAGGGCACCAAAATAAATAAAGAAAAGGGAGCACGTTATCCAGGGAGCCCGTTCGAGCCACAAAAAGTTGTAGCAGTTCGTCTGGGTTGGCTGCAAGTTCTTCACTCGCTGTCGTGGCAAGGAGAATTTGGACTCTGAGTGCTATGCACCCGAGCGGGCTAGTACGAAGAAGTCCAAGGCGGCACGGGCCATGCGCCTCAAACGTGCTATGCCAACGACAAACCAGAAGCATGCGCTCACAATCATACGCGCTGCTGATGGCAAACTGTATAAGGTTGACTCGGGCTCTTCTGCGCCAGGAACGAGCCGACCCTCAAATTCCTTGTCTCACTTGGGCGCATCTACTGCGTTCGCAACCAAGTCGAGTAAGGCAAATCCTGTGGTCTTGAACTCCCGTGCCTCCTCTGGTTTGTGCGTCTGAGGCTCGTTCAAGTCACTTTAAGTGCTGTACCCCCACTATTGATCTGAGGGCCTGTTTGGCATTGGATCAGGGGGCGCATGTCACGCCCCAGTACCGAAATACGGAGACGGACTAGGCCAGCTACTACATATGAGGTACGTAACGTCATACGACGATCGTGGCTGTCACGAGACTAGGGGGTACATGCTACAATCAAGTCTCCTATGGTCCCACAGAGTTCTATGTCTCAATCAATCAAATCACATCAGCAAATAAATAAACATTAAAGATAAAGCAGTAAGGCATCCCCGACGCTTTATCAAAATGATCATGAGAGACTAGCTTTATAATTTAGCTATCTCGGAGAGTCAGGAGTACAAAATTATACACAGCTGCAGTCTGTTTAATTACAATTATGTACTGACACAAAATATCAAGTAATTCGGCTAACAGGTGCCGGTGGCTAAACGCCGCAAAAGTATACGCAGGAGTGGTGGAGAAGAAACCCACTCAAGTCCCCGAACTGCCATGCTCCTAGTATGCACCATGGATGTCAGGGAGGAAGATCGTGTCCTCAGGCTCTGCTACGGGATCTGGCCAAACAAAACCAGCGGGGTCAGCCCCGAATAGTAAGTACCGCCAAAGGGGCACAAGAGTTAAGATTAAAAATCCAGTTAAATAGAATGATTGATAATAGTAATACTTATGCTACTATTATAGGGTAGCGCAACATCCTCGAACCCATATGGCACCCTTACAACCAAACAAGGACAAAAGGTGCCGCATGGAGTAGGGACGTGTCGTACTCTATAACTTTCACATAAGTTAAAAGATATAAACAATAAAATCTCCTGATCGTGACTTCGGTCGATAGCCTATCGCAGCACAATAACCAACCCAACAATCAAACAAGAACATGGGTTGGATCATGTACCATGATAGACCATGTTCCTCAGTCATTCACAGAAGTAGCACTCCACAATCAGAATAAGTCTTTCGTTCATAACTTCGGTCCACAGCCTGTCATAGTACGATAACCAACCCAACAATCAAACAAGAACATGGGTTGGATCACGTACCATGACAGTCCGCTTCCCTCAGTTATTCACGGAAGGTAATAGGGTACAAGCAAGTCGTTTTCACGGCCAATCAAGTCTACGAGTTTCTAGTGGGACGAGGTTATCCTCGCATCATGTTATGTAGAAATCCTCAGATCGTATCTTTCCAGCAAGGCTAGCCAACCCAGGGGTTCGCATAGACAGGTATGATTGAGCACAGGTCCCTTGTAAGGCCACCTTGCTAAAACATATAATATATAGCAGGAATTAATCGGATACAGTCATCCACTCGTTGCAGATGACACAGTATCCGTGGAGACCAGCTGGCGCGTCAAGACTGTATCTCAAGGCGGCTGGTGTAACACGATCTCGGGATTTTGCCCTCCCCATGCATCTAGTATATTTAGTTGCCTAATTTAACCCTAGGTGAAACCTTGGACTTTCATGCTGTGGCCTGCATGATTATCCTTCTAAAGTCGTACTTTAGTACGAGTACCCCAAAGAGGATCCATGTCAATCAGTATGTCAACATGTTCTACCCTCCTTAGTGTAATGCATCATTACAAATACGCCACGTGGAGTTACGAGTCATTTGTCGAGCATGAACAAGAACTGGGACATTCAGGTACATATATCAGGTAGGAACACTTTGTTCTCCGGGGTCACATTAGTGCTCATATCATGCTCGGGACAAAAGGCGTAAGGATATAAAATGGGCATATAATATATATATATAATAATAATAATAAGGTAACAAGATAGGGCACAAAAGTCCATGCGGCTCAAGGGGAGTGAGTCCATGCGGCTGGGTCAATACAGGTTCATACGGCTGGGACTGCACGCTCATGCGGCTCAGGGAGCCTAGGGCGCATACGGCTGGAAAGGCGGGTTCATGCGGACGAAGTGGTGTCAGCTTATGCGGCTGCGAAGGGGGCAATCGCCAGGCGGCCGGGGTTCAACAGCATATACGGCTATGATCAGACGAAGTCCTATACGGCTCAGCATGGGCGATACATATGCGGCTGGATGATGGATGGGCCTTATGCGACCCAAAAATAGTAGCGCATATGCGACTCAATTACTTGCCGCATGAAGATTCATGCGGTCAAGTACTCAAGCAAGTCTTATGCGGCTAGGAAGAACTTTCCATGCGGCTGAGCTCGAACGAGTCTCATGCGGCTGGAAAGGCCATGCGGCCAGAGACTTGCCGCATGAGGATTCATGCGGTCAAGTACTGCTCTTCTTCTCCACTTGTCCGAGAAGAGGAGCCAAGCAACCATGGCTTCCAAACTACACAAAACCTTCATCCGGAATCCAAATCGGAACTTCCTTAGGTCAAAATGGGGTAGAACGAGATCCTCTACAACATAGAACCATCAAAACTAGGAAATAATAAGATTAAGTAGATCAAAACACAAGAAATCCGAAAATAAAGTAAACCTAGATCTACAAAAATCAAAGCTTCAAAATGGAAACTTCCAAGTTCTAAACTAGTATAGGTTGAGGAGAAGAACATGTTTTGGCAAATAGTTTTGTAAGAAATCTTTGACAAAATTATGGATCCATCTCTTGAGCAAGTTGGTACTTGCCTTGGTTGATGGAGGAAATATTTGGTTGGTAGAGGAAATAAATGAGAGGAGAGAGAATGAGATGAGTTATATATATAGATCTTGGACCCATGGTGAACCAAGAATAGGTTACCCAAATGAGCCAGAACTGTAGGCCTAAATGCAAAAAATAAATTAGGAAATAATATTTTATCGAATATTTTTGGGAAATGCATGAAGAAAGACAACGTAATAAATATAGTATAAATACGAGGTAAATACAATTTGTCGGTATACGTATTAAAATAAGTATTCCAGGATCGGGGAGTGACATCTCTACCCTTCTTAGAAAAATTCCGTCCTCGGAATTCCAGCCAAGACAGGATAGTGAAATCAGGACAAGCAGGGCATAATCATATATAAGTTAACTATCATAGCAGTTATTATCATACATCACAAAGTACAAAACAAGCAGGTGCAGATAAGCATGGAATCGTGTCAATAAGGTGCAAAAATATACCTTATCAGTCAAACAAATACGGATACCGAGATCTGATCTCGTCCTCGCGCTCCCAGGTTGACTCTTCCGGAGAGTGATGGTTCTAAGAAACACGGACAAGGCTTATCGTCCGATTCTTGAGTACCTTCTCTCGCCAGTCTAAAATAGATACGGGTTGTTCCTCGTAAGTTAGGTCGGTACCAACGACTAACTCAGAATGATCGAGGACATGACTCGGATTCGGGACATACCCACGTAACTGGGACACATGAAACACATCATGTATGCCAGTTAACGAAGGCGGAAGGGCAAGTCGATAAGCCACATCGCCTACCCGAGCGAGAATCTTAAAAGGACCAACGTATCTTGGACTAAGCTTTCCTCGGGTTCCAAATCTGATGATACCCCGAGTGGGCGAAATCCGCAGAAACACTTGGTTGCCAACTCTGAACTCTAGAGGCCTACGATGCTGATCTGCCCAATGACGATGTCAGTCCTGTGCAACTCGAAGGCGCTCTCTGACCAATTTAACTATCTCCACAGTCTGCGTGATCATCTCTGGCCCCAACAACTTCCGTTCTCCGACGTCGTCCCATGCCAAAGGGGACATGCCCTTCCTTCCGTACAATGCTTCGAACGGGGCCATCTGAATGCTAGCCTGATAGCTGTTATTATAGGAGAACTCCACTAGATGAAGGTGATCCTCCCAAGATCCGCCAAAATCTAAGGTACACGCCCGTAGCATATCTTCTAACGTCTGAATGGTTCTTTCTGATTGCCCGTCAGTTTGTGGATGATAGGCAGTACTGAATCTTAACTTGGTTCCCAAACTTTGGTGTAAGCTCCGCCAAAAATGGGAAGTAAACCGTGTATCCCGATCTGATACTATACTAACTGGAACACCGTGCTGCCTTACTATCTGCTTCAGGTACATTTCTGCTAACTGCTAAGTAGTCTGTCCAACTCGGAAGGGAAGGAAATGAGCGACCTTCGTGAGTCGATCTACTTTTACCCAGACTGCATTCTTGCCAGCCGAGGATCTAGGTAAACCGATCACAAAGTCCATCGTGATGTGCTCCCATTTCTATTCTGGGATAGGAAGCGGCTGTAGCAACCCTGCTGGTCTCTGCTGTTCGGCTTTCACCTGCTGACATACCAGACACTTGGATACAAATCTCGCTATCTCTCTTTTCATGCCATTCCACCAAAAGTACTGCCTGATATCTCGATACATCTTCGTTCCTCCTGGATGAATGGAGTAAATAGAACTATAAGCTTTGGACATAACTTCTTGCCGAAGGTCTCCACTCGGTACACAGAGTCTGTTCCCAAACCTGAGCGTACCATCTTCATGAATCACTAACTCCTTCCTACGGCCTGATTCACACTCCGACCGTAACTTCTGAATCCGTGGATCTCCTGCTTGTGCTGCCCTTATCCTCTCTACTAAGGTTGACTGAATCTGCATACTGGTCATTCTTCCTATATACCTTGGTAAAACTACTTCGATTCCCATACTCTGAAGGTCTTCTAAAATATGCTTCTGCGAGGTCAGGATAAAGGCACTGTCTTTCCTACTCAGTACATCTGCAACTATATTCGCCTTGCCTGGATGATACTGAAGATCTAAGTCAAAATCCTTCAGTAGTTCTAACCATCTTCTTTGCCTCATGTTCAAATCTTGCTGCGTGAATACGTATTTCAAACTCTTATGATCAGTATAGATCTCTACCCGATTCCCGTACAAATAATGCCTCCACAACTTGAGTAAAAACACCACAGCTGCTAACTCCAAATCGTAAGTCGGGTAATTCTTCTCATGGTCTCGAAGCTGTCGAGACGCATATGCTATCACCTTTCCGTGCTGCATCAATACACATCCAAGACCCTTCCCAGATGCGTCACAATATACTGTAAAGCCTTCCGCTCCTACTGGAAGTGTTAAGATTGGGGTTGAGATCAATCTCTTTTTCAATTCTTCAAATGATGCCTGACAGCTAGCTGACCAAACAAACTCTACGTCCTTGTGCGTCAAACACGTTAAGGGCGCAGAGATCTTGGCAAAGTCCGCCACGAACCTTCTGTAGTAACCAGCTAACCCTAAGAAACTTCGTACTTCTGTAACCGTTCTCGGGACTGGCCAATGCTCTACGGCCTCAATCTTCTTCGGATCCGCTGACACTCCTGCCCCAGAAATTACATGCCCCAGGAACGAAATATGATCTAACCAGAATTCACACTTGTCGAGCTTCACATAAAATTAATGCTTCCTCAATGTCTGTAAGACAGTCCCAAGATGTTTCTCATGCTCCTCTTCACTGCTGGAATAGACAAGAATGTCATCTATGAACACCACCACAAATTTATCCAAATACGGCAGAAAGATGCAGTTCATTAAATCCATGAATACTGCGGGGGCGTTGGTTAGTCCAAAGGGCATTACTAAGAACTCATAATGTCCATATCTATATCTGAATGCTGTCTTTGGTATGTCTTGCTCCCGGACTCTTACTTGATAGTATCCCGACCGAAGATCGATCTTGGAAAAGATACTGGCCTTGCTTAACTGGTCAAACAGGTCATCAATCCTTGGTAGTGGGTACTTATTCTTCACTGTTACTGCATTCAGCTTGCGGTAGTCGATGCACATCCTCGTCGACCCATCCTTCTTGGGAACTAGGATCACTGGCGTGGCCCAGGGCGATTTACTGTCTCGGATGAATCCCTTAAACTTCAACTCTTCCTCATGTTGATACAACTTATCCTGTTCTGACGGCGACATTCTGTAAACTCTGTCTGCAATAGGCCTCGTTCCAGGGTTCAACTCAATGCTAAATTCTACCTCTCTGACTGGGGGTATCCCTGGGAGCTCATCAGGGAAGACGTCGAGAAAATCTTCGACCACTCTCGGAATCTATCCTGGCTCTGACACTGCTGCTAAGATGACGCCTCCGGCCTGATTCTTCAAGGTTCGAGTAAAGATGAACTGCTCTATCCCAGGAACGTAGAATATGACCCTACCTCCTCTACAATCAATTGTCGCATGACTATCTCTCGACCAGTCCATGCCAAGAACGATATCAAAATTCTCCATAGGGAATTCAATCAATGATGCGGGCAATAAATACCCACACACCTCCACCGGACATGAAAAGTGCACTCTGCTAACTTCTACGAGCCCATTGCCAGTGAGTATATCCATCCTCTCCGGCAATGCCTCAAACTCTAATCCAATCTGTGTAGCATATTGTGCACAGATGAATGAATGAGTAGCGCTTAAATCAAATAATGCTACAGCGGGAAATGAGGTGACGAGAATTTTACCTGCCACCACGTCACTAGACGCTAGAGCCTCTCCCAAGGTCAATATGAGAGCCTGGCCCCGTGGAGCCCCTTGTTGCGGCCTTCCTCGACCATGCTGTTGCTGTCTCTGAGGGCCTTCGGCTTCCTGTGCCTGGCGAAACATCTGAGCCTGCGTTGGTAGACGCTGGGCTAGGGGCCTTACTGCTAATACTGGCCCTCCACTCGGGGTTGCCACCGGAGCTGGCAATGCTGGAAATTGCTGAGCTGGCCCTCCTGGCCTCTGCATCATAGGACAAGTGGAAATACGATGGTCTGAACTACCACACCTCAAGCATAAGCCATTCGCTGACCGGCACACCTCCCTCGTGTGCCCTGCCTTCCCACAGAATATACAGCCCTGGGGTGCTCCCTGACGCTGTTGCCAGTTTCTCGGCTGCTGATGTCGAACTGGCGCTGTATTAGTTGACACGGCCGTCCTCCGCGACGCTCCTACATCATGAATACGTACATCGGGTGCTGGTGCCGATGTCCGCTGCATTGCTCCTCCTCCAACCTGGGAATGAGATCTCTTCTGACCTCCTGTCCTTGATGCCAACCTCTGCTGGGTAAGCTCGTACCTCCGAGCGGCCGTCAAAACAGCGTTAAATGTCTGGTAGTCATGTCCTTCCACAAGATGTAATAGTTCCAAATGAAGTCCCTGCTGGAACCTCATAGCTTTCTCTGGCTCCGTTGCCACCATTGCTGGTGCAAAACGGCACAGTCTGCAGAACTCTGCTGCATACCCATCTACGGTCTTGCCTGCTTGTTTGAGACTGATGAACTTCTGCTGGAGCTTATATCGAGCTACTACACCAAAATACTTGGCCTTGAATCTGTCACTGAAGGTGGTCCAACGAACAGGGCATCTTGTACCAACTTCTTCTGATGCCCACCAGTCGCGGGCAAGATCCTGAAGTACCAGTTTGACCTGATCAACCTTCTCATCGTCTGGAACCTTGGCTGCCACAAGAATGGCTTCGATGTCTTGAATCCATGCATCCGTAGTAATGGCATCCTCCGTGCCATCAAAATACCTCGGGTTCAAGCGACGAAACCTTCCTGATGCTCCCGAGTCAGCCCTGACACTCCTCTCAAGAGCTAACTGAATCCCTTGGTTCAGCAACACGTTCTGCTCCTGCTGCCGAGTCTGTTGCTGTTGGTTAGTGACAAGAAACCTTCGGATGATCTCCAGGAGTGCTACGGCATCTGGTACTGCCGTTGCTGCTGGTGCTACAGGAGTTTCAATAACCTGCGGCTGCACTGCCTCTGGTTCCATTTCTGCTCGTGTCGGCCCAGGGGAAGGTTCTCTCCCCTGTTGCTGCCCAGTCGAGCCATGCTCTTGCTGCTCTTCCTCATGGGCCTCTCCCGCTACTGAGAATGAAGCACCCCTATAGAGAAGAATATAAGATTATCAAGTCCGGATGAGGAAGATTTCGAGGATGTAAGTCAGGTTAGAGATCGAGGCAAGAACAGAGAATTCGAAACAGAATTTCAAGGGGAACAAGTTTTGATTGAGACTCCTAACAATTCGCAATACCCCACAAGTCTGAAGATCAGACCTGCATAGGCCACCACTAAAACCTTGTCATGCCCAGTACCGAAATACGGAGACGGACTAGGCCAGCTATTCCATATGAGGTACGTAACGTCATACGGCGATCGTGGCTGTTGCGAGACTAGGGGGTACATGCTACAATCAAGTCTCCTATGGTCCCACAGAGTTCTATGTCTCAATCAATCAAATCATATCAGCAAATAAATGAACATTAAAGATAAAGCAGTAAGGCGTCCCCGACGCTTTATCAAAATGATCATGAGAGATTAGCTTTATAATTTAGCTATCTCGGAGAGTCAAGAGTACATAATTATACACAGCTGCAGTCTGTTTAATTATAATTATGTACTGACATAAAATATCAAGTAATCCGGCTAACAGGTGCCGGTGGCTAAATGCCGCAAAAGTATAAGCAGGAGTGGTGGAGAAGAAACCCACTCGAGTCCCCGAACTGCCATGCTCCTAGTATGCACCATGGATGTCAGGAAGGAAGATCGTGTCCTCAGGCTCTGCTACGGGATCTGGCCAAACAAAAGCAGCGGGGTCAGCCCCGAATAGCAAGTACCGCCAAAGGGGCACAAGAGTTAAGATTAAAAACCCAGTTAAATAGAATGATTGATAATAGTAATACTTATGCTACTATTATAGGGTAGCGCAACATCCTCGAACCCATATGGTACCCTTACAACCAAACAATGACAAAAGGAGCCGTATGGAGTCGGGACGTGTCGTACTCTATAACTTTCACATAAGTTAAAAGGTATAAACAATAAAATCTCCTGATCATAACTTCGGTCGATAGCCTATCGCAGCACAATAACCAACCCAATAATCAAACAAGAACATGGGTTGGATCATGTACCATGATAGACCATGTTCCTCAGTCATTCACAGAAGTAGCACTCCACAATCAGAATAAGTCTTCCGTTCATAACTTCGGTCCACAGCCTGTCATAGTACGATAACCAACCCAACAATCAAACAAGAACATGGGTTGGATCACGTACCATGACAGTCCGCTTCCCTCAATTATTCACGGAAGGTAATAGGGTACAAGCATGTCATTTTCACGGCCAATCAAGTCTACGAGTTTCTAGTGGGACGAGGTTATCCTCGCATCATGTTATGCAGAAATCCTCAGATCGTATCTTTCCAGCAAGGCTAGCCAACCCAGGGGTTCGCGTAGACAGGTATGATTGAGTACAGGTCCCTCGTAAGGCCACCTTGCTAAAATATATAATATATAGCAAGAATTAATCGGATACAGTCATCCACTCGTTGCAGATGACACAGTATCCGTGGAGACCAGCTGGCGCGTCAAGACTGTATCTCAAGGCGGCTGGTGTAACACGATCTCGGGATTTTGCCCTCCCCATGCATCTAGTATATTTAGTTGCCTAATTTAACCCTAGGTGAAACCTTGGACTTTCATGCTGTGGCCTGCATGATTATCCTCCTAAAGTCGTACTTTAGTACGAGTACCCCAAAGAGGATCCATGTCAATCAGTATGTCAACATGTTCTACCCTCCTTAGTGTAATGCATCATTACAAATACGCCACGTGGAGCAACGCTTACTTTTATACCGGTTACCCTTGCTGCGGTTACGAGATCAACGGTTATTGCTAACACTGGTTACGAGTCATTTGTCGAGCATGAACAAGAACTGGGACATTCAGGTACATGTATCAGGTAGGAACACTTTGTTCTCCGGGGTCACATTAGTGCTCATATCATGCTCGGGACAAAAGGCGTAAGGATATAAAATGGACATATAATATATATATAATAATAATAATAATAATAAGGTAACAAGATAGGGCACAAAAGTCCATGCGGCTCAAGGGGAGTGAGTCCGTGCGGCTGGGTCAATACAGGTTCATACGGCTGGGACTGCACGCTCATGCGGCTCAGGGAGCCCAAGGCGCATGCGGCTGGAAAGGCGGGTTCATGCGGACGAAGGGGTGTCAGCTTATGCGGCTGCGAAGGGGGCAATCGCCTGGCGGCCGGGGTTCAACAGCATATGCGGCTATGATCAGACGAAGTCCTATGCGGCTCAGCATGGGCGATACATATACGACTGGATGATGGATGGGCCTTATGCGGCCCAAAAACAGTAGCGCATATGCGGCTCAATTACTTGCCGCATGAAGATTCATGCGGTCAAGTACTCAAGCAAGTCTTATGCGGCTAGGAAGAACTTTCCATGCGGCTGAGCTCGAACGAGTCTCATGCGGCTGGAAAGGCCATGCGGCCAGAGACTTGCCGCATGAGGATTCATGCGGTCAAGTACTGCTCTTCTTCTCCACTTGTCCGAGAAGAGGAGCCAAGCAACCATGGCTTCCAAACTACACAAAACCTTCATCCGGAGCCCAAATCGGAACTTCCTTAGGTCAAAATAGGGTAGAACGAGATCCTCTACAACATGGAACCATCAAAACTAGGAAATAATAAGATTAAGTAGATCAAAACCCAAGAAATCCGAAAATAAAGTAAACCTAGATCTACAAAAATCAAAGCTTCAAAATGGAAACTTCCAAGTTCTAAACTAGTATAGGTTGAGGAGAAGAACATGTTTTGGCAAATAGTTTTGTAAGAAATCATTGACAAAATTATGGATCCATCTCTTGAGCAAGTTGGTACTTGCCTTGGTTGATGGAGAAAATATTTGGTTGGTGGAGAAAATAAATGAGAGGAAGTAAATGAGAGGAGAGAGAATGAGATGAGTTATATATATAGATCTTGGACCCACGGGTTCATGATGAACCATTGGTGAACCAAGAATAGGTTACCCAAATGAGCCAGAACTGTAGGCCCAAATACAGAAAATAAATTAGGAAATAATATTTTATCGAATATTTTTGGGAAATGCATGAAGAAAGACAGCATAATAAATATAGTATAAATACGAGGTAAATACAATTTGTTGGTATACGTATTAAAATACGTATTCCAGGATCGGGGAGTGATAGCGCAGCATTCACTTGACCATCCCGGCGCTTGGCCTTGCCATGCGCCTGATGGGGGTGTAAAGGTGGCACTCTCACTTGACCACCCTGGCGCTTGGCCTTGCCATACGCCTGATGGGGGTGTGAAGGTGGCACTCTCCTCTAACGAGTTGCGTAATGTGATCATTCACAAACGTCGATCAGGATAGCCGAACAACAAGCATAATGCGCCCCTCACAGGGCACACTTATGCTACGGTCGCCATCAACTGCTGCTACTGCAAGACAGTGGCTCCACCACCAAGGCAGTCTGTGTTCCAACAGTTGCAACATGTTGTACCTATCTTCCAGCGCATCACTCTGCCCCGTCAGTGTGAATCACTTCCTCGTCAACACACAAGCGCGTCCCCCAGCCTGGGGCTCTTCTATCATAATGAGGCTTAGGCACATCTATGTCCATTCCAACTCGGCGAATCTCAGTCTTCTGAAAGAGTTCACCGTCAAAAGCTTCTACGAACAAGGAGAACCATCACCCATATTACAATGTCTTGCCAAGGAGGAGGATCAGTCGAATCCATCTTCATCGAGAAGTCAAGGGAGAGACAACAAAACTCTCTCAAACTGTTGCTATTCATAGGCCAGGGCAAATCAAATCCATGCGCCAAGTGGCAACCTTCCCGAAGTCAGTACAATAAACTTGTATTTATAATGAATGAACTCGCCTCTTTGAATTCAGCTTAATGCCCCGAAGAACTCAACAGACGGGCCCATAAAGATGTATCATGCAAAAGGATACGCCGGCCAGACCGTGCATCATACTGATGCGCCCATCAGCACCAAGCACCATACGAGGATGCACCCCCATGCGTCCCTATATGCCTAGTGGAACGTCGATCGATGCGCCCACTCAACAAACCCATCATCTGTCAAAAACATTAAATACTGAAGTCTGACAGAGTTGGCAGCACGTCCCCCAAGGACTGAACAGTTGACAGCTTTTGCAGAAGACAAAGCGTCACCAACGTCAGCCCTATCATTACTTTCCTCCGACGGTTACAAGTCACGTGGTTGTCTAACCACTTCGCATGCGCCTCCGCAGCCATGCGCCCAAAGCTCTGCATGCGCCTCGAGCCATACGCATCAGACTTTCTATCTGATCCCTAAAGACAGAAGTAAAGTCACTACTGAAGCTCTGCATGCACCTCGAGCCATGCGCATCAGACTTTCTCTCTGATCCCAAAAGACAGGAGTAAAGCCACTACTGAAGCTTCGCATGCACCTCAAAAGCCATTTGCCCTGAATGGTTCGTAACTCCTAAAAGTTATGAGCCAAAGTCTCCTCATGCGCCCAATCCTAGGCGCATCCTACAGATCATTCCCCACCAAATTCGAGATCTCCGAGCCATGGGCCGATGACACGTATCCTTTGACTCGATTCACCCAAGATCTCAACAACAGAAAGATCCTCTTCTCTGCTACATGCCGGCCCACAATAGCAGCATGAAGAATTTAACCCCTCAATCAGGACGCATCGTCCATGCGCCTCCATCAGCAATCATCACGTGGCATCTCCACGTCCAGGCGCATCCTACATATGCGCGCACGAGCAGCCAACCTGCAAAGCTATAAATAGAGGGATCATTTCCTTCTTCCACACACACACAGAGACGAATATACATATACAGACAGAGACGTCGCACAACCAAAGAGGCAGATACAGACACTCAACGTCTTCTTCCTTTTCGTAAGCTCCAGTACTCAGAGCAACCCAGACCTTCAGAGAACCGATAACCGTCGTCAGATCGTCAACGGAGTCAACATAATACCACTCGCTCCATCGGCACAAGGGACCCAGATAAACAAAAGTGTACTCCTAGGACTACATCTAAGTCCTACATTGTAATACTATTCTGTTTGTATTGAAATTTGCAATCAAAAGATTTTAATGGCAAACAAGCTGGCGACTCTGCTGGGGACCTCTTTCTCCTCCACCGAGAAAGCTGTGTCGCAATCCGACGACGTGAAGGTAGGCTCCTCCCACAAGACGCTGGTCGTACGCCTCAATCAACAGGCGTATGAGGAGTTCATCTCTAAAGGCAGTGCGAGTCCTTCGAAGCGGCTGCCAAAGCCGAAGAAGACCCGTCGAGTCTGGGTGCACAAGGTCGACGCCTCAGGCACCACCACCGAAGGAGATGCACCGATCCAGCCTTCCCTTCCTGCTGACGTCCTCAGCAACCGAGATGCACCCACCAGTGTAGCACATCCCTCGGGGAAACGTGCAGCTGACCACATTCCCCAGCCATCTCCCTCTCAGGCGAGGAAGATGCGTCGACGGAGCAGGGGGCGCAACTAATGCCCCGCGCATCACCTTTGATGCGCCACAGAAGGTCTCTGTCTTTGACAGACTCACTCGCTGTAGTGACGAGGAGAATTTGGATTCTGAGTACTACGTGCCCCAGCGGGCTAGTACGAAGAAGTCCAAGACAGCACGGGCCATGCGTCCTAAACATGCTATACCAGCAGCAAGCCAGAAGCATGCACTCACAATCATGCACGCTGTTGATGGTAAGCTGTATAAGGTTGACTCAAGTGCTTCTGCGTAAAAAATGAGCCAACCTTCGAAGTCCTTATCTCACTTGGGGGCATCTGTTGCGTTCGCAACCAAGTCGAGTAAGGCAAACCTAGTGGTCTTGAACTCCCGTGCCCCCTCTGGTTGTGCGTCTGAGGTTCATTCAAGTCACTTTAAATGTTGTTCCTCCACTACTGATCTGAGCACCTGTTTGGTGTTGGATCAGGGGGCGAAGCATTCACCTGACCACCCCGGCGCTTGGCCTTGCCATACGCCTGAAGGGGGTACGAAGGTGGCACTCTCTTCCAACGATCTACGTAACGTGATCACTCACAAGCGCCGATCAGGAGAGTTGACTGACAAGCACGATGCGCCCCTCACAGGGCACACCTGTGTTGTGGTCACCATCAACTATTGTTGCAAGTCAGCAGTCCCACCAAGACAGTCGGTGTTCCAGCGGCTGCAGTCATCGACACCCCCCGACGTCGCCTCGGGAAGAAAGTGTCAACAAAAGAGGAGCCAGAACTAAAGGTTGCTTCATGCAATGTAATCTCCAACTCCTCGTCAGTCCGAAAGGCGACAGGCAATTCCTCGTCCAAGAGCCAGCCGAGGAAAACCAAGACAACCGTCTCGTCCTCCGGAGTGTTCGAAGGCACTCGAGGGAGGAAGAAGATATTGGAGGAAGCTGGGGGTCGTCAAGCCCTTGTTGATTCTCCTTCCGAAAATGAGGGTGTCCTCCAAAGCACAGCTGGGGTGGATCTTCATCCTCTGGGCGAAGTCAGCCTCCCCGACATAGCTGGGGGTCGTCTAGCCCCTGTGGATCTGCATCTCGAAGACGAAGAAGTCCTTCAAGACATGACTGGGGGTAATCAGGCCCTTACGGATACTTCTCCCGAAGATGAAGGGGTCCTCCAAAACTTAGCTGGGGGTAGTCTAGCCCCTGCGGAGCCGAGTCTCGAAGACGAAAAAGTCCTCAGGAACATAGCTGGGGGTAGCCAAGACGAAGCTCCGGGAACAACAACTCCTTTACAGGAGAGTGAGGCCGAAAGCTAAGCCTCAACCGAGCCATCCGACTCCAGCCGTGTCTTGACAGTTACATGACTGGGGGTGACACTGAGTCGGATGCGCCACCAGTAGACCTCATCCAGCGCATGGATACCCTGGAGGGAGGACTCAAAACCCTTTCTGCCTCCATGCAAACACTGACTCAAACAGTGTTCGAGATCCGGTCAGCTTTGGCCACGGCACCTTCTACCCGTCCTGATACAGGGGCCAACGAAGAATCAAGTGTACCCCTTCAACGGGTATCCTTGGATACGGATCGCCGCGAAGCCCCTCGGACGTTGGAGCCCTCAAATGCTCAACTCCAGGTGGTACCACCTTTTCCGACTCTCAGCTCTACGGAAGACGTGGTCGAGATGATCAGGGACTTGCGCGAGCGCTTTGAGTCCAAGAATAGACAAGAGGAGCGCCAAAAGATGGGCATCCCCCAACCTTATTCCCTTGAATGGAACAAAGTGGTTTATCCTCCTAAATATAAACCACAAACATTGACACCATACGACGGAAAGGACTCTCCGCGTCGCTATCTGACGTATTTTTAGTCCCAAATGGGACATCTTCCGAAGGAGGACGCGCTACTCACCAGCATATTTGTTGGGGCACTGAAAGGAGTGGCGTACGACTGGTACTGCAGCCTCCCCGATAATTCCATATCTTCCTTCGACGACTTGACGCGCCTTTTCCTCGACCGTTTCTACGACGGCGGGAAGGACATGACAATGGCATCCCTCATAGAGATACGCCAGAAGGAGAAAAAAACAGTTCGGGTATTCATCGAACGCTTCCGACAGGCCTACTTCGGACTGCCCTCGGGTATGCCAGAACACGCACTCCTCTCCTCCTGCAGCATGAACATGCTGCCCGCAGTCAAACTCTGGCTCAATTCTACTCCTCCTCCTGACTGGAGTTCCTTGATCATCGAAGCCGAGGCCGCAGAAAAGAAGGCGTCCAATGCTCGCCTTCCGGGAGTTAGTTTCCCTGCCTTTGAGGACAAGGGGAAGCGGCCCGCAGCCAACAACCCCAGACGATAGATAAAGGGGAAACAGGTGCTGACTGTCAATGCCTCCAAAGGTGCATCAGTACCCACTCAAAAGCCTCCACTTGCACCAAGGCCAAAGGAGGTTTATTCTTTCAACGATGAAGACACCCTGCAACTCTTTGAGATACTGAAGCAGGGTGACAAGATCAAGTTGCCGGACCCGAAGCGTCCGGACGAGGTTGGAAAAGTGGACAATTCGAGGTACTGTCACTACCATCGGTTAGTCGGACATCCAACCAAGGACTGCTACGTCCTCAAAAACTACATCCAGTGCATGATCAATGCGGATGTTATCTCCGTCGACTACAAGGAGAAGACGGTTTCGGCCAACGTGGTGTCGCTCCAGTTCGGTACCTTGCCGCCAACTATAACACAAGATGGCGTCGTCCCCATCCCTAAGGCGACAATGGAGGTGGTTAACTTACCACCTACTCGTGACAACGTGAGTGGACTCATCCCACTCACCACATCTCGGGGAGAGATCTTATGGGTTCACCCTGATCTCGTCTCTGAGGTTACTCAACCGGAGGTATGCTCTGCCTCCAAAACCAAAGACAGGAAGATCAAGTCTTGCCGCATGGTCTCTTCCTCCGCAGAAGAGGCTCTTTCTGTACAAATGCGTTCACAACAGAACGCCCAACCCGACGAAGCTGCCGTCGAGGTGGTGCCTCCTTGCACCGTCCCTGCCACCGAAGAAGGGGGTCCGTCCAAGCCTCCAGCAGCTAATAAACAGAAGAATGTAGAGGCTCATTTTGACAGGCCTCTACGAAAGGAGAATGCTTCGGGGCTAGCCAAGCCCAACAACTTCGACATACTGGCACAACTTACCAGTACTCCTGCCCGCCTTTCTCTGTTCGAGCTCCTTCGTTTTTCCAAGGACACTCGCGAAGCTCTCTGTGAAGCCCTGAAGGATGCTGAGTCCTTCATCAATCAGGTCAAGCAGCCTGAAGATCTCCCAACTACATGTGCGTACTGCCATTGTACGGATGAGGTTATCCCCAATATAACCTTCACCCAACAAGATATGCTGCTCGAGCACAACCGACATAACAGGCCGCTGTATTATACTGGGTATATCGGTTCTGTCAAGGTGAAGCGGATTCAGATCGATCCGGGGTCTTCCCTCAGCATCATTCCGAAGATGCTGCTCTCAACACTGGGGATCCCAGTGTACCGATTGGCGCCTTCCAACACAACAATCAGTGGCTTCAATGCAAGCAAAAGCGAGCCAGTGGGCAAGATACGTCTAAAGTGTCATATCGGTAACCTCAGAACCGAGGTGACTTGTTATGTCGTGGATGCCGACGTCAACTACAACCTTCTGTTGGGTCGTCCATGGCTTCATGAGTATATGGTGGTGCCATCTACACTCCACCAATGCATGAAGTACGTGTCCACCAACGACGTCATCCGGACGGAGTTCGCGAACATTGACCCTTTCAAAGGGGTTGAAGCCTACTTCACTGATTCCTCCTTGTACAAGTCACCTGACGAGGAGGAAGCCAATGATGCTGACAATGAGGCAGAAACGGCAGCAGAGCCGGACGTGGAGCCTGAGATGACTTCCCGTGCTCTTTTGAAGATCCGACTCAAAGGCAAACCACCTCAGAAGTTGCCTCCCATGAACATCAAGCTATCCGGGAAAGCACCAACTGCTCCTGAAGCTCCCTTGAAGATACGCCTTAAGGAAAAGCCGCCTCAGACATCGGCTCCCCTTGTGGCAAAACTACAAGGGAAGGCACCAATCACCGGAGGCACAGTGGAGGCACCTCTGAAGGTGTGTCTTAAAGGCAAGCCGTCGCAATCCAAGCTGCCAGAGAAGGCCCACATAGCCCTCTCGGACCCCGAAATCAAAGCTGTGGTGGACTCTCCCGATCCAATCCCAGTACTCACAGATGAAGAGCTAGGGGAATATATCTCTGCTGATGTAGACGCACCCTCTCTGGACAATGTAATCCCGCGGGATAAAATCTCGTATTTCATCAATAATAGAGTGTCTTTCAATTATTCTAGTCTTCCACATTGGAATGCCATGTATACATTAGACAACGCTCTACGGTCGTTGTAAACACAAATAACGACTGTCCATCATGTAAATCGAGTAGTCCCGTTCCAAGAGGTCTGTTCTGTAGTCCCACCGCGGAGTCGAGATGAAGAATCTATCATTTTCGGCAAAGTTGAGCGTCATCAAGACCTCCCGCTACTCGAGCCAGAACCAGATACCGACAGAATATAAGTGTATCAGTACACGGACAAGGCAAAATACCTCATACAAAAGATGGGTTACGACCTAAAAAGCAACAAAGGCCTGAACTACGGCAAGGGTCGACGTCTTCCTATCCGGCTTCCAACACCTAAAGGAAAGTCGCAGGACTACTACAATCGGACTCGACGGGGGATAGGCTATGTCACGCCGCCGTCAACTCCAGAGAGTTCGGAGGCAGAAGAAGAAGAACATTCTCATTCGTCTGAAGCGTCAACTTGGGATTCCGATACCAGTATCGGCTCAGTCTTCAAGAGAGTGTTGTCAGCCAACATGACATCCGCTCAACCTCAAGAAGATGAAGGCGAAGATCAAGCACCGAAATTCTTCGAAGAAGAACCCTGGGCGCAACGCTTAGGAGAACAGTGGGAGTTTCGTTTTGAGCTACGCGAACCCCCTACCGAAGACGAAGTCGAGCAGATCGACCTTGGGGATGGATCTTCTTCCAAACCCATCTTCATCAGCAAAAGCCTAAAAGGAGAAGACCGGGAGTCTTTAATCCAACTGGCTAAAGAATATATTGATGTCTTCGCCTGGAGCTACGAAGACATGCTAGGACTTGATCCTCAGATCGCGATGCATAGGCTCAATATCTTACCCGATGACAAGCCTATCAAACAACAACAATGACGTTTTTGTCCGGACATCATAAACGCCATCGATCAGGAGGTGGACAAACTCTTGACAAGCGGCTTCATCCGTGAAGAACAATACCCGGTTTGGGTGGCCAACGTTGTCCCTGTCACTAAGAAGAATGGGAAGATTCGAGTCTGCATCGACTTCAGGAATCTCAACTCTGCTTGCCCGAAGAACGAAATCCCGCTTCCTATCACCGACGTGATGATCGACAACACATATAGCTTCGAACACATGCCTTTCATGGACGGATATTCGGGCTACAACCAGAACAAGATGTTCCCCGATGACGTAAAACATACGTCATTCAGGACTCCAAAGGGCATTTTCTGCTACACAGTGATGCCCTTCGGCTTGAAGAACGCTGGTGCCACATACCAACGAGCTATGAGCACCATTTTTCTTCAGCATCTTCGTAAGACAGTCGAATGCTATGTTGATGATATCGCAGTCAAGAGCCGTCTCAAAGGAGACCACCTACAAGACCTGAAGACAGTCTTCGATCTCATGCGGGCGCATCAACTCAAGATGAACCCCGCTAAATCCTTCTTAGGGGTTTCTAGCAAAAAGTTCTTGTGCTTCATTATCATGGCGAAAGGCATTCATGTCGATCCCGAGAAGACCAAAGCCATCCTCGACATGGGCCCTCTGAAGAACCTCCGAGAACTTCGAGGCCTGCAGGGGCGTCTGGCATACATCCAGAGGTTCATAGCAAACCTTTCCAGAAAATGTCGACCCTTCACTTAGCTTATGAAGAAGGGAGTCTCTTATGTCTGGACAGAGGAATGCCAAAAAGCTTTCGACGACATTAAAGCTTACCTGACGAGTCCGCCAGTCCTAGTGGCACCCGTCGCCGGCAAACCATTCCTCCTCTACGTCCGTGCCATGGATCATTCCCTCGGCGCTTTGCTGGCTCTAAACAGCGATACAGGCTATGAGCAAGCTATCTACTACCTCAGTAGAACACTGATCGGGGCCGAACACCGGTACAACCCCGTTGAAAAGGAGTACTTGGCATTGGTATTTGCCATCCAGAAGACTCGCCATTATGTCTCGGGCCAGACGATTCATGTCATCTCCCGAGTCAATCCGCTCAGAGTTCTCATGACGAAGCCAGGGTCATTAAATTCTCGGCTAGCTACGTGGGCGATCCTGCTAACACCATACAACATGGTGTTCGTTCCAAAAAAAGCCGTCAAGGGTCAGGCTCTGGCCGACTTTTTAGCTGCACACCCCATCCCGGAGTCCTCCAGACTCTATGAAGACATCCCGGATGAGGTCCAAGAATCTAACATCACCGAGGAAAGTCTCGTCTAGCGGATGTTTTTCGATGGCGCTTCAAGAACAGGCCCCAAAGGCCAAATCATCGCAGGAGTGGGGGTAGTCTTGGTCTCCCCCGATCAGCTGGTCATACAGCGCGCCTACTCCCTTTCGAAGCCATGCTCCAACAATGTTGCCGAATACAATACGCTCATCATGGGACTCTAGCTGGCGCGACAGCTGGGGGTGGATCATCTGGAAGCCTACGGTGACTCAAAACTCGTCGTAAACCATATCAGAGGACAATACGAGGTTCGCCATGTAGACCTGATCCCTTACCATGAAGTTGCATTGAACATCATTTTAACCTTCGTCGAGTTCTTCATCGAACATGTTCCCTGTTTACAAAATCTGGAGGCTGACGCCCTGGCTGGCCTCGCAGCCATGTTAGCAGCACCCCTCGGGACTCAGCACTACGTCACGGTAGTTGGTCGAGACTTGGTCTGTCCTAAAAACAACCTGTGCTCACAAGTGACCTATGCCATGTCAACAAGTGCTGGTGTTAATGTCCGAGACTGGAGATTCTCGTTCATCGACTTTGCTGTTTACGGAATTCTCCCAGAAGACCCAAAAGAAGATGTCTCAGTCAGGAGGCACTCCCTTCGATTCTACTACGATACAGCTACTAAAATGCTATATCGACGCTTCTATGATGGACTTCTCCTGCGATGTCTGTCCAACGAAGAAGCAGCCGAAGCCCTTCGAGAAGCTCACGATGGGACCTGCGGAGCCCGTCAACCTGGCCCTAAGTTGCAGGATCGACTATGACGCATGGGCTACTACTGGCCAACCATGGCCGCTGACGCTGTTGACTATGCTAAGAAGTGCCATGCGTGCCAGCTTCACACAGACTTTATCCATATACCGTCAGAACTACTACATCCTACAGTCGCCTCTTGGCCCTTCGAAGCTTGGGGCATGAACATTGTAGGACCGATCACCCTTCCTTCATCGAGAGGACACCGCGTCATCCTAGCCATCACCGACTACTTCTCCAAATGGGCAGAAGCAGTTCCACTGGCAGAAGTGAAGAGCTCTAGGGTGATCAGCTTCATCAAGCACCATGTCATTTATCGTTTCGGGATACCCCAGAGTATTATCTACGATAACGGTCCTCAGTTCATCAGCCATATTTTCAGCAGATTCTGTGACAAGAATCGCATTCAAAACGTGGTCTCAACCGCCTACAATCCGGCAGCAAACGGGTTGGACGAGGCGTTCAACAAGACTATCGTCAGGCTACTCAAGAAAGTCGTCATCCAATAAATACGACTGGGACGAAAAGCTCGGCGAATGCCTTTGGGCCTACCGTACAACGGTACGGACCCCGACAGGAAATACACCATTCTCCCTGGTCTACGAGAGCGAAGCGGTACTACCTCTCGAGATCCAAATACCCTTACTCCGTGTAGCAATCACAAACCAACTCACAGAAGAGGACAATCAACGTCGTCGTCTGCGAGAACTAGTGGCACTTGACGAAAAGCGTCTCCTAGCTCAACAACGCATTAAACTCTACCAAGCCCATATATCATAGGCTTTCAACAAGAAGTTCAAGCAAAGGACTTTCCAAGTAGGCGACCTGGTTCTGGCAGTCAGGAGGCTGATGGTGTTGACTCACAAGACACCAAGAAAGTTCGAGCCCAAGTAGGAAGGACCTTTCATCATAGAGACGGTATACTCAAACGGTGCTTACCGTCTCGCTAAACCCAATGGGGACTTGTTCATGATGTCCATCAACGGCAAGTTCCTAAAGAAGTACTACTCTTGACATCTTTCAGACATATACTTCCATAAAATCAGATGCTTTTGGAACCCAGCTGTTCTGTGGCATCCTCCAGTAGAAGGACAACCACGTCCACATCACCTCTGAGTTGTCTCCCTACGCCCTACAAAGCGGAATCTTACACTCCGTGAGACTACGCTATCCATCATGTTTACCACGTCCACATTACCTCTGAGTAAACATCCCGTACAGACAACCCCTGCGTTGCCGTACATTGATTGCAGAACTACCATGTCCACATTACCTCTGAGTAGTTCCGTATATCCCCTAGAATCGTTCCTACCACGTCCATAACACCTCTGAGTAGGAAGATTCCATCATTTGAATCCCATATTTGCCACGTCCACATCACCTCTGAGCAAATATGTTGGTTCTCTCGAACTTATTATCTGTACCTAAAAACCAAGGTGCGCAAAAGATAATAGGTCCACACAAATCATCAAGTTAAGTAAAGTAGAAAATAAAACCAATGATTGGAACTGTTCTTGCTGTTCCTATCTTACCCAGGTCATATTCCAAGTCTTCATGTTAGAGATGGAGACATATGAACTATATATAAAGCATGCTTTATGATACTATAGGGCTAAAAAAATGTACTTGCTAGTTTCTTGAAAAGGAACATGACTGTAGACTTATAGACTTAGACCTATAACGATAAACTATTTCCATGTTGAGAATGAGAAATATAGAGAGTTATAGATATATCTGTTATATCTTGAGAAATATAGAGATAATTGTAGAAATTTAGTAGATCATTTATAATATCGGCATATCATTGTCCTATATTTTTTCAATGGCAAAATAACTATCAACTTGTCTTCGTGATCTAATTTATCTTTATCTTGCTTGTTTATTAGGTTCACAGTTGAGAAAAGGGTAAACGTCCTTGTTATTGTAGAAGCATAAAAAAGAAGGGATCTTACTTTTAATCCCACATCGGAAAGGAGAAGAAGAGAGGCCTCATTCCACTCTATATATAGAGCCCTCTTGCCTCATTTGAAAAGGGCACCAAAATAAATAAAGAAAAGGAAGTCCGTTATCCAGGGAGCCCGTTCGAGCCACAAAAAGTTGCAGCAGTTCGTCTGGGTTGGCTGCAAGTTCTTCACTCGCTGTCGTGGCGAAGAGAATTTGGACTCTGAGTGCTATATACCCCAGCGGGCTGGTACGAAAAAGTCTAAGGCGGCACGGGCTATACGCCTCAAACGTGCTATGCCAACGGCAAACCAGAAGCATGCGCTCAAAATCATGCGCGCTACTGATGGTAAACTGTATAAGGTTGACTCGGGCACTTCTGCACCAGGAACGATCCGACCCTCAAAGTCCTTGTCTCATTTGGGCGCATCTACTGCATTCGCAACCAAGTCGAGTAAGGCAAACCCTCTGGTCTTGAACTCTCGCGCCTCCTCTGGTTTGTGCGTCTGTGGCTCATTCAAGTCACTTTAAGTGCTGTATCCCTACTACTGATCTGAGGGCCTGTTTGGCGTTGGATCAGGGGGCGCAGCATTAACTTAACCACCCCGGCGCTTGGCCTTGCCATGCACCTGATGGGGGTGTAAAGGTGGCACTCTCACTTGACCACCCCGGCGCTTGGCCTTGCCATGCACCTGATGGGGGTGTGAAGGTGGTACTCTCCTCTAACGATTTGCGTACTGTGATCATTCACAAACGTCGATCAGGAGAGCCGAACAACAAGCATAATGTGCCCCTCACAGGGCATACTTGTGCTACGGTTGCCATCAACTGCTGCTACTGCAAGACAGTGGCTCCACCACCAAGGCAGTCTGTGTTCCAACAGTTGTAACATGTTCTACATGTCTTCCAGCGCATCACTCCGCCCCGTCAGAGTGAATCACTTCCTCGTCAACACACAAACGCGTCTTCCAGCCTGGGGCTCTTCCATCATAATGAGGCTTAGGCACATCTATGTCCATTCTAACTCGACGAATCTCAGTCTTCTGAAAGAGTTTACCATCAAAAGCTTCTTCGAACAAGGAGAACCATCACCCACATTACAACGTCTTGCCAAGGAGGAGGATCAGTCGAATCTATCTTCATCGAGAAGTCAAGGGCGAGACAACAAAACTCTCTCAAACTGTTGCTATTCATAGGCCAGGGCAAATCAAATCCATGCGCCAAGTGGCAACCTTTTCGAAGTCAGTACAATGAACTTGTATTTATAATGAATGAACTCGCCTCTTCAAATTTAGCTTAATGCCCCGAAGAACTCAACAGATGGGCCCATAAAGACGTATCATGCAAAAGAATGCGCTGGCCAGACCGCACATCATACTGATGCGCCTATCAGCACCAAGCGCCATACAAGGATGCGCCCCCATGCGTCCCCATGTGCCTAGTGGAACGTCGATCGATGCGCCCACTCAATAAACCCATCACCTGTCAAAAACATTAAATGCTGAAGTCTGACAGAGTTGGCAGCACGTCCCCCAAGGACTGAACAGTTGACAGCTTTTGCAGAAGACGAAGCGTCACCAACGTCAGTACCATCATTACTTTCCTCTGGCGGTTACAAGCCACGTGGTCGTCTAACCACTTCGTATGCGCCTCCGCAGCCATGCGCCCAAAGCTCTGCATGCGCCTCGAGCCATGCGTATCAGACTTTCTCTCTGATCTCTAAAGACAAAAGTAAAGTCACTACTGAAGCTCTGCATGCGTCTCGAGCCATACGTATCATACTTTCTCTCTGATCCCAAAAGACAGGAGTAAAGTCACTACTGAAGCTTCACATGCGCCTCAAAAGCTATGCGCCCTGAATGGTTCGTAACTCCTAAAAGTTATGAGCCAAAGTCTCCTCATGCGCCCAATCCCAGGCACATCCTACAGATCATTCCCCACCAAATCCGAGATCTCCGAGCCATGGGCCGATGACACGTGTCCTTTGACTCGATTCATCCAAGATCTCAGCAACAGAAAGATCCTCTTCTCTGCTACGTGCCGGCCCACAACAAGAGCATGAAGAATTCAACCCCTCAATCAGGGCGCATCGTCCATGCGCCTCCATCAGCAATCACCACGTGGCGTTCCCACGTCCAGGCGCATCCTACATATGCCCGCATGAGCAGCCAACCTGCAAAGCTATAAATAGAGGGATCATTTCCTTCTTCCACACACACACAGAGACGAACATACATATACAGACAGAGACGTCACACAACCAAAGAGACAGATACAGACCCTCAACGTTTTCTTCCTCTTCGCAAGCTCCAGCACTCAGAGCAACCCAGACCTTCAGAGAACCGATAACCGTCGTCAGATCGTCAACGGAGTCAACGTATTACCACTCGCTCCATCGGCACAAGGGACCCAGATAAACAAAAGTGTACTCCTAGGATTACATCTAAGTCCTACATTGTAACACTGTTCTGTTTGTATTGAAATTTGCAATCAAAAGATTTTAATGGCAAACGGTTATTATGTCAAGACGTTTGAGAGAGTTGATTGAAATCCCACACAAAAATAATTTCGAATACCTAGAAGGTGTTTGATATTTCATGAACTTTGTGAAGAACCACTCACCACCCGGGATCAGCACATGCCCATGCCCTTGTGTGAAGTACAAAAATTCTAAAAGATATATTTTTAAAACAGTTGAGAAATACTTGTTCATGTTTGGTATGGAATCAACGTACGATGAGTGGTGCTTTCATGGAGAGAGGAATGTCACAAACATAGTGGTTGATCCTACACCACATGTTATTGAAGAGGATCCGATCCAAGATCAAATCCAAGAAGAACATGGAGGGAATGCAGGGGGGCGCTCAGGAACCTTATTGATGATGCTTATGGAGTACATGATATGGCACAAGCTAATTGTGAGGGGAATCATGACGAGACATGTGTAGTTTCTGATAATCCATTTGTCCCCTGTCTTGACCATGGTAATAAGTACCGTGAGTACAAGAGAAAAGCAAATAAAAAACTATACCCTTCTTGTGAAGATGGGCTTACAACTTTATGTGCAATTGTTGAGCTTCATAACTTAAAGAAGGAGTTCAATTGGTCAGAAAATAGCGTGACTGAGTTGTTAAAGCGATTGAAAAGGTGGCTTTTAAAGGGAAATACACTACCTGACAAGTACCATACAATGAAGCAAATGTTAAAAGATTTGGGAATGAAGGCCAAGTGCATCCATGCATGTGAGAATGATTGCATGTTGTATTGGAAGGAATATGCAGATGCAGTAGAATGCCCTCGTTGTCAGACTCCCAGGTTTAAAGTTAAGGAGACCAAGTCTGGGAAAGTAGAAAAAGTCACAAAACAACAACGAAAAGTTTTAAGATACTTTCCTCTAACCCCAAGATTAACTAGATTGTACACTATACCATGGATAGCACGCCAAATACAGTGGCACAAGGAAGCAAAATCTTCTTGGAATTCCATGCGTCATCTTATTGATTCGGCTGAATAGAGATCGCTTAAAAGTCAGTGGCCAGAGTTTGCTAGAGAGAGGCGTAACGTTTGGCTTGGCATTGCTACCGATGGGTTCAATCCACATGGAGTTCTATCTAGTGGATACAGTTGTTGGCCCGTATACATGATTCCTTATAACTTTCCTCCCTCGTTATGCATGAAATCACAATTCTAAATGATGTGGTTATTAATTCTGGGGCCAAAAGCACCGAGTCAAGACATTGATGTATACTTGGAACCTCTAGTAGATGAGTTGAAGCAACTTTGGGCGGAAGGAGTGTCTGCGTTTGACATGGACAAGGGGGAACTCTTCACTTTGAGAGCAATACTATTATGGGGAATCCATGATTTTTTGGCATATGGTAACGTATCTGGTTGTGTGACTCATGGTTATAAAGCATGCCCTATTTGTGTTATTGAGACCAAGTCTGAGCGCATTGGTAATAAGAATGTTTACACAAAGTATAGGAGATTTTTGAAGGATAGTCATCCATATAGGGCAGTAAAACATGGATGGTATAAAGATGTAGAGCACAAAGAACCTCCAACACGATTGACAGGACCATCCCTTTTGGAAAGGCTTGATCGTATCCAATATGTACCAGGTAAATTAGTGAAAGCTACTCGCAAGAAGCGAATGGCAGTTGAGGTGGATGATAGTGAACATTGCATTGCAGATGAGGATGACAACGAAGGAAGACCGGTGTGGTACAAGAAGTCGATTCTTTTTCATTTATAGTACTGGGGTAGTCACAAAGTACGACATACTATTGATGTGATGCATACTGAAAAAATATGGCAGAACATCTTATTAATTTTATGTTTGACAGGGGAAAGCAATCTTCTAAGTATGCATTGGATAAGTCTCAAAAAATACAATTTTGTCAAGTTTTAAAACACGTCAAGCTTCCGTCATGCCTTACAACTAATTTGAGCGTCTTGTAAGTATCCAACCACCAAGTTTGCATATTAAGAAGTCATATGACTATCATGTCATTATCCAATATTTGCTTCCTATTATGGTTCAACATGCATATACAAAGTTTTATGACTTGAAACGAGCCATTTTGCAAGTAAGCTTGTACTTTAACATACTGTGCTCGAAGGTCTTAGTTCGAGAGCATGTCCAAGCTGCCAAAGATATGATTGCTGAGGCATTATGTGTGTTGGCACATTATTTTCCATCGTACTTATTCAATATAAGTTTCCACCTAACGGTACATCTAGCTGACCAAGCTCTACTTTGTGGACCTACGAGATATATATGGATGTATCCATTTGAAAGGTGAGATATTCATCTTATATATTATTGTTTCTTTGCTAATTTATTAACACTATAATTTTTTGTTTTAACAAGTGTGCATTTTAGGTTGATATAAGGGCTATGAAGGAGTGCAAAAACATACCAAGCAACAAACGTTACGTAGAAGGATCAATCTCGGAGGCATATCTTGTTTCAGAATCTGTTAGATATGCTATAGAATATATGCCAAATCCACGTGATGGTAATCATAGTTCTAGTCAAGCACTCTTTTTAGATGAGAATGGTGATGATATGTACGAGCGCTCCATTCTTGAGGGTAAAACTATCAAGTTATCTGGTGTACAACGCATACATATTCGAAGATGGATACTCTTTAGGATAAATATACCAGAACGAGATAAATATTACAGGTGTGATATTCTTTTATATTAATTTTAAACTACGTAATATGTATTTTTTTCTGTTTATACAATAAGGATTTTAAATTTGTAGTGTGTATCGCTCATCCTTGGAAGATGGTCATCGTGGTAAAAGAAGAGCTACCACAAAGACAGAAGTGGTAGTACAATCTGAATTTATTGATTGGTTACACAAAAAGGTGTGTAATCTTTAATTCTAAATTATAATTTTAGTTATTTTAATGTGACATTGATTAATGTATTTGCGTGTGGCTTGTATTAACAGCTGCTAGAAAAAAAATGCATGGATTCATTATTGTGGTGGACCAAAGTGGGAAGCCAAAACTCATATCAAGTATAGGGTGAATGGTTATGTATTCTCTCCCCAGCACTATGATGACACTCTTTCGACACAAGATAACGGTGTTTGTATAGATGCAATCACCACATTTGTCGCAAGTACAAAAGATATGAACCCTACAGATGATGACATTACTTGGTATGGTATTATCAAAGAGATTATACAGGTTAATTATTATGAATTCCAACACGTAGTATTCTATTGTGATTGGGTCAATATCGGCGACAAGACCAATGGTTGTAAGATTTGTCCAGACTCTAACTTGTTGATGGTAAATTTAAAAAAGATCAAGAGTGCTGATGGGGAATATGATGAGCCCGCCATTCTTTCACCCGAAGAGAGTCAAGTTTTTTATGTAAGAGATGCACAAAATTCTGATTGGTCTATTGTTCTACATTCCCCAAAGCGTATGACTGATGGTATCGATGATTACGCTATACCAACAAGCTTCCAATCCATTTTGAAAGAGCAACCGAACTTGGCACCACTATTAAAATGTATTGAACCCAAATAGATTCAATATTTTGAAAACAATGGTTGTTGTTATGTTACTTGTTTTTATTTAATGATAAATTTTTTGTGAAGGCTAACTTTTCAAAGTTGCCATCTTAAAGCATAAGAAGGGATGCTTAATTTATTGGAAATACTCAGATTTGTGGGTATCTCAACTCTGTGGAGCATGTGGGTAGGGCTCATGTTTGAACAAATATTTTTTGTTGCTTCTTTGCTGCTTACTGCAACTTCTACTGCTACTTACTGCTATTTTACATTAACCTGTGTGTACACAATTTTGGGATTTGTTTCTTATTTATGTATCTTTTGCTATTTTCTGTGCTGGTGTTTCTTACACCTGCTTACAGATATGTTGGTGTTTCATTTGCAGAACCACCATGTTGTTCAATCTGTTTATTTGCAGTTTTATGTTCTGGCCATGTAGTTTCAAAACAACTGATTAAACTAATATTCTGGCCATGTTGTTCAATCTGTTCATTTGCAGTTTTATATTTAATCTGTGTGTGTACTAATGTTCTGGCCACGTAGTTTCAAAAATAGGCCAAAACACAGGCTTGCTGCTACTGCGACCTCTTATTCTTCCTTATGCTACTGTAACCTATTGTACAAATTGCCTACACAGGCCTGAAAGTGTATCCCCTGTTGCCTATCTATCTAACTCCTTATTTTTCCTCTACACTAGAAACCTGCTACTCCAATTACTACTTGCAGGGAGTCCCCAACACCACAAACCTGCTACAGGTAATAAGCCCTGCTACCTGACACTAAATATGCTGTTTGCCCATTCCTTATTGTACAGGCAGCTCTTTTGTTACTGTTGCCTATCTGCCCTGTGCACACATGTGCATAGGCTCCCCTTCTTCCCTATACTGCTGCTTGACTACCAACCTACTGCAAAGAGCAACAGGAGCTGTTCCAGGCTACTGCTACTATGGCTTTCTGGTTTGCACAAGTTTAACCCATAGCAGTGTCTACTGCTACTATGGCTTTCTAGTATTCATTCATTTTAATTTACTATATATACTGGATCCTGATCAAAATCAAGTTAGCAAAGATGGAAGTGCCAGGTAAATTTTTATTTTGATTTACATTTCTCATGTTATATAAATCATTTTGAACCTGGAACCTAGCTTGTGTCCATTATACTGGAACCTAAATGTAATTTACTATATATACTGGAACCTGGAATTTGGATATATGCATCAGTGTACTCCATTTTATTCACTTTATTCTATGCATCATTTGGATATATGCATCAATGTATTGGAACCTGGAACCTGGAATTTGGATATATGCATCAGTGTACTCTATTTTATTCACTTTATTCTATGCATCATTTGGATATATGCATCAATGTACTGGAACCTGGAACCTGGAATTTGGATATGTGCATCATTTGGATATATGCATCAATGTTCTGGCTATTTTACTGGAACCTAATTTTAATTTACTATATGTACTATATCCACTTTATTCTGTAGTCCACTTTATTCTGTACTCACATGGTTCTTGATGTTTTATGCCGTTCTTTGTTAAAATGTCATCCAATCCTAGTGCTAGTAAATCAATAGGTACAAAAAACACACAAGAGACAGATGCACCACCCCCACCAAATGGCAAAAAATACTCAATAATTATTGATTTAGAGGGTGCTAAGGGTAAAGATGCAGCTAAATGGAGTTCTCGTTGTGGTGCCCTAATTCGTGCTCTAATCCCAGTTGGCTATGAAAAGTGGAGGAAAGTAGATGACTTCTACAAGGATAATCTATGGAATGGGCTCATGGTATGTTACACATTCAATTTGTTTGTATACATTTGAACTTTTTTTTAAAAAATGTTTTTGACCCTTATTTTATATTTTTATTTTGTTGTGTTGTTCTGACAGAAAGAGTTTGAGTTGAATGTGGACCCCAAGATTTCTCGAGCTATACTGGAAAATTTTTTTTGTAGTATTTTAGAACAGTAAAGTCCACATTGCGTACAAGATATCTTAAAATTAATGGACAATCTATACCCAAACGTGTTGCCCTTGATAACCGTCCCGATGATATTGATAAAATTTGGTGGGAGAAGTTTGTAGACATTGAATATAGTGATAAAAAGAAGGAGAAATGCAAGAAGAATGCTGAAAATAAGGCCTAAAATTCTATCACTCACACTTTGGGACGGAAACCTTATAGTAGAGTGTACGAAGAAATGGTGTGTAGCTTGTTTTTTCACAAATAATAATTAAGTATTGAGTACATTATATCTCATTAATCATGATTGTGCATGTAGGCAAAGAAAAATCCAACAGAAAAGCTTTCACGGGTAAAGGCTTGGAAAAGGGCACACACGAAAAGAAAAACTGGAAAGGTGCTTCCATGTGCAAAGGAAAAATATGTAAGTGCTTCGGTATTGAAGAGTTTTTATTACCTCTGAATAAATCGTTGGTTGTCATGTTCTTTTGAAATTCTATTAATTTACCTAGTATGGTGTCCTGTTTGGATATATGCAACCTAGTATGGTGTCCTGTTTGGGTTAACCTAGAACCTGGATGAGACTTTGGCAATGTCCAGTGTTGAATTTAGAATACATCCAGTGTTGAATTGCATTTGAGACCATGATCAAATAATGTATTTATAAGGAAATAGTTTACTGTATGAAACTTTCAAAGCTAATTTCTAAGAACTTTTTAAAGATAAGCATGTCTGATTTGAGACAAAAAGAAGCTGCAATGATTTTATTAATCAGAAATATGTTGACAAAACGTTCAAATGACATTGTAATCATACCTGGATGATATTAGCAGATCAAATTTTTTGCTAACAAAGGACATTGTAATCATACATGTTGACAAATATCATACCTGGATGATATTAGCAGTTCAAATGACATTGTAATCATACATGTTGACAAAATATTCAAATGAAAAAAAGGATAGCCCCAAAACTCCAGCACAACTATTCCACCACCTAATTTGGAATTTAATAATAATAATGATAATAATAATAATAATAATAATAATAATAATAATAATAATAATAATAATAATAATAATAATAATATATTTTCTATATTGTCATGGGTATGGTTTAAATGTATTACAACTCTTTTGGAGTTGCAATTTATTATTTAGGTGACAGCAAGTGTAGTTCAGTTATTGAAATATAGAAATACACTATGCAATATAGCTACCAATCTAAAGGAAGGGTACTTGACTACAGATGCAATTGCAAATTTTGTTACAATAAGCGTAAATGAATCTTTAATCTCCTTTTTTACTGCTATTGGGAATGGCATTGTTATATGCTCACTGGTGAATTGAGTGTGCAAACAGAATAGAACTGACCAAAACTTTGCCCCTTCTGAAACCTCGGTTGCAAGGAAGGAGTTGTGTTCAAAATCCTTTGAAGAATATGGATAAAAGTTTGGGCCAGTGTTGAATATATAACCTGGAACCTCAATGAGACTTTGGCAGTGTTTTGCTTTTGGTACTGTCAAAAGCTTACTGTCAATTTAGAATACATCCAGTTATAGTGTACAATTTAGAATACATCCACTTTTCTAAATTGCCAATAAGACGATCAAATCAACTTAGGTCATATTCTATTCATTCGTTCACTGGAACCTAGAATATATACTTCCAGTGTTGAATATATAACCTGGAACCTCAATGAGACTTTGGCAATGTTTTTTGGGTTAACCTGGAACCTGGATGAGACTTTGGCAATATCCAATGTTGAATTTAGAATACATCCAGTGTTGAATTGCATTTGAGACCATGATCAAATAATGTATTTTATAAGGAAATAGTTTACTGTATGAAACTTTCAAGCTAGTTTCTAAGAACTTTTTAAAGCAAAACATGTCTGATTTTAGACAAAAAAAAGCTGCAGTCATTAATGAGTGGCCTTATCTCAATTACATCTAAAGATTTTCCAATTACAATGGGACCTTTTATAGAGAATGACTGGTGAGGCTGACTTGGATCTTGGGTGACGGACTAAGATATTGGAAAAAGCACAACTAGCGTTTGAGAACATGATCAATAATGTATTTTATAAGGAAATAGTTTACTGTATGAAACTTTCAAAGCTAATTTCTAGGAACTTTTTAAAGATAAACATGTCTGATTTGAGACAAAAAGAAGCTGCAATGATTTTATTAATCAGAAACATGTTGACAAAATGTTCAAATGACATTGTAATCATACCTGGATGATATTAGCAGATCAAATTTTCTGCTAACAAAGGACATTGTAATCATACATGTTGACAAAATTCATACCTGGATGATATTAGCAGTTCAAATGACATTGTAATCATACATGTTGACAAATATCATAGCTGGATGATATTAGCAGTTCAAATGACATTGTAATCATACATGTTGACAAAATGTTCAAATGATAAAAAGGATAGCCCCAAAACTCCAGCACAACTATCCTACCACCTAATTTGGAATTTAATAATAATAATAATAATAATAATAATAATAATAATAATAATAATAATAATAATAATAATAATATATTTTCTACACTGTCATGGGTATGGTTTAAATGTATTACAACTCTTTTAGAGTTGCAATTTATTATTTAGGTGACAGCAAGTGTAGTTCAGTTATTGAAATGTAGAAATACACTATGCAATGTAGCTACCAATCTAAAGGAAGGGTACTTGACTACAGATGCAATTGCAAATTTTGTTACAATAAGCATAAATGAATCTTTAATCTCCTTTTTTACTGCTATTGGAAATGGCATTGTTATATGCTCACTGGTGAATTGAGTGTGCAAACAGAATAGAACTGACCAAAACCTTGCCCCTTCTGAAACCTCGGTTGCAAGGAAGGAGTTGTGTTCAAAATCCTTTGAAGAATATGGATAAAAGTTTGGGCCAGTGTTGAATATATAACCTGGAACCTCAATGAGACTTTGGCAATGTTTTGCTTTTGGTACTGTCAAAAGCTAACTGTCAATTTAGAATACATCCAGTTATAGTGTACAATTTAGAATACATCCACTGTTCTAAATTGCCAATAAGATGATCCAATCAACTTAGGTCATATTCTGTTCATTCGTTCATTGGAACCTAGAATATATACTTCCAGTGTTGAATATATAACCTGGAACCTCAATGAGACTTTGGCCATGTTTTTTGGGTTAACCTGGAACCTGGATGAGACTTTGGCAATGTCCAGTGTTGAATTTAGAATACATCCAGTGTTGAATTGCATTTGAGACTATGATCAAATAATGTATTTTATAAGGAAATCGTTTACTGTATGAAACTTTCAAGCTAGTTTCTAAGAACTTTTTAAAGCGAAACATGTCTGATTTTAGACAAAAAGAAGCTGCAGTCATTAATGAGTGGCCTTATCTCAATTACATCTAAAGATTTTCCAATTACAATGTGACCTTTTGTAGAGAACGACTGTGAGGCTGACTTGGATCTTGGGTGACGGACTAAGACATTGGAAAAAGCACAACTAGCGTTTGAGAACATGATCAATAATATATTTTATAAGGAAATAGTTTACTGTATGAAACTTTCAAAGCTAATTTCTAAGAACTTTTTAAAGATAAACATGTCGGATTTGAGACAAAAAGAAGCTGCAATGATTTTATTAATTCAGAAACATGTTGACAAAATGTTCAAATGACATTGTAATCATACTTGGATGATATTAGCAGATCAAATTTTTTGCTAAAAAAGGACATTGTAATCATATATGTTGACAAATATCATAGCTGGATGATATTAGCAGTTCAAATGACATTGTAATCATACATGTTGACAAAATGTTCAAATGACAAAAAGGATAGCCCCAAAACTCCCGCACAACTATCCCACCACCTAATTTAGAATTTAATAATAATAATAATAATAATAATAATAATAATAATAAAAATAATAATAATAATAATATATTTTATACACTGTCATGGGTATGGTTTAAATGTATTACAACTCTTTTGGAGTTGCAATTTATTATTTAGGTGACAGCAAGTGTAGTTCAGTTATTGAAATATAGAAATACACTATGCAATGTAGCTACCAATCTAAAGGAAGGGTACTTGACTACAGATGCAATTGCAAATTTTGTTACAATAAGCATAAATGAACCTGGAACCTCAGTGAGACTTTGGTAATGTTTTTTGGGTTAACCTGGAAACTGGATAAGACTTTGGCAATGTCCAGTATTGAATTTAGAATACATCCAGTGTTGAATTGCTTACTGTCCAGTGTTGAATATATAACCTGGAACCTCAATGAGACTTGGCAATGTTTTGCTTTTGGTACTGTCAAAAGCTTACTGTCAATTTAGAATACATCCAGGTATAGTGTACAATTTAGAATACATCCAGTACCACTTGGACAGTAAGCCTTCTGTCAAAAGCTTACTGTCCATCAAGTGGCCATGAAAGAGTTAACTTGAAATATGTTGTCAATTTAGAATACATCCAGTACCACTTGGACAGTAAGCTTTTGAAGTTGGTTTATGATTTGTAGACAACAACTATTTTCCTATTGGCATAACATTTCTTTTTATATATTATTTAGCATGTAATATATAATTTGGATTGAATGTTGCTTTGTAATAATGGAAATGCAGGCTTTAATTGAAGCAGCGGAAGAGAGGCACAAATTACAAGCAAGTCTTAATGGTAGCGATGGTATCGCAAGCTTAGAAGACTTTGAAAGTGATCCTATTGCTGAAATTTATGGGTCTGAGAAGAAGAAGAGTTATTGTCGTGCAATAAGCTCTACCTCATCTGTAAAGCAAGTAAAAATGACACAAGTTACGAGAGTAATAACCAAACAAAAAGACTTCAAAGACCTTCGTTTATGGAAAATAGAATTACAAAACCAAGTGACTGAAGCTATTGCTTCTACCTTTAAGAATATACAGCAACAGAATATGATGCAGAATACGAATATGCAACAGAACCAATTCGAAGGCAATGGCACACCAAGGACTGAAGTTGCCTCCAACACAGAGCACACTCCAGTTGGTCCTGAAACCCATGATGTCAATGTTGCTAGCCCTGTCGTTCCGTCCAACAATGTTGGATCGTCTTCCAAAGGAAAAAAGTATGTGATGTTACTTTCACGAGATTTGAAGGAAGAGGTGGCGAAGGGATATCTCGCAACACGTGCCATGTGTCATCAGAGGGAGGTCTTATAAGATGTGGAGAATGTTGTTTGGGTGACGAAGGTAATAGATCCAGAAGCACTGATTTTTGATGGTCCATTAAATGGCAATTACAAACTTTGTGATATAGCTGATGGAGGCTTTGTGATTTGGACAAAGTATCGCACACGGAATATGTAGCCTTTTGTTTTTACTTTTGATCAAGTTGTTCCAAACTTTATTGAACTTTATGTTATTTAGATTTGCTTAATGTTTAAGTACTTTCATCAAGTTATATATTCAGCTTAAATTTTTTGTGATAAATATAGTGGTTAATTGAAATTGTTCTTATTTGATGATGTATATAATATGGTTGGTAATCTGGAATGAATTACAGGTTTTTTGCAATATAAACAAATCTTCCTGTAGCAATTTTGTATTGTAGAAAATTTATTTTCTAACGGTTTTTCACCGTTAGCACTTTTAATTCTAACAGCGCTTTATCATGAGAAAGTTTATATTTCTAACGGTTTTCTACTGTTAGGAAAGTAAATTTTCCAACAGTGTTTTACTGTTAGAAAACCTACTTTAGCAACGGTTTTTGACCGTTGGGACATTTCTTTTCCTAACGGTAGAACAACGTTAGGAAAGTGTGTTTCCCAATGGTTTTTTACCGTTAGTAAAGTCATTTTTCTAACGGTGAAAAACCGTTGGGAAATATTCCCCACGCCGTGCTACCAACGGTAAAAAACCATTAGTATAAATTTTCCTAACGCTTATAGTCGTTGGCAAATCACCCTTTTGGTGTAGTGTTAGTATGTCTCATAACCTATCACTCTATTGGTCCTTGCAACCCATTAAAGAGGATTCTAAGAAGATTACCTTGACTGTGCTCATTAGTTCAACCAAGACCTTAGATAAGAAAATAGTAGGACAACTGTGTAGGAACGATCATCGGACGAGTCTTAGAGTTTGATGAACTTGAACTAATTGTGTTTCCTTTCAATCATAAATCTCGCATAGTTATATTTTTGACTATCTTGACTAACGCCGCAATTATAGCCTAGTTTTTGCAAGCTTATTCTTTATCGAGCTTATTCAGGACGTGTATATTCGGGACGCCCATTAACATATTGTCTAATCAGAATCAGTGTATTATGGTCTAATCAACCTTCGTGCACTTCGTTCGCTCTTTATTTGATTATCCCACGTGGATTGAGATATAGATGTTACTAGGATCTCATCCACAACTGCCTTGACAACTCTCTCTATCGCCCTTGGAACTACATAGTTGCAATCGACTCCTATTCCCTTGAACTCTTTATTATTTTTCGTCTTTATTTATTTCAAAAAAAAAAAACAAATGCTCATAATTAAGGGAAGATATACCCAGAACGTCCCCTTATTTTGCTATACCACCTTTGGCCATGAAAGCTATATTTACACAATCGTTCTATCTATTCGAAATTGGAGAACCACCTTCCAATTGATTCATATCTACCATATCACATTAACTATCACATCGTGTAGTATTCCTTTATACTTAAAGCCCAAGCACGATATCACAACTTTGAAATTTTCTAAGCCTTCTAAATTTTTATGAGTTACTAGGTTACCGATTGATTAGGATAAGTTGATTTCCATTAGGATGATAATTAGTGCCCCATGAACTCCCACTTTCCATTTAGATCATTTGGTGTCCCCGACCGTGACATTAATAATCGGGGCACGAGACCAACTGTTACCTTCCAACAAATTTTACATATAAGGCATAAACGACTTCACCTTCATGTAGACATATCATGTCCCACTAAAACATGTCCCCTTATACTCTATTTTTATGATACGACTTTCATGTCAAAACGGCTAATGATAACCCTTACCATAATATCGATATACTTCCCTACTCCAATTAGAGACTCAATCTAGACTCAAATATTTCGACCCAATATATGGTTGTGATCTACTCGAAGCCCTCTATGCACATACCACTAGTGTGCCACTTAATCGAGTCTTCTTGTGCTAGTTAAACACAAAAGTCATTGAAGGCATATTTTTGGGCTTTAGGAACATGGTTAACCAACCCGACTAAAAAATTTGCCCGACAACTTGACTTGGAACCTATATGAGATTACGCTAACCAACTAAGAACGGCTCAGATTGATTTCATAGCATCTCGTCCAGTCAATATAGATTAAAACCTATGATTCATTCAATCAAAGATCGATGTCCAATTAAGAAATCCATTAAGACCCAGTTAAACCCATCCTTGCATATCATCATATTTGGGCTAGAAAAACCAAACTTGACGAAATAGATCCTTATACCTATTATGTAGTCCCCATCTCTTTGTCTACTAAATCTCTTTCTATAAATTTTGTAACCATATCTCTTGTAGCCAATGTTATGAGATAATTGGAATCACGCTGTACCAATTTGTTTTTATGGTTATGCTTGACTACGACCTTCCTACTGTCTTGATGAAACATGGTCAATGCATGGGCAATATTAAAGAGTAATACCTAGGTTTTCCATAGAGTCCATGACTACGATAAGAAGTAACTCATATCCTCAACATGTTCTTGAAAATTTGACCTTCTTAGAAATCCTTCTACTGCGTTTCCCACGATTAACCAGTTATATAAGAACCTTGAACTTAGTAAGCTCAACCCTTTAAGATGGGATGCCAAACTGGATTATGTTTATAACCGTTCTTTCATCTGTTTGAAAGTTGCGATACGATCTTCGTATTGCATTTTTATCAATTGTTCGTGTGTTTGGATAACCGCGGTAAAAGATCGCAATCTTGATTCTTCACATTCTGTTCTATCATATAATCGTGCCTTAGTTTCAATTTTGAAACAAAATTTCTGAAGTGAATAGGGAAGCCTCTCAAAGACTTTGCAAATGATTGGGATAGATTGGTTCCAATTGAACTACTGAAACAATGGTTCATAACGTCCAATCCTATCCATATCTTTTGATACCCTCGACCGTGCTTTGATATTTTGAGCACAACACGAGCCGTTCCCTTCGAACAAATTTCACACTCATGGACTAGACCAGTCAAACTACATACATAACATATACAGGTCCCACACAAATAAACCTTTTTGTGCTCCATTTTAATTTTACCACATGTATGGCACATTTTCCCATAGAACAAACTATATAGGTCTATTTTGTTCCGATTGGTTAAAACTGAAATTGGAGTAACAAAAGCCCTAAGAGTCATTTCATCGAACACTTGGCATGCGTATCCGATACTCTCGTGATACACACAACAAATGAATCCAAACTTAACCCAAATTCTTCCTAATGCAAGGGGGACCCTAAATGAATGCATCTATAACAAGGAAATGAAAATTAGAGGGTTTAGAGGGCTTTTACCAATCGAGAGATGGATTCTTAATAAAAAGCTTCTATATCTAGATCTCCACCAAGCTCCAACGTTCAAATTGCTCCAAATTGCTCCTAAGTTAGGCAATAGAGACTTTCTCTCTCCAAGGGGAAGAGATTGTAATTCGTTTGAGAGAATTTGGACTCAATTTGGATGTTGGAGGTAATTTGTGGAAGAACACAAATTAGGGTTAGGGTTAGTAAGGAAAAAGGGAAGAAGGAGATTATGTTAGGTATAAATAACAAGGGAAACCTAGTGTGGCTGGCCAAGGTGGTTCCTAGGTTTGGTTTGGGCTTGTTTGGGTGCATTGTCTAAAAAGCCTTCTCAACTTGTCATTTAAAGCCCTTTAAGAAAAGGCCCATTATAACTTATGTTTTAAGTCAACTAATATATTCTAAATGATATTCTAACTAGATTAGAACCTAACTAAAGTTGTCTAACCAAAATAACCTTGTTCTAGAATATGGTGGTGACAAATCTACCCCCATAGAAAAATTTTATCCTCAAAATTTAAGATGGTCGTACTCCTTCCAGGTCAAACCCCCAACAATCAAAGTAAAAAAATTTCTATCTAATAACATGAAAAATCATGGTCCTACTGGTCTAGATATCACAGTCTCATACAAGGTTAATACACTATCTAGCACAGCACAAAATATCCTGACATGTACTAATAGAATCAAACAACAAGATGGAAAATGAAGACAATAAAGACAGACATGCTATCCCGTCACCTGTAGCATCAATCTCCTCGACTGTCAGCGTAAAAGCCCTGCCCCTCTGGTACTGGGCATGGTGCTGTGCCACATGTAGCCTAGCTTCTTCTCTCTGACCCTGTGCTTCACCAAATGAAGGTACGATAGGACAATCCTTTATCTAGTGAGCAGCGGATCCACAGAACAAGCACACCTTCAACCTCCTCCTGTAATGTCCCAAGTGTGTCCCGATTTCCTACAGTACGCACATGTGGGCACCCTCTGATCCTGTCCCCGAGGCTGATGCTGCACTTGCTAAACTCTAACTTGTGCCAATAACTGCTGGGGTTGGTGCACCACCTTCTGTACAAATGGACACTTTGCACTACCGCTCGCCCCTTCGGAATCATCCCGGCCTCTCTTGGACTTGAGCTCCAAGTTGTCCTCAGCTGCAATGGTTCCTGCAAAGATCTGCTCAAAGGGAGCATCACGGTCGCTCTTGGTCAGTGACTTGACCTCCTTGATCAAGCACTTACTAAACTTCCTGGCCTTCGCCACATCACTCAGTCCTTCCACGAATCTGCCCATATGACAGAACTCCCCAGCAAACTCCTCTATAGTCTGTTCCTTTGGATGGGGTGTAGAAGCATAAAAAAGTACAGGATGACACAAGGCGCAGGTGGGTACTCTTGCTACCCACCCATCTTCACAAAGGCACAGATGACGAACGGAGCAGGTTGGTGCTCTCGGAACCAACCCAGCTTCACAGAAGCGCAGGCGGTCAAGCACGCCAACAGAAAAGATAAACTCACAAAAAACAGATAAAAAGTTCAAGAAAAGTTCTTTTTATTAAATTATGGCTACAAGAGTCTATTACAGATTCGTCATGATTACATAAAAGAAGACTTCCTAATTACAAGGATATGTTACAAAGTGTTTGTGATTACATATGTTGAACTAAAAACTCCTACGGATCTATGCTGGGGTTCATCTTCACAGTATAATCGTCATAAGAGGAAGGACTACTGATAGAAGATGTGAATACAGTCGCCATCAAAGTCTGCCACCACAGTACCCTCGTCTCAGACGCGCAGCTCTTCCTGAAGTAGCTATTGGCCTGAACGAGAATTCTGTCCACAGCACGACAGAAGGCCCTTTTCAAAAGTGCATCAACTTCTGAGGCTTTTCCAGCCTAACGGAAGCGCGCAGCCGCCAATAAGCCGGGCAAAGCACAACCTGCGATGCTTCATGTTAGCAACCAGACCAAACTCGATCATCAAGACCTCCAAGATGTTGCTCAGGTTTGAACTCCACACGAGAAGCATTCCAGCACATCCCGAAGCTCATCAGCAGTTCTTCTACGAAGGCACAACTCCTATGAACGAAGGGATCGTCGACCAAAATTTGACTTAGAAAAGGCCAACGGCCGTTTGAAGCTAAGTATGGATCCAGCATGGTGTTAAAGGAAAAAAAGAGGAAGACGTGACTCTTCAGAAGAAACTCTCCCTTATATAGGGCGGAAGTGGTCCAAGACAGGCTACGGGGCCATCGGTCAAAATTCTCACATTAATGGGATGAACCTAAGAATCATCACAATGAACCTCATTAAATGAGTTCATTCGACTAAGTCATAGACCATTAAAAGCCCCCTTGAAATTCTCCAAGTAACGGTGGCAATTAAGCGGGAATTGCTCCTTAAAGAGGTGTCATTAATTGCTCTTAAAGAAGACTTCAAAGCTATCTTCTTCAAACCAGAAGCACAGCTACAATCCTACGCCAGCAGGAGGCGCAGACTGGTGATGACTTCACATCATTCCAGCTTCAACGGTGCAGACCTCTGCTTTGACCCAGAAGCTCAACCCCCTTCATCAAAGACTTGGGAAACACCATTGCAGCCAACACAAGTCCGCCTGCCGCTCCAAAAGTACAGTAACCTCGTTAACTTGAAGCACAGCCTACTCGTCGCCCTAAAGCACAGTGACTTTACTACTCGAAATACAGCCTACTCATTGCTCAAACGTACAGAGGTTCCGTCGTCTTCGAAATATAGTCCACTCGTCACCTAAATGGGCATAGGCTCCGTTGTCTCCAGGAGAACAGTCTACTCGTCGCACAAGAAGCACAGCAACACTAAGACCTCGCTAGAGGTATAGGTTGCATTGTCCTAGCCAATTGGTTTGTTTAAACTGCCACTCTCAAGGATAGGACAGAGGTTGATCATATTGATAGGTACAAATATCTTATCAATTGGTTTAAAACTCAGATAAAGACAAAGTTTGCTCTTTTGATAAAGGTCGTATCAAGTCAGTTTGTTTAAACCGATCGCTTCCTAAAGATCAAACAGAATCCTACTTTAAGATAAAATCCAAGATCTACTCGGCTTCATCTAAACAGGGGATTCCCAAAAATATACATGCGCCACATGTCTCCTTCTTCGGTTATTTTGATAACCACCCGAGATCTCAATAGAAGGGAATCTCGACGTTCGACATATGTCAGCTCAGTAGAATCCCGCACCATACAATGACAACAGATTCCTTCATATCTCTAATCCAAGTGCACACCGCATATGTGCCTCCTTTTTCTATAAATAGAAGGAGTTTTCCCTGCAACAAAAGGAGAAGGAGGACACAAATAATGAAGAAAGAAGCAGAAGGCAAAAGCAGAACTTCGAAGCCTTCAACTCCGACATCCTCTTGATCGGTAACCCTAGAGTTCCATAAAAGGTACTAGAAAGCCAAAGCAAGTCCAACTCGTCATCGGATCGTCAATGGAGTAAAGGAGCCGCTGCAGTGCTCGATCTCTTCCGTCACGCTTTCCCAAAATTTTTGTACTTTGATTTTCTCACATAGGAATCGATTGTACCTTTTTTCAAGTTTAATAAACAAAAAGTTTGTATAACCTTTTGTGATGTCGAAGAAAATGGCAACTCCACTGGGGACTACCTTCACCACCAACAAGAAGGTGGTGACGCAATCTGACGACAACTTGCTAGGATCTTTCCAGAAGATGCTGGTCATACGCTTCGACCAACAAGCTTTTGAAGATCTCCTTTATGAAGAAAAGTCAAGTCCTTCGAAGCGGTGCATAAAATCGAAGAAGACTCGACGTGTCTGGGTGTCCAAGGCAGCTGCAACAAGGAATATAGTGCCTCTATGGCGGGCCTGATAAGGGGACTGCGATCAAGAACTCTCTAAATGCTGAAGCCCAGGAGAAGATTTCGGCTACTGCGGCCATGCAACCTCACTTGATTGCCACTTCAGAAAAATACGACGAGGAAGACAGTGCCCCTATGGCGGGCCTGACAAGGGCACAACGTCGAAGAAAGTACGTGATGCTTCAACCCCATACAAAGGAAGCGTTGTCGGCAAGAAGATCTGTCTTCCACATAATTGCCTTCTATCAGGCGAGCCCTTATTGGATTCTAAATACTATGCACCCGCTGGGGGTAGTAAGAAGAAATCCAAGGTAGTGCATGCCTCGTGCAACAAACGTACTACGCCAATGGCCGACCAAAGGTCTGCATTGATAGTCACATGTGCAGCCGATCGAAAGTTATACAAAACTAGTTCCCGTGCTTCGATGCCTAGACCAGTTAAACCCCTCTGTCGCTTGAGCACTCCTGTACGTGATGCAAGCCAGGGGGGTACATCCCATGGAGAAGGACTCATGCAAGCAGCATTTCTGTAAGCATGATAGGAGTTTGCCTTGCCAGACCCTCTCTGATTGTACCCACGTGCAGCTTTTCTGCGCGTACAATGGGGGTACAGAGGTGGAGACCTTGACGCTTTCACACAAGCATAAGGTGGAAGAGAAATCTGTGGCACAGGGCACGCCTAAATCAAGGCATCCTTGTACCCAGATTACCATTATTTGTTGCTGTCAACAGGCAGCCACCGTGCCATCGAGGAGGCATTCCGTCTTCCAAAGACTATAGGCGGCATCAACCGAACATCAGAGGTTCGATAGGGGTCGACAAGTGCAGACAAAGATGAAATCCGTGTTGCTACGTGCAACACGACACAGGTTCTCAATCTCTTAAAAATCCGTCCAAGAATCCTCCAATCTCGGCCACCATGCCCAAGAAATGACCCGAGAGTAGCAAGGTGATACTACCCAGCACAGGTGTGTTCCAATGCACGTATTCCAAATCTTCGTTGGGTACCACGTCAAACACCAAAGGTAGCCAACCTCCCACCATCCATGACAATGTCGTATTCCAGTCTAAGGAGGAACCATATGATACGGATGCCTGTATAAGCACAGTTAGCCACCAAACTGGGGTTACCAACCGCAATGAGTTTGAGGAAGACCGCAACCTTCCAGTTCATCCTCAAGACGATAAGATACAGGCATCTGAGCTGGAGAGCGAAGGGTCTACTGCCCCTTCCACCCATCCACACACAAGGTCCATATTTATGGCCAATAGCGACGAGGTGGACAATAGTGAAGTGCCTCACAAGATGAAACGTATTGAAGCTCTCGAGACGAGCCTAGATACGTTAAATGCTATAATGAAATCCTTGTCTTCCATCGTACTGGAGATCAAGGGGAGTTTGGTCCCCACTGCCTCCACACCTGTGCTTGACCTGGCTGCTAACGACGGATACAGTAAGCTGCCCATCATCAACCAAGCGACATCATCGTCGTCTACTTTATCGACTACATGACCTGTAATATCAACTGAGATACAGCAGGCCATCAAGGAACTGTATGCTCGCTATGATGCCAAAGAGAAGCAAGTAGCACTCTGGAAGATGGGGATTTGGTAGCCATATCCTGTCGAGTGGGACAACGTAGTCTACCCTCCCAAATACAATCCGCAGACGCTCATGCCCTTTGATGGAATGGAGTCTTCCCGATGATACTTGAGGTACAACACCTCAATAACAGGGCACCTACCAAAGAACGACGCCCACCTCACCAATATATTCATAGGAGTCCTGTAGGGGGTAACCTATGAGTGTCTGCAGTCTTTCGAACGACTGTATTTCATCATTCGAGGACCTGAAGACTCTTTTCATTGACCGATTCTATGAAGGAGGGATGGACATGACGATGTCAACTCTTATAAAGGTCGTCCAGAGAGAGAGAAAGAGCCAGTCCGCGTATACATCGAGCGCTTCTGCCAGACAGCTTTAAGGTTATGCCTGGCATGCCCTAGCCCATGCTTATGGACTCATGCCGTAAGAATATGCTGCCTGCAATCAAATTGTGGTACAGTGCTCCTTGCACAGAGTAGACGCCTTTTATTGCAGAGGCGGATGTGGCACAAAGGAAGCCCAAGATGTGCAGCTCCTGGGATTAAACTTTCCTTCTCTCGAGGACAAGGGAGGCGCTCGTCTAGCAACAACCCCAAGGACGAAAAATGCAAACAAGCCATGACCGTCAATATCTCCAAAGGTTCATTAACCATGAACCCCAAGTCTGCAGAAGCACAGAAGCCGAGGGAGACCTACTCCTTCAACGACGAGGATACGCTGGAACTCTTCGATATGCTGACGAAGAGTGGCAAGCTGTCTTTCCCAACACCAAAGTGCCCCGATAAAGTGGAAAAGATGGACAAACCTAAATACTGCCATTATCTTCAGTATATCCACCAATCGATACGAGATTGCTACGTGTTGAAAAGATAGATTCAGCGCCTCATCGACACCAAAGTCATATCATTTGACTATAAAGAAAAGACTGTCACGGCCAATATGGTTACTCTCCAGTTTGGAATTTTCCCAACCACGAAGGGACATCATGGGGTCATCCCCATCCCGAGGGTGATAATAGAAGTATTCAATCTTCTACCAATGTGTGACAATGCTCAGGGGCTCATCCTGTTCTCCACACTACGAGACGAGGTCATGTGGGTCCATTCCAACCTTACTTCCGACATGATGGCATCTACAACCCCTTTTATCAAAAAGAGAAGGTTAGGACATGTCATATGGTCTCAGCATCGATCAATAATACCCTGGTGACCACTCGCTCTATGCGGCAGCAAGAGGAGAACCAAGCTCTACTGGAGGTAATACTTCCATCAACTACAACCCCTGCTCCTGATACATCAGAAGCAGGCCCGTCTCAGACTCCAGCTACAGATAGGCAAAAGAAAAATGAGGTTCGCTTCGACAAACCTCTAAGAAAAGACTCGACAATAGGGCCTAGCAAACCCTACAACTTCGATACACTGGCACAGCTAGCCAATACCCCGGCTAGATTATCACTCTTCGACGTCTCTCCAAAGAGACCCAAGATGCGCTCAGCGAAGCCTTTTAGAACGCTGAGTCCTTTCTCACTCAGGTGTGACCACCCTAGGAAGACCCTATGGCCTTCCCACATTGTCATAGTATGGTCGAAGTGATCCCAGTATCACTTTTACCCAGTAAGACATGCTGCTGAAGAATAACTGACATAACAGGCCTCTGTACTATATAGGGTATGTCGGTGCCATTAAAGTCGATCTCATCCACATCGACCCAGGCTCCTCTCTCAACATCATCCCAAGGAGTTTGCTTCAAACTCTAGGGATTTTGACGCATCGACTGACTGCATCGAACACAACAATCAGTGGCTTCAATGCAGGGAAGAGCGAGCCCATGGGCAAAATTTGCTTGAAGTGCCAAATAGGCGACCTCCATACTAAAGTGACTTGCTATTTCATCGATGCTGACATAAACTATAATATACTGTTGGAACGGATTCATGAGTACATGATCGTTCCTTATACTCTCCATCAATGCATGAAGTACGTGGCCAGCGACGGGACTATCAAGATCGAATTTGCTGACATCGACCCGTTCTGGGGACTTGAAGCCTACTGTATGGATGCTGATCTATACAAGTCAGCCCCCTGAGACGATGATGATACCGACGACAAGGCAGAGACAGCCTAAAAAAGTGTAGCGGTTATTGAAGAACCACTAATGGTTCGATTGAAGGAAAACCCCCCCAAGGTATTAGCGCCCCTCGTCGTCAAGCTCCGAGGCAAAGCACCATCTTCGCCCTCAGTGACGTCAGATGATAGCCAGGAGCCTATACAAATAAGGCTACCCCGGAGGTCCCCAAAGCCAACCATGAAGGCGTAGAAACCTCCGAACACAGCCCCCTTGGTGGTCCTAAAGGGGAGGCATCCTCTCCCTCCTCCTTCGACAGCTCTAGTCCTCACTGATGAGGACCTAGGAGACTACGTCTGTGCCAATACCGAAGCGCACTCTTTAGATGATGTAATCCTTCAGGATAAAATTTTCTATCTTATTAATAGAAAGTTGTCTTTGAATTACTCTTGTGCATGTTGGAACATTAGATATTTCTTAGACAACTCTCTATTTATGCGACAAACATAAGTGACAAACGCCAACCTTGCGAGCCGAGTTGTCCCTTCCCAGGGCTCTTACTTCCTAGTTCCAGCAAGGAAGAAGGAGGAGGTACCCATCATCTTTGGTCAGTTGGAGTATCCTAAACGACTAACTCCAGGAGAACCAGAATCTGACAATGGCAAGATACAACTCTACCGTTACGCTACTCAAGCCAAATACCTCATCCAGAAGATGGGTTACGACTTGAACAACAACAAAGGACTCAACTATGGTAAATGCGGGCACCTTCCCTTACAGATTTAAGCTCCAAAGGGAAAGGCTCAAAACTATTACCAGTGCACTCACCGAAGGTTGGGTATGTTACACCCACTTCAACTTCAGAAGACTCAGAGACGAAATTCATGACGCATTCACACTCTTCTAACTTCTCAACCTGGGACTCTGACTCCAGTACCGGTCAAGTCTTTAAAAAGATGTTGTCCGCAAATATGGTCTCCACAAATCCTCCGATCGAGGACGAAGACCAGATGTTCGAATACTTCGAAGATGAACCCTGGGCGCAGCATCTAGGATCTCAATAGAAATGACATTTCGAGCAACACGAACCTCCCACAGAAGATGAAGTCATCCAGGTCGAGTTGGAAAATGAGGCCTCTTCTAAGCCCATCTTCATCAGCAAAAGCCTAACAGAAGAAGACAAGGAATCTCTGATACAGCTTGTCCGAAAATACATCGATGTCTTCGCTTGAAGCTACAAAGATATGCCGAGTTTAGACCTACAAGTTGCCATACACCGCCTCAACATCTCGCCCGATGCTAAGCATGTCAAACAACAACAACGTCGGTTTTGCCCCGACATTATGGATGCTATCGATGAAAGTCGACAAATTCGTTGAGAACGGCTTCATTCGGAAAGAGCAACATCCAGATTGGGTGGCAAACATTGTCCCAGTTACTAAGAAGAACGGGAAGATACAGACCTACAAAAATTTTAGGGATCCCAACTCAGCCTGTCCTAAGGACGAGTTTCTCCTTCCGATCACCGACGTGATGATTGACAACACCTGTGGCTTTAGCGCATGTCCTTTTTGGATGGCTTCTCAGGCTACAACCATTTCAAGATGCTCCTCGAAGACGAGAAGCATACAACATTTTGAACTCCAAAAGGGGTATACTATTACACAGTAATGCCCTTTAGATTAAAAAAATGTAGAAGCAACATACCAGTGGGCTATGAGCACTATATTCTGTAAGTATCTCCAAAAACTGGTAGAGTGTTATGTTGATTTCATTGCTATTAAAAACAAGGACAAGTCTAACCACTTGGACGATCTACAAACAATATTCGATTTAATACGAACGCATCAACTAAAGATGAACCCGACTAAGTCCTTTCTAGGCATTTCAATCGGCAAGTTTTTAGGCTTTATCATCACAACAAAGGGGATTCACATTGATCCGGAGAAGACTAAGGCAATTTTGGACATGGCTCCTCTAAGGAATCTCTGAGAGCTTCGAGGCCTGTAAGGACGCCTAACGTACATCAGATGGTTCATAGCGAACCTTTCTGGCAAATGTCAACCTTCACCAAGTTAATGAAGAAAGGGGTTTCCTTTGTATGGACCAAAGAATGCCATCGCACGTTCGACGACATCAAAAAGTACCTCACTAGTCCTCCCGTACTAGTAGCACCGGTTGTGGGAAAGGCATTTTTGTTATACGTCCGAACTTTGGACCATTCTCGTGGTGCCTTGCTAGCCCAAAAGAGCAGTAAAGGTCACGAACAGGCAATCTACTATCACAGCAGAACCATGATTGGAGCCGAGCATATGTACAATCCTGTTGAAAAAGAGTGCCTCACCCTTCTCTTTGTTATCCAGAAGATGCGGTACTATGTGACTGGATGGACGATCCACGTCGTGTCCAGAATCAATCCCCTCAGAGTCCTCATGACCAAGCCAGGGGCATTAAACTCACGATTAGCCACGTGGGCAATCCTTTTGAATCCCTACGATATGGTGTTCGTCCCGTAGAAGGCAGTCAAAGGCCAAGTGCTGGCAGCTTTCCTGGCCGCTCACCCTGTGCCAGAGACATCGAAACTCTATGACGATATCCCAGACGAAGTTCTAGAGTCCAATACAGTCTTAGACAACTCGGTTTGGCGTATGTTCATCAATGGTGCTTCAAGAACAGGACTAAAGGGCGATATTATTGCTGGAGTTGGGATCATCCTCATCAACCCCGATGGCCTAATCATTAATCACACGTATTCTCTCATGGAGTCATGCACTAATAATATTGCAGAGTATAACGCTCTCATCATTGGGCTGCAACTCGCTAAATAGCTGGGGGTTGACTATATCGAGGCCTATGAAGACTTGAAATTAATCATCAACCAGGTTCGAGAGAAGTATAAGGTTCGACATGAAGACCTGATCCCCTACCAACAGGCAACGATCGACATCATCTCCACATTCACAGGGTTCTTTATAGAACACGTACCGCACCTACAGAACTTAGAGGCCGACGTACTAGCCGGCCTTGCCGCTTCCTTGGCTGCCCCCGTTGGATCCCAATATGCCATTATAGTGATGGGATAAGAGCTAGTTTATCCGAAGAATGCTTTACGTACATGTCAAAGCTACTCAATACAAGTAGACGCTGACGTAGATATTCGAGACTGGGATTCCCTTTCATAGACTACGCAGTCTATAGAATTCTTCTTGAAGACCCAAAGAAAGTGGCCTCCGTCAGGAGACGCTCACTCCGATTCTTCTATGACACGGCCACCAAAATGTTGTACCGTCGTTCGTATGAAGGACTCCTCCTGCGTTGTTTGTCACAGACAGAAGCACAAGAGGTACTTCGAGAGGCGCATAATGGAACCTAAGGAGCCTATCAGCCCGGTCGTAAGTTACAAGACCGGTTGTGCCGTATGGGCTATTATTGGCCCATCATGATGGAAGATGCTGTAGATTACACAAAGAAGTGCCAGGCATGTCAGTTTTATGCTGACTTTATCTATCGACCTCCAGAATATCTACACCCTACGGTGGCCCCTTGGCCATTTGAGGCATGGGGAATGGACATCGTTGGGGCGATCAACCCGCCCTCCTCCAAAGGACACCGGTTTATCCTCCCCATCACTGACTATTTTTCTAAATAGGCGGAAGTGGTACTACTGGTAGAAGTGAAAACCTCCAATGTGATCAGCTTTATCAAGCACCACATCATTTACCACTTCGAAGTTCCTAGAAGGATTGTCCACGACAACGGTCCCCAATTCGTGAGCCACATATTCCATCGATTCTACGACAAGAATCAGATACAGAATGTGGCATCAACGGCTTACAATCCTGCGGCTAATGGACTAGCCGAGGCATTCAACAAAACCATCGTCAAACTGCTCAAGAAAGTCGTCTCTTCTAACAAACACGATTGGAATGAGAGGTTGGGAAAATGTCTATGGGCTTATCCTACGACCGTTCGGACACCCACGGGCAGCACACCATTCTCCTTGTCTATGGGAGCGAAGCAGTGCTCCTTCTGGAGATCCAAATCCCGTCCTTACGGGTAGCTATCACCAACCAGCTGACTAACGAAGGCAATCAACACCGACAGCTATAAGAGTTACAGGCGTTGGACGAAAAATGCCTACTAGCGCAACAAAGGATCGAGATTTACCAAGCTCGTATTTTTGGGACCTTTAACAAAAAGGTCCTGGAAAGAACGTTCTAAGTGGGCGAGCTCGTTTTAGCAGTTCGAAGATCGATGGTGGTGACTCACAAAATGGCAGGGAAGTTCTAACCGAAGTAGGAAGGACTATTCGTCATAGAGACGGTATATTCCAACGGCGCTTACCGACTGGCCAAATCTAATGGTGACTTACTTATGATGCCAATCAGTGGAAAGTTCCTGAAGAAATACTACATATAAAGATAAAAAATACTAGCGGAAGCCCTCACGCTCTAGTGGGTGCACACAGAGCTGCGCCATGTCAACAAAAGAAGACAAGATGCTTCGTTCACCCATAAAATGATGTGGGTTCAGAAAAGGTCATGATAAACGTTCGCGAGAAACGAGGAGTCATGATCAAAACTTAAGGAAGCGATGGCTTGAGGTATTTAATGCTGAAGCCCAAGCATGACGTCAGCCTGGCAGCAGACGTGATGGGTATTTTGCCTACAAAAAAATACTTGTCATGCTTTTTTTTTCAAAGCATCTCGAGCTCTACTCAGGTTCGATACACTTTGAAGGGGGTCTTGTAGAAGCATAAAAAAGCACAGGATGACACAAGGTGCGGTTGGGTAATCTCGCTACCCACCCATCTTCACAAAGGCGCAGATGACGAATAAAATAGGTTGGTGCTCTCGCTACCAACCCAGCTTCACAGAAGCACAGGCGGTCAAGCACGCCAATAGAAAAGACAAACTCACAAAAAATAGATAAAAAGTTCAAGGAAAGTTCTTTTTATTAAATCATGGCTACAAGAGTCTATTACGGATTCGTCACGGTTACATAAAAGAAGACTTCATAATTACAAGGATCTGCTACAAAGTGTTTTGTGATTACATACACTGAGCTAAAAACTCCTACGGATCTATGCTGGGGTTCATCTTTACAGTGTAATCGTCATGAGAGGAAGGATTGTGGATAGAAGATGTGAATATAGTCACCATCAAAGTCTGCCACCACATCACCCCCCTTTCAGACACGCAGCTCTTCCTGAAGCAGCTATTGGCCTGAGCGAGAATTCAGTCTACAGCACTACAGGAGGCCCTTTTCAAAAGCGCATCAGCTTGTGAGACACTTCCAGCCTAACAGAAGCGTGTAACTGCCAATGAGCAGGGCATAGCACAACCTGCGGTGCTTCATATTGGCAACCAGACCAAACTCGATCGTCAGGACCTCCAAGACCTCCAAGATGTCGCTCAGGTTCGAAATCTCCATAAGAAGCATTACAACACATCTCGAAGCTCATCAACAGTTCTTCTACGAAGGTACAACTCCTTTGAACAAAGGGATCCTCAACCAAAATTTGACTTAGGCAAGGCCAACGGCCGCTCGAAGCTAAGTTTGGATCCAGCATGGTGTTGAAGGACAAAAAGAGGAAGACGTGACTCTTTGGAATAAACTCCCCTTTATATAGGGCGGGAGTGGTCCAAGACATAGGCCACGGGGCCGTCAGTCAAAATTCCTACATTAACGGGATAAACCTAAGACTTAGCACGATGAACCTCATTAAATGGGTTCATTCCACTAAGTCTTAGACCATTAAAAGACCCCTAAAATTCTCCAAGTAACGGAAGCAATTAAGAGGGAGTCGTTCCTTAAAGAGCTGTCATTAATTTCTTTTAAAGAAGACTTCAAAGCTAGTGTCACGACCCGCACCCACTTTTTGGGATACGAGTGCATGTCCAAGCCCAGCCTACGCCACGATATCGACGGTAGTACGCTGTCTAGCCCGCAATAAACAAAGTGCTCATAAATACTAACTGCTCATTCACAACAACTAAATCAACTTTACAAAATTTAGAATTTTTACATTTGAAGAAAAATATAAGCTGTTACAATTATAAAAAAACTACCACACATCTAACTAGTCTTCTATGGTTTGGCCTTCGAGTCTTTATCTCCCCCTCGTCTGGTCCATAGTACAAAAGTAGACACGTCATCCTCACATATAACAACGATCCAGTCAGGAAAGGAGCAGAGTATAACCATATTGCAATTAATGTTGTTAGTCCAAAATAAGTTAGAACAACGAGAAACAATGATGGCAAGGGTATATAAAGAACTAGTAAGAGATGAACTAACAGGATATAAACTATAAAGATATGAACTAGCAGAATGTAACTAACAAGGTATGTACTAACAAGATATGAACTAACAAGATATGAACTAGAACTAGATAAAAGAAAAATAGGAACAACTATGTGTGTGTGAAATACCTTTTAATACATAAACGACTGGGCTAATACGTCACATCATACGATGGCTATCCACAATAATAGGGTACGGCTAACTCATACGTGGGGTGTATGACTTAGCTATCCACAATCAAAATATTTGGGTTTGTTCACGTACTTACCGAGTATTTTTCCTCCCGACTCTCTAACAATCAATCACGGTCAATATTACACTAAGAAGGATTCAATAACTATGGTGTCATAATCGTGTGTCCACAGAATATTAAGAAATGTCTCAATGGGATATGAAACAAGGAAACGATAGAGAAAACATTATAATGAACTAAAACATAAATGCAATACTGTACTTGCCTGAATCCTTGCACAAACCGTAGTCACAAGTCGAGGATGAAGGGAATGCCGATCTAGAAGCTGTCAACCTATAATACATATCGCACCACGAACCGTGCATAAAAACCACAAGTCAATTTTAAGGTTCTACTTCTAAATTCATAGAATAATGTCTAGTTGGGTTACTAATCTAATTATAGTTAATTCTAGAATAAATTACTTAAAAACATTATTTAACCCAATAATAATCTAAATATAATCTAAACATGTAAGTTTGGCCATCAAAAGTCATGTTTCCAATTTTACAAACCATAACACGCAAATCAAGGCGTACCGTTGACTATCGAGTTAAACATCATGAACTCTAGATTTTAAAAATGCACCTTGGTATATTTTAGTTCCACGAGTGCGCTGGAATCAACCGTACCGCAAATTTACGTCTTGGTCAAAAGATATCGTCGTTATGGCTAATCGTGACCAAAACGGTAATTCACTGATCAATTCTTAGTTCAACAGAATTACTAAAATACTAGATGAATGAAATAATTTCTGAAAAAGTTATATGTTGTAGAGCTCTGTGTTAGCTTTTTGAAACTTTAAACGGTTCATGATTTCGATTTCCGGTCCTCCCGGAATCTCGAAAATACCGAAACGTGTCAAGTTTCGGACAACCGACACTCTACGAATTTTTCAAAAATTTAGCAAGAAAGTATATGAAAATAAATTTCGTGTTCGAAAAGTTTACCTCGAGACAAATCCGATAAAAAAAATAACACACGAATCCGAGGTCGGGGCTCTCCGCAATCGTCTCAGAAAGTTGAGGAATCACGAAGATCAAACCACAAAGGAGGAGGCTATAATTAATTAGGGTTTATGAATATACATGCATATATATAGGAGAGAGAGAGGCGGTTACTGTAGCAGGCACCGACAGGTGGGCCCCCGTGGGTGGACGACTGGGTAATTATTTATTTAATTCAAAAAATTATTTAAAAATTATTTTAAGTCCAAATAAATCAAAATAAATTGCAAAAAAATCCAAAAAAATTCTAAAAAATTCTAGAAAATATTTTTAAGTGTCTAGAATCTAAATAAAATATTTTAACACTAAATATCATCGTTTGACCTCACAGTAAATTCCCAAAGCCTATAAAATATAATTTCTATAGGTTTTAAGTATATAAAAATTCCCAACATTTTTAAAAAATCAAGAAAAATTCCAAAATATTCTAGAAAATATTTTTAGTCATTTAGAGCGCAAATAAAAATATTTGATCCAGAAATACCCCCGTATGACCTTACAGTAAATCCCGAAAGTCCTTAAAAATAATAAAGCCTTAAATATTAAATACCTAAAAAAATCAAAAAATTGTAGAAAAATATAAAATAGCTAAATAATACATATATAAACTATCAAGAGGTCATATGACCTTAATATGGTCATAGTCCACCTACAAGATTTGGCATGACTCCCAATGACCATAAAATTAATCATAAACAAATAATATTAAAAAAATTAAAAATTTGGAAAGTGGGATTACAAATCTACCCACCTTAGAAAAATTTCATCTTCAAAATTTCAAAAGATACAAATAGGCACAACCAAGAATATCATCAAAATACGACATGACCAATCGATATGAATAAGCACGACAAAGAATATAATCAAAAAAATAATGTGATGAATGATTGAAATTAATCAGGCGTATAGAATCGAAATCTAAATACGTTTTAGAAATATAGTGGAAGGAAATCGAAATAGGTTTTAAAGATGACAATTCGAAAATAGAAAAATATGAGAAAAATCAAGAACTACTAGTTGTAGAGAAGGTGGTAACAAGAAATAAGACATCAAATAAATTTGAAAGAATTTTTTTTTTAATAGTCGTATGCCAATAAAAGATATAGTGCTATGATATTCGAAAATTATAAATATATCCGAAGTCATTTAACCGAAAATGCATGCCTCGCCATACATCTGGCTGCCGTGAACCCTTGGTTTCATGACTCAAGTATAATATGTTATCGAACACTTTATCAACTCTACCCAATATTGACATAATAAATCAAAAGATCAATAATATAACTAGGATATAGTTTTAGTAATATTCGACAACCTACTCATACTTAAATTATTTCAACTTAGGGGTCATGCAACGCCAGTGCGCTGCTGACTGCAGTGAACCCGCAGTCTCCATAATTCAAATAAATGGGGACAATACACATCTGCCTTACCATTGTATGTCAGCAAAAATTATTTCAACTATATCCATAAGAATTTCAAAGGAATTTCAATAAATTCAAATAAGTCGATCATGATAAAAAATATAAGTATCTGTCCTTGAGTAAAAGTATCAGTTTTGAAAACAAAACGATCACAAAATGAACGAAGACGACTTGAATTAATATATAGATAATTGAACCAAGATTAGGAATTGAAAATAAAACGATCACAAAATAGTTTTGAAAATAAAACGAGGTTTAGAGACGGCAGAAGATAAAATGGCACAAATGATCTAAATTAGGAATTGAATTCTATGAAGGCCTAACTTACCAAACGTATATTCTATCCACCTTGGATACTACCAACATGTCAAAATAAAATAACATATGCTCTTAGAAAAATTCTTTGATTTATCCATGCCTAGACTTCAATAAATTATTGGCTAAATTACATGGCCTATTTAACAATCTTAACTATCCAAGGGTCAAATTGAATAAGGGACTCCTAGTCCTATTCATTCTCATAAAATTAAATCAAACCTAATTATGAATGAGCATCCTAGTCGCAGGCTTGCAGTAGTACGATTAACTTAAGTACTACCACAAGTTCGTAATCTTTTACAAAAATAGACCTGCATGGGCCACCATAAAAACTTGTCACGACTCGCACCCGCTTTTCAGGATATGAGTGTGTGTCCAAGCCCAGCATACGCCGCGGTATCGACGGTAGTACGCTGTCTAGCCCACAATAAACAAAGTGCTCATAAATACTAACTGCTCATTCACAACAACTAAATCAATTTTACAAAATTTAGAAGTTTTACATTTGAAGAAGAATATAAGCTTTTACAATTATAAAAAAACTACCACACATCTAGCTAGTCTTCTATTGTTTGGCCTTCGTGTCTCTATCTCCCCCTCGTATGGTCCATAGTGCAAAAGTAGACACGTCATCCTCACCTATAACAACAATCCAGTCAGGAAAGGAGCAGAGTACAACCATATTGCAATTAATGTTGTTAGTCCAAAATAAGTTAGAACAACAAAAAACAATGATGACAAGGGTATATAAAGAACTAGTAAGAGATGAACTAACAGGATATAAACTATCAAGATATGAACTAGCAAAATGTAACTAGCAAGGTATGTACTAACAAGATATGAACTGATAAGATATGAACTAGAACTAGATAAATGAAAAATAGAAACAACTATGTGTGTGTGTGAAATATCTTTTAATATATGAACGGTTTGGCTAATATGACACATCATACGATGGCTATCCATAATAATAGGGTACGACTAACTCATACGTAGGGTGTATGACTTAGCTATCCACAATCAAAATATTTGGCTTTGTTCACGTACTTACCGAGAATTTCCCCTTTCGACTCTCTAACAATCAATCATGGTCAATATTACACTAAGAAGGATACAATAACTATGGTGTCACAATCGTGTGTCCACGGAATATCAAGCAATATCTCAATGGGATATCAAACAAGGAAACGATAGAGAAAATATTATAATAAACTAAAACATAAATGCAATAATATACTTGCCTGAATTCTTGCACAAATAGTAGTCGCAAGTCGAGGATGATCATATTGATAAGTACAAATATACTTGCCTGAATTCCCACCCAATTGGTTTATTTAAATTGCCACTCTCAAAGATAGGATGGAGGTTGATAATATTGATAAGTGCAAATATCTTATCAATTGGTTTAAAACTCGATAAGGACAAAGTTTTCTTTTTTGATAAATGTCGTATCAAGTTGGTTTGTTTAAAATGATCGCCTCCTGAAGATCAAACAGAATCCTACTCTGAGATGAAATCCAAGATCTACTCGGCTTCATCTAAACAGAGGATTTACATCAATAGACACGTACCACGTGTGTCCTCCTTCGGTTATTTTGATAACCACCCGAGATCTTGATAGAGGGAAATCTCGACGTCCGCCACGTGTCAGCTCAGCAGAAGTCCGCACCGTACAATGATAACAGATTTCTTTATATCTCAAATCCGAGTGCACATCGCATATGTGCCCCCTTTCCCCCATGAATAGAAGGAGTTTTCCTTTCAATAAAAGGAGGAGGAGGACACATAGAGAGAGGAAAGAAGCAGAAGGCAAAAGGCAGAGCTTCGACGTCTTCAACTCTGGCATCCTCTTGATCGGTAACCTTAGATTTCTATCACAGATACCAGAAAGCCAACCAAGTCCAACTCGTCGTCAGATCATGAACGGAGTAAAGGAGTCGCTGCAGTGCTCGATATCTACCGTCACGCTTTCTTAGAATTCTTGTACTTAGATTTCCTCGCATAGGAATCGATTGTACCTTTTTTCAAGTTCAATAAACAAAAAGTTCGTATAACCTTTTGTGATGTCGAACACGGGGCTTTCAAACTGACTCTCCAAGACACTGAGAGCCACATCCGGGAATAACTTCTTCTTGAAAAGCTTCTTGAATGCCTCCAAAGTCTGCCCTTCTACTCCGACCCTCAGATCGGTACGGTATCATGTCAAGGCTAAGTCGAACATCTGGCTGCCCATCGCCTCAACATGCAGACTCTTTAAAATTTGTGCCAGACGGCAGATCCCCTCAATGTGCTCAATCCAATCGTCTGCGTACAAGATACCCTTCCAGCCCTTGAAGTCCTTGGGCCGTATCGTCTGAAAATTGATAATGTTTCCCGGCCTTTGAGGCTGAACAGGTCCTTCCTGTCCTTTTTGTGGCTGAGCAGGCACTCTCTACTGCTGCCATAGCCACCTGGTGGGCATTCTCAATCCCCTGTCTCATATCAGCTGAATGAAGGCACTGAGCATCCATCATCTCCCTAAAGAGCGCAAACAGTTGTACGGCATCTACCGGAGCAAAAGGTGGTAGTAGAGGCTGAAAAATATTGGAAATGACTGGGGAAATCCTCGAAACAGGTAGAAGAGGACCCTCGAAAGCAGCATATACTCCCACGTGAGCAGACATAAGGAGCGGAGCAGTCCCATCTGTATGCTGAACCGGACGAGAGGTAGAATACCTCTCAGTATCCGCTGGGATGATACGATGTGACCTAGTCTCCACCATCCTGAAGACAGATCAAATGAGAGGTCAATAACGGCACAAGGATGACATCATCAAAGAAGGACATATATAAAATAAATTATTTGGATTTGAACAAGTGTCAGTAGATTCAAATCTATAGAAATTCTATGTTGTGATTGAGTATCTTCTCATCTAAAGCCTAGTCCTTATCACCTATCGTAGGCTCGTAGCAGTACAACTAAATCGTCGCACTACCGCGATATCGCACTAATACGAATCTCGACCTGCATGGGCCACCACTAAAAATGTGTCACGATTTACACCCAGTATAGGGGTACGAGTGCGTAACAGCACCCAGTCTACGCCGCAGAATCGATAGTAGAACGCTGTTCTAGGTCGCTAACTATCTACTCATGCAATGATATATAATGTACCTGTCATAGATCTCAACTCCGAATGGAGGACAAGTATAAAAATATGGTAATACTCAATCACAGTCTAAAGCACAATAGGATATCACAGAAGTCTAAATAACTATAAAGACTAAACATCAATAATACTACTAAAATAATATTCAAAACGAATCATACACAATGTTAAAATCTTATTACAACTCAAGTTTAAAATAGAGAATCTAAAACAAGTCCACTAAACTAGGTCTCTCGGTCACTCTTGAGAATAGGAATCCAAGGTAGCTATTTCCTCCTCGGATCCATAGTAAGTAGGGTACATATTCTTTGGGCAATCATCTAAAAAATATATCCAGTCAGGATGGAACGAGCACATCTCCTCCAGCAGTTCCAAATAAATAACAAAGACTATAAAATAGTAATAGCAAGTAATATTTGATGAACAAAAAAGTTTGAGGCAGGTAATAAAATAGAATAAACAGTTAAAACCAGGAAAGTAAACTACAGTAAAATAGTAAAACATGGCAGAGAAAACTATAAAAAGAAGTAACTGAACTAGAACGATGTGATGCGAGTCTAACCAGTATAACATGAGACAATGTGAATCTAGTACAAGACACTAATTCAGTGTATTTTGAAATACCGAGATCGACATATAATGATTAGACAAGTAGTGAATATAGCATATCGTTCGCTTGGCCTAGCGGCGATGGCTATCTTTCTTGTAGGGTAATTCTTGTTGAATACGACATGTCGCAGGCTTAGCCTAGCGACGACGGCTATCTTTCTTGTGGTTCTTGTTGAATACGGCACGTCGCACGCTTGGCCTAGCGATGACGGCTATATGTGTTGTGGTTCTTATTGAATACGGCACGTCACACGCTTGGCCTAGCGATGACGACTATCTTGATTGTAGGAGTGGTTCTTGTTATATACAGCACATCGCACGCTTGGCCTAGCATGTGATGGCTATCTTTCTTATAGTGGTGGTTCTTGTATTAATGGGAATGTTTACATGTTTACAAAAGTATTTTCCGACACATAAATAGAGTACGAGTCGAGCCAGAAGTAAATGGTGCTTGTAGGTTTTTCGAGTAGGTGGTTCTTATGAATAGTTCCAGTAGTAGGGGCTTGACAAGTCAAATACATGTGTCACAAGCAAATGAATCTAGAATACCAATATATGTTGTGACAGAGAATCAAAATAGAACTATACTAGAAGCTGAATCATAATAATCATCAAGTAAATAAAACTATCAGAGAATGTACTCGCCTGTCGTCCAGAGCAATGAATGAGGATCGATGTCCAAAGTAGTGTCACACAAACCTATATTTGAGATATACATGGTTATTTAGTGTTCTAGAGTAACAATGAATCTAATTGTGATGTTTATATGCTGCTAGGCTATTTATTGGTCAATGAGTCAATTTAGTCAATCTAGTCAATAGTCAATATTGGTTAACTTGGTTTGGTTAGCCTAATCTAGGGTTTCTGTCTCCAAGGGTTACTTTGTGATACTAGGCAACCTGGTATCAACCAAAAGATATCCTATAATAGACTCACCTATAAATCTCCATATACATATCAAGCCACTCCTATATCATATGCATATACATCATATTTTGTATATCTACAGTATATATATATATATATATATATATATATATATATATATATATATGTATCTATCCCAATCTTTATATTATCTTTATAATATATGTCTATGTACCACTTATCAACTGCTACCCAACTCTCATCCTCATATCGTAGAAGCTCAAAAATGAATGGGTGCCATTCACAAGAAGGCGCCAGCATCAAGTGGCGCCTAGTCACTGACTTGCGCGAGACCTAGGTTGTGCCCATATTAAAGTACGCGAGTCCCCACATGGCAAGTTTCCTCGAGAAGCTGTAACGGTAGCCATTATTATTGATAGCACAACAGTCGAAGAATATCTCCTCAAATCCCGAGCAATACGGCACTCGAAAAGATTTTGTTAGCGTTACGTGTTGACAGCTAGCTCACGCAAGCTATCAAAGGGCACAAGAAATTTCTACAACACAGAAGACGGAGTCAGAGGCGCCAATTATCAAGTTGTGCTAGCGAAACCTAGCTAGTTGGCACCACTTGATCAAATTTTATTCAGAATCTGGATGACGTGGCGTGCATGCCACTAATTTTGAAGAACGTGTCTACTACACTACCCATGACCATGTGCATCTCACTGACGAGATGCCACGCGTCACCAACAATTAAAATAACTGCTCACATAACTTGACAGGAGGCGCACAACTCAGAGTGCATGCAACCCAGAAAAACTATTATTTCAGAACTCTATAAATAGAGATTCAAATCAGTTCTAAAGTATCACTAAAGATCATAATCTCCTGCTAAAGTGTTGTTGCATTCTCCAAAATCTTGTGTCTTCAATATCATATCGTCTAAGAGATAAAGTGATCGTCTTCTGATCAAATTTCTATAGTTGTACTTCTCTAGAAATTATTGCACCCTTGTACTTTCTTTCTTTCTTAGTTTGTAGAAATCAAACTTTTGTTTTTTGTAAACAAAATTGTGACTCTGCTGGGGACGACTTTCTCCTCCAACGAGAAAGTGACAACTCAATATGATACCGCATCGATCGGCAAGACACAGAAGACCTTGGTTGTGCAAGTCGACCAAACAGCCTATGAAGCCATGATTAGTGCTGGGGGTGCTAGGTGCGCCACTGTGGCTTCCAAGAACAAGGCGGGCGCCATATGGAATCCCAAGTCCTCAACAACACCAATCACTACTTCTGCACAACCTGTGCCTGTTGCCTCTCTAACACAAAACACAGGGGAATGCCCTTTGGCTATTCCTTCTTCTTATCCAGTTCTGAACTCGAAGAAGAGCCTGTCAAGTGAGGCTACTAATCAGAATAAAAGAAAGTGCCCTTTAGCCATTTCTCATTTTATGCAAGCTACGGCTATTCCTGCCCTGGTGCAGAACAAGGGGAAACTCTTTTTAGCTACTCCCTTTTCCTTTCCAAGTCTAAAACTTGTTGGGAATACACCTATTTCTGCCTTGGAACAGAACAAAGGGAAGCCCCCTTTGGCCTTTCCACATTCTTCCCCGGTCTTTGACTCGGCAAAAATACTTCTAGTTGCGCCCTTACGCCAAGCAGTACAAAAGCTCTTTTGGGCAGAAACTCTACTCATCTTGACAGAGACAATCAAATTTTTGGCAAGTAAGTAAGTTCTGTTCAGAATAAACTTTTTGCTACCCAGTTGCGCCAAGCCAAACGCACATGAACAGTGTACGTAGCACAAACAGGCATTCTGTCTACTTCCAAGGTTTTATGTCAAGATCTACCAACCCTGCGCATCTTAAGGTCCAAATAAGAAAAACTGTTAGCGTCTCAAATAGACACACAAGTGGCGCACCTATCTGACTTGTGCGCCTATCTTAAACGGAGCCAGTCAAGAGCAACTTCAGCAAGTCATAATACGTGCTAGTCACAGTATGCGCCGGTAGCCAACTTGCGCCAAAGGAAGACTCCTGAAGTTAAGAATCCTTTTACCTATGCTAATCAGCTCAACACCTCCTTGTACACTCAGGGTACAGGACATCTCATGAACCAGAATCATGTTTCCAATGTTATCAAGGAATATATCCTTCTGACTTCTTCTCGTCCTGTCGTTGTAACCGATCTCCATGAACTTTTTGCACAGAAACGGAAGATTATAAGGCTGTCTCATCTACTTGTAGCTCCATAACAAGAATATTACTGTAATCATCACCATGAGATAGTCATTAAATGTTGCTGTCAGTCAGTTAAGAGGTCTGTCTTTGACCGTTTGAACTATGCTCAGACTCCTGAACCAGTGATAGTGGATGAAGATGAATTGTTGTACGCTTTTGTCAACATAACATCCTGAAGCACTGGAGGTAGAAAGCGTCTAGACGTAACGCATCCTGTAACCACCGTCAACAATCCTTGGATCGAATCCGTGAGTTCGATGAAGGGGTCTATCGACACACCAGATCAAGAAGCCGAGAAACAATCGGTCAAAGGAATCTTTCTTTTAACCAAGAAACAATCGGTTAAAGGAATCTTTCCTTTGATCAAGAAACAACTGGTCAAATTTTTTTTCCTGACTTTGACCAATATTCATTCAGTCAAAGGAACCTTCATATCCCTTGTCCTGGGGGTAGTTCCTTGTATGACTTGGATGCCGATAATGAAAGTTCTGAGCAGACTATCTTTTCTACCAGTTCCTCTTTAGTGGCCAGAGAAGTAACATCATATGTCACTAATGAGGAACAAGACGTATCTAGCTCTAACAGTTAAGAGCAGAGAATTGCTGCATTGGAGGCCAGTTTGAAGAGTATAGTCAAAATAATATTAGGCATGCACACTGTGATCATGACACAACACACGGTTCCACCGGTTGTGAATCCGATTCCAACCCAAGAACCTGTAATGACATCTGCTTCTGTCAATATTAGTCTGGGGGTATAGTCTTCTCATACTACTTCAGTACTAGTCCAGGCTACTCCAAGTCAGTCTGGTGTTGGAGGTGGTGCATATCATGCTGTCCCTCCTACTAACACACCAAATCAGTCCACTTCTCCATAACCAGTAGGAGATGCTAATGAGGCCGTAAAACTTTTACATACTCAGTTTGAAGCCTTCAAACATAAAGACGACCTACAAAAGCTTGGGATTAAACAACCTTATCCCATAGAGTGGAAGGAAGTTTAATTTCCACCTAAATACAAACCTCCTACCATTATGCTGTTTGATGGCAGTACATCCCTAGGCTAGTACCTCAACCACTGTGAGGTAATGACTGATCAACTTCAGCCAAACGATGCTCTACTGACTAGAGTATTCGTAGGATATTTAGTTCGTACAGCTTATGACTAGTACCGTAGTTTGCCAGACGGTTGCATAACCTCTTTTTCTGGATTCAAACAAATATTCTTAGAACAAATTTATGAGGGAACAAATGACATGACTATCTCAGCCCTCATTAAAATCAAACAACGACATAATAAAACTACTAAACGTTTTATTAAACGATTCCATTGTGAGGTACTCAAAATGCCTCTAGAAACTCCAGATGCTCTGACTATAGACACATGCAAATCAAACTTCTTGCCTATAATCAGCATGTGGACTGGCTCTACACAGTTTTAGGATTAGCCTTCCTTCACAGTAAATGCCAAGGCAGTCGAAAAAAGTGACGACAAGTTCAAACAATTAGGCATTCAGATGCCTAATCTTGACTGAGATAAACATGCTACATCCAATAGCGGTGGCCGTCAGAATAACCGCAAAGGCAAAGAGACTTTGGCTTTCAATTTTAAAGGCAAAGAAGCTGTAGCCGTCAACATAGGTCAGTCAACACCTACTCCAATGGTACCACCACAAAGGGTACCACATCATAAAGAAGAATACTCCTTCGACGAGGATGATGTCATGAGCATCTTTGATTGCTTGACCCAGAGTAATAAACTTTAGCTATCGGGCGTAAAGCGGCCAGAGAAAATGAGTAAAACTGATCTTCCCAAATATTATGTATATCACAGGTTTGTTGGATACCCGTCTCGAGCATGCTATATGCTGAAAGGGAAAATCCAAGATATGATCAAATCCGACGCAATCACTCTTCAACAGGATGAGAAAACAGTAACTGCTAACATCATTTCTATACAGTTTGGCGATTTTTCTGCTCAACTTGTGCAGGATGGAGTCATACCTATCCCGAAAGCTACTCTAGAGATTGTCAATCTCCCACCTGTACGAATTGATGGTCTTGTTCCTTTGTCAACGATAAGGGCGAGATTATGTGGATCCATCCTGATTTGGTGGCTGACTTTGAAGCACCTTCTTCATCCTCAAAGTCCAAGAAAGTAACAAAATATAAGTCATGTCATATGACTTTATTGGATGAATACTGTCTTCCACCTTTAACTGCTACCTTTACCTCGACGATAGATTCTTCTTCTTCTTCTTCTGAGACAACGCTAGCAAAGCTAGAGGCCAATTACCAACCAGCCTTCTATCTATATAGTCAATAATCTTGCAAACTCATGACGAAGATGGGATATGATTTATAAAAGGCTTCTGGCCTGGATCATGGAAAAGGATCTCTTGTACCTCTTTCTCTATGCCTTTCACACAACCAATCTCCTGTTGGTTTAGATTTCTGGACAGACTCTTCATCTTGTCAAAGAAAGTCGTCCAAAAGCAAGATCCGGACAAAGAGTTGCAATATAGTGTCCTTCGAACCTGTATCAGAAGAAGAAGCCTTAACTGGTACCAAATCTGGGAGACTTTACCTGAAAAACTATTCAGAAGGTCAAGAGAGCCCTACTCCAACTCCGGAGGCTGCTCCAGCATCATCTTCTCTTGCTGTTAATGTTCCATCGGCTTTATCACCTCCAGTGGAACCAACTCCTCCCAAATCGATGGCAGTCGACAAAGGAAAATAGCCTGTCTGCTTCGATAAAGTATTAAAGAAGATTCCACCTTTTGGACTTGAGAAGCCCTATAATTTTAATATATTGGCTCAATTGGCTAATACTCCAGCAAGGTTATCAATCTTTGAACTCCTGCATCTCTCAAGGGAAACTCAAAAAACTTTGAATGAAGCTTTGGTGCAAGCCGACACTTGTCTGACACTCCTTAAGAAGCCAGATGAGGAGCCTGTGACCTGCTTTCATTATCATATTATGATGGAGCTGATGCCCAACATCACCTTTATACAAGATGATATGCTGCTGGAAGATAATCGACATGATCGACCTCTCTATTTTATGGGATATGTTGATACAATGAAGGTTGACCGCATCCTGATCGCTCCTGGGTCTGTACTAAGTATCATGCCAAAAACTCTACTTGATGCTCTGAAGATCCCTGTACATAATCTTTCCACAACTATCACGATAATCCTGGAATTTAATTTCGGTAGAAGTGAACCCCTGGGGAAGATTTGCCTGAAATTACAAGTCGATAATCTCCGTACAAAGGTCACCTTCTATGTGATCGACAATCATGGCTCCTATAATGACTTACTTGGAAGACCATTTTTGCATGAGCATAATATCGTGCCATCAACACTTCATCAATGCTTCAAGTATTGGACGTCAATGGAGAGGTCCAAAAAGAGGCGGCTGATCTTAACCCCTTCCGGGGTATCGAAGCATATTGTACCGATTCCCGAATGTACAAGGAGAAATTCATAAAAGTTATACTGGCCATGGATACTGAGAAAGATCGGAGGGACACCCCAGATGATGTCTTTGTGATTTTGTTCAAAGGACGTACTTCTCGTCCTTCATTCTCTCAGACATTGACCATCCATCTTTCTTCTCATGCTAAATATTTTGTTAAAAAAATAGAACAAAGGAAGCACACCTCTTCTGAGCCTCTTGTTATCGATATTTCTCGTAATAAACCTCCTCCTTCTCCTTCTCCTCATCTGGTTATCAACCTTAACAAGTCTTCTGCTAAGGCCAAGAGCCCTGTTGTAAATGATGATGTAAAAATTAATAAAGTAGCATCTCCTTTACAGTATACTGATGTCTTTTATTATACTCGATGTTACTTAGAAATGCTAGATAACTTTGAATCACTTATAATAGGAGCAGTTCAACCTCCCTAAGATGAAGTATTGCTCGAACCAGTACAAGACTCCTTCTTAGTTCCTTTCAGGAAGAAAGATGAACTTCCTATACTTTTTAGTAAAGGAATAGAGCAGAAGACTACGCTCGATAGTGAGAAAGAAAATAACGATAACGGGAGACTCCAACTACGTTATTATAGTCAACAATCAAAAGATATCATTCAAAAGATGGGATACAATTTTAAAGCTGGTCTCAAAGAAGGTAAAGGAAGGCGAATTTCTATTCGTATCCCTGCTCCAAAAGGAAAGTCACTACAATATTACAGTAAAACGAAGCGTAGATTGGGTTATACCTCGTCGATTCCAACCCCAGAAGCCTTCGAATCTGATAAAACGGAGCGATCTAACTCTTTCGATTCTGTTTCATGGGATTCTGACACCAGTGTAGACCATATCCATCGAGTGACATTATCTTCCAATATGGTGTCTGCTAAATTCTCAGAAGATGATGATGACTTTATTGAAGCTCCTGAAGCAGATCCTTGGGCACAAAGGATAAACACTCAATGGGAACTTCACTTTGAGCAACAAAAACTCTTAACTAAAGATCAATTAATTCAGATTTATGTTGGAGAAGAAGGCTCGCCAAGACCTATCTTCATCAGCAAGAGTCTCCCAGAAGCGGATAAACAAAAATTAATTCAGCTTATTCGGGAATACTTGACATCTTCGCCTGGAGTTATGAGGATATATCGGGACTGGATCCTCAGATTGCTACCCACATGCTCAACATGTTGCCCAATACAAAGCCGATCAAATAACAACAGCATCGATTTCGACCTGACATGATGGATGCCATAGAAACTGAAGTCAAGAAGCTTATCTCTTGTGGTTTTTTAGAGAAGAACAACACCTTGACAGGGCTGCCAATATTATCCCAGTTATGAAGAAAATGGGGAAGGTCAGAGTCTGTATTGACTTTAGAGATCTCAACGATGCTTATCCCAAGGATTAGTTTTCTCTTCCGATCATTGATGTCCCGATCGACAATATTTACAGATTTGAACGAATATCTTTTATGGATGGATTCTCAGGATACAATCAAATCAAGATGCATCCAAAAGATAAAAAACATACATCTTTTCGTACTCTCCTGGGAGTCTATAGCTACACTATCCTGCCATTCGGTCTTAAAAATATTGGTACAACTAATCAGCGGACTTTGAGTACTATCTTTCGTGGTCATTTACGGAAGATAGGTGAATGCTATGTCGATGATATTGCTGTCAAAATTCGTCTAAAGGAAGACCACATCCAAGACTTGAGAACTATCTTCGATCTAATGTGCCAGCATCAACTCAAGATAAATCCTACCAAGTCATTCCTGGGAGTCTCTAGTGGCATATTTCTCAAATTCGCTATTACCTCTAAAGGTATACACGTTGACCCTGAGAAAATCAAAGCCATTCAAAAGATGCGTCCTCGATGCAACCTAAAAGAGCTATGAGAATTCTAGGAACAACTTGCATACATCAGAAGATTTACCTCAAATGTCTCTAGAAGCTATAGACCGTTCACTCAAGTTATGAAGAAAGGTATGTTTTCATTTGTACTGAAGAATACCAGCAAGCATTTGAAGACATAAAGCGATACTTGATGAACCCTCTAGTTCTAGTACCTCCAGTCTCAGGAATACCCTTTCTGATGTATGTTCGAGCAATGGATCATTCATTGGGTGCCTTACTAGCTCAGAAGAACAGAGAAGGTCATGAGCGAGCTATCTATTATCTCAGCCACACAATGATCGGGATTGAACATCGATACAGCCTGGTGGAAAAAAGTAACTAACTTTATTGTTTGATGTTCAGAAAACTAGACATTATATCATAGGCCATACTATTCATGTTATCTCCAGAGTTAACCCTCTCCGGGTCTTAATGAAGAAGCCCAGTACACTCAACTCCAGACTCGGTACATGGGCCATATTGTTAGCACAATATGATATGGTTTATGTCCCACAAAATTCAGTTAAGGGTCAAGCCTTAGCTGACTTTTTCGCGGCTCATCCAATTCCGGAGACGTCTAAACTCTATGACCAAACTCTATGACGAGATTTCGGACAAAACTTTGGAATCCAACATAATTTCAAAAGAAATTCTTGCCTGGCATCTATTCTTTGATGGTGCATCCAGAATCGGACCAAAATGTGCCATTGTCGCTGGAGTTGGAATCGTCCTCGTATCGCCAGAAGGATTAGCTATTCAAAGAGCTTATTCTTTAGACGAGTCATTTTCGAACAACATGGCTGAATATAGCGCTCTGCTCATTGGTCTCCAATTGGCTAAACAATTGGATATTGCATATTTTAAAATATATAGAGACTCTAAACTGATCGTCAATCAGGTTAGAGGCATATATGAAGTTCGGCACCAGGATCTCGTCCTATATCATGAAGCGGCAGTTAGACTGGCTACATCGTTCAAGGGCTTCTTCTTTGAACATATACATTGGGCATGCAATACGGAGGCTGATGCGTTGGCTAATCTGACAGCCGTATTAGCAATCCAGTGAGAAGGTAACAGATAATTATCATCACTAACAGAGAGTTGTTTTGCATCAAAAATAACTCAAATATTGAGTCCAGCAATTTAACTAAAATCAACATCATTAGTGAAGACTATAGAGCTTCTTTTATCGACTTCGTAGTACATGACATCTTACCTGAAGATCCTAAGGAAGCTACAACAATCCGTAGGCGATCACTCTGGTTTTATTACAATCACACCTCCAAAATCCTCTATCGGCGAACATTTAATGGTCTACCCTTATGCTGTCTTGCGGGAGATGAAGCAAACATATACTACGTAAAGCTCATGATGGTGTATGTGGTGCACATCAGCCCAGTCCTAAGTTACAGGATTCTATTCGACGTATAGGCTACTACTGGCCTACTATGGTATCAGATGCCATTGAATATACAAGAAAATACTGAGCCTGTCAAATCTATGAGATTTCATCCATCAACCGTCGAAGTTCTTTCACCCGACTGCCGCATCATGGCCCTTTAAAGCTTGGTGCATGGATGTCATTGGTTCTATCAATCCACCGTTATCTAGAGGACATCGGTTTATACTAGCTATAACCGATTACTTCTTAAAATGGGCGAAAGCTATACCTTTATCCGAAGTCAAGACCAGCAGCATCATCAACTTCATTAAACATCATGTGATACACAGATTCGGCATTCTTCGACGAATCATTCATGATAATGGACCATAATTTATCAGTAAAAAGTTTACTCGATTTTTTGATGACAACAGAATCAACAATATTGCTTCCATGACCTACAATCCAGCAACTAACGGTCTAGCTAAAGTATTCAATAAAACTATCATCAAGCTTTTCAAGAAATTTGTTTCTACCAATAATAGAAACTGGAGTAAAAAGCTTAGAGAATGTCCATGGGCTTATCGTACTACTATACGCACTCCAACCGGTTACACACATTTCTTCTTGGTGTATGGATGCGAAGCTGTCCTACCAATGGAAATTCAAATCCCCTTCTTAAGGAGTGCAATTGCCAATGAGCTCACGACAGAAAACAATGATCGTCTTCGACTTCAGGAGCTTGAAGCGCTTGACGAAAAGCGACTATTAGCTCAACATCATATCGAGCTATTTCAAGCCCGTATCTTAAAAGCTTTCACCGTAAAGTCAAAGTACAAGCATTCCAAAATGTCAAATTAGTCCTTACTGTCAGACGTCCTATGACTATGACACATATGAATAAGGGCAAATTAAAAGCGAAATGGGAAGGTCCTTATGTTATAAGCAAGATTTTCTCAAACGGAGCTTATCTACTGACTGATATGGACGACCGAGTTGCTATGATGTCCATCAATAAAAAATTCTTAAAAAATACTATGTTTGAAGAATGTACAAAACATCTTCTGAATATTGTACATACTCCAAAACACCGAGTTATTATCTTTTATTCACTCTTCTGTAAATAAAATCTCAAATAATAAATCTTTAAAATCTCCAATGGAGTATATCCAGATCGTGTCACCTTATCACAAACCTCATCTGTTGGAACCCATTTGTTTTTAAAGATATCCTATCTTTGAGTCCCATCTGACTTGAAGATAATCAAAAGATACATGAATTCACGTCAACATTACCTCTGAATTCTATTATCTACATCAGCGACCTATTACATCTATATTACCTCTGATAAAGTTATATTTTGAAATGACAATATTCTGAGAATTATATTCTGTCACTTCCATATTACCTCTGAATAGATATAATTAGTATTATTATTTTCTAAGGAGATATGTCATGTCCGGTGCCTCTGAACATATTTACCTATTCTTATATATTACTTATATCTACTATAGATATATAATAAGTAATAGAACCACAAAAAGAGCATTAACTTTTATTTCAATGATGTTCAAAATGTCAAAAAATATATTATGTGAAAGATAACAAAAAGACACAACTTTCTATAGATCGCTTCACTGGGGAGGCTAAGTACTAAGATCATCAATCAGTCTTTTCATATTTTTAGCTCTCTCTATTCTGGAGTTGAGAACCCTCTGTCTAGCTAGAGCTCTCCCAGACCACTACAACAAAAAGACCTATTAATGACGCTTGATAAGTGGATTTCATGACGGCTGATAAAGAAGCGTCATCAAAGTTCGAAATACCTTTTCTCTATGACGGTTTAGGCTAATTCTGGGCTTTTCATAACGTTTATAAAATAAAACGTTATTAATAATTTAGAGCGGTGGCAAACTTGTAATATTTTTTAAGTTTAATTGTTGACAAAATCCTTGCGATAGCCCGCCTCTCCCCCAAAACATTCTGGTCTTCTCCTTCTCCTCCTTTCTTCTCCTTCCTCTCCCCCAACTCCAAAACCCTAACCCTAGATCCAAAATCTTCGAGGAGGACCTCACGCTCCTCGTCGCCCTCCAGGACAAGCTCGAGGCCGTCGCGCATGCGATCGACAAGAACGCTAAGGAGGAGCGTTAGGGTTCTGCTCGTCCTCTTCTCCGTGCTCTCCCTCTCCTTCCTCCGGCGTCGTCGATGTCGTGGGTCCGCAACCTCCGCCGCTTTATCGGTTCCGGCTCCGACCTCGGATCCGAAGTCCTCATGGGTCAGTTCCTCTTCCTTACACCCTCCTCTCCTCTCCTTCTCCTTCCTTTCCCCCAACTCCAAAATCGAACTCTCGAATAAACAAGATAATACTGATATTATATGTAGCAGCCGAGCCGAGTCGAGTCGAGTCGAGTCTCTTCTTCTTCTTCTTCTATTTTTTGTGAGATTGTTAGGGTTAGGGTTTAAAGAGATGGAAGGAGAAGGGAAGAAGGTCCATCCTGACTGCATCAACTGCTCCAATCCCTACCATGAGTGCGTCGAATACTGCTTCAAGAAGATCGCTGAGGCCAAGCAGCACGCCGATCAGCAAAAATAGGTTTTCCCCTTCTTTCTTTCTTTCCCTCTCATTTTTTTAAATTTCCTTGCAGTTTTTTTTGTTTTGTTAGGGCTTATTTAATTTATAGAAGATCGATTGATTGCAGAGGCAGAGGAAAAGGAGCCCAAGGAGAGGACGGTGCACCCCGACTGCGTCAACGCATCCAATCCTTATCACGAGTGCACCGAGTTCTGCTTCTGAACGATCGCGGAGGCCAAGGATTATAAACCAGGTTTAATTTCTCATCCCCCCCTTTTTTTTCGAGCCTAAGTTACTCAATCGATAACTCGAAGTAATTAACTAATGCTGCTCATGATTCCTTGCTGGTAGCATTTAATTGGCGTAAAAAAAAGGTCCAAGAAAAGCCTAATTGTCCATTCTGATTGTCGATGAAGCTGATGACTTGCATTATATTTACTACATATTACCTGCTGATCTTCGTAAACTTGAACAGAGCCTTTTATTGGGTTAAAACCTCATCTTTTTGTACTTAGTTGATTCTTTCCTCCCTATGGACTTAGTTATTTCGATTATTTTTTTACTGTTAATTGTGTAGCCTATTTTTTTGGATAAGTACTGTCTCATTTTGCTGGTTTAAATGTAGATTTCTGCATGTCTGTTGTATAGTTCTTCTAAGAAACTTGAGAGCTTAATAGGAAAAGATTTAAGAGAATGACTTATCTAATTTTTTTTTGTGTGGTTTAAGGAGCTATTGGTAGTCCAGTGGTTTGTTTGTTGTCAAGAACACGATCACTGTCTTTTGTCTGAAAGAAATTCTCTAGGACCATTTTTACTCGTTCATGCTTATGTCCTGATTGAGTAAAGTTTTTATTGTCATTCCCACAGGAGCTAAGTGCTGCAGACCTGTGGTCAAGTTGTGTGAGGAAGTCTTTCCACAACTATAGGACTTTGGTTAATTATGTTCCACTTGAATTAACTATCTTCTTGCTTCGTTCACTATATGCTATTAGTTTGACAATCACATTTATAGTTGTGATATGTATTTGTTTGGATTTTTTTCCATTCTTTTATTTTGCATAATTTTCTCTTTTTCTTCTTGATGAGGATATATTGCTTTGTCATCTACACATTTGTAAATATGAAGTCTCAGTGAGTTAATTTACTTTTTTTTGACAATCACATTTATAGTTGTGATATGTATTTGTTTGGATTTTTTTCCATTCTTTTATTTTGCGTAATTTTCGCTTTTTCTTCTTGATGTGGATATATTGCTTTGTCATCTACACATTTGTAAATATGATTCTATGAAGTGTCAGTGAGTTAATTTACTTTTTTTTCCCTCGCTTATTATTTTCTTCCTTCTATTTCATGTTTTTAATCAATTAAAGCCGATATCAAATTAATAGTCTTCACAACATGATTACATGACCCTATCTTGGTGTCTAAATTCTAAACAACTCGATCAGAGCATGTGGTTTCGGAAAGAAATATGACTCTTTAGCCTTTCTATTGTTTTAGTGCTGCACCAGTGACTATCTTTTTCTGACTTACAGCAGGTTTCAGATTTTAAAGGTAGTTGTGTCACTCTATTTATGCTTTGGCAGGCTAGTTGATTCTACAAGAATGTAAGTGTGATATGTCCTTTTAGATTGTGTAACATGGAATTATGTTGATCTCATATACTTAAATTGGAATTGTGGTAGCTTGCAGTTAATTTTGTATCTGCTTTGTGATGGTATTCTATATTCTCACTCTTTGATATGTCCTTTTCTGATATGATACAAGTGTTAGCAAGCATTTTGGCTTCTTCCAGATTGGTAAATAGTTTCTGTCATAGTATCAAATAGTTTCTTGAATATGAATCATTTCACTCTTTGGCAATGAGTACATTGAAGAAGATGGCTCTACCGGTATGTATTTTACTTCTCTCTAAGTATGTGTAGCTTGACTTCTGGAACAGTTAGTAAGTTTTTTTCTAAGTTAACATCTTTTCTGGAAAGAATTTAGCTGTAGTGATTATTAATTCTTTTATGGTCAAGTATCCAATAAATTTGATTGTTCAAACTTAAGAAAAAATAATTAGTAGTTCTAATTCTACCTTTAGTTAAACTAAAATTTAAGAAGATGAGGTTTAAAGCATGAACCATTGATATATCGTTTTTAATGCCTTAATCATTGAAGTTTTTTGAAGATTAGCTCATAGAGCTCTCTCTATTTTCAAATTTGTAAGTTGATGTTATCTTAATGTGTTGATAATACTTATTATAGATGCATGGTGGAATTGTAGCTAACTAGTATTAATTTTCTTTCTCAGTTGCACATGAAGATGCAATTATTATTGCAGTGGTGGGATTTGCTACACGTGATGTTGACAGTTTTGATGTGCTCAAGTTGAAGCCAAAGTAGTTACTTATTTTGAGGATTCATTTAAGTAGTAGTTGTAAATATATGTATTTGGATACCCTATTTTGAGATAATGTAATGAAGATGGTGATATAACATTTCGATGTTTTCTGGTGAATATAGTTCAAAGTTGTTGTTTTAAAATTGAATTAAGAAGTTTTTGGAAAGTAATATATAATGTGCAGTATTGAGTGTTATAAATATGATGTGTTCAGTAATATGAGTGTTATAAATGTGCTGCATTGAGCCTATACATATTATCTATTCATGACGTTTTAAAATTGTTCTGGATTATGCACTATATATTAACTATTCATAACGCTTTTATAGAAACTATTTATGACGGTTATTTTATGACGCTTTTAAAAAATATTTATAACACCCGTTTTCATAACGGTTGCTCTGGAAAAAAAAGCGTCATGGTTCATCATTAATGACGCTTTTTAGCCGTCATTAAAAAGGTTTTTTGTTGTAGTGGACTTTGGATCAAATGGTTGCAGCGAGTCATCTCAACATTCCAGTTCTGTACCTTCAGTTTGGATAAGTGCATCATGTTGCCTCCTCAAGTCATCTAATTGGCTTACAGCAATTTGATGCATTTCTAATACCTCATCTTCACGTCATCGAGCCGCTTTGAGTGCTTCTTAGAGACGGGCCATTTCAATTTCTAAATCCCGGAGGTGAGCTTGGCATTCATTAGCTTCTTTCTCTTCCTCTGTAGCTTCAATCTTATGACGCTCAACAGAAGAAGTTATCTCGACAATGCAAGACTCCAACTCCGCAGAGCGTCGTAAGAAAGCTACCACGAAAGCTTCGAAGTCAGCCTTTCTTGTTGTAGCCTCATGAGCCATCGCTTGGCATTCAGAATCTATGAGCTTCTTGATATTTCTTCTTGTTAGATCTTTATAAGACTTGATAGATTCTTCAAGCTCATTCAAGATATGATCTAAATAGTTGACTCTGTCCAGATCACCGATCTTGTGGATAGCTCTAATGATGAAGGAGGAAAGGCCCCTTACTGACTCATAAGGTTGGTCCTTTTCCAGGACCATCTGAATTACAGGCCCCAGAGAGGTGAAGAAAGCATTGGTATAAGCTTCAACAACGACCCTGTTTATTATTGATATGCCAGGAGTAGCCGCTTCTGCCTGAACCTCTCCTTCTACAGTAGCTGGAGGAATCACAGATTGTGCCTAAAGAGATCTGAGCACTGGCATCATGGAGGAGCTTTCTTCTTCAGTCTGAGTCCCTATAACCAGAGGAGCCAAGGTTGAGCTAAAACTGAAGGCGGTCGACGAAGCTATGCAATTGTCCCCACGGGACCCTCTGCGATTAAGATACACAATCCTTATATATCATCAAAGGGGTTAAGGTAAATAAAAATCAGAAATTTACCTGATCCCGACAGTATGTATGGGGTTTCACGAGGCATATCCAGATCTGAGCAGAGCCTTACCATAGTAGTCTTAGACACGGCCGCTTGGCTGCTTCCAGCCTTTGAGCAACGTGACAGAAAACGGCTTCTTTCGGCCCCTGACTCTGCTTGGTTGGTTGGGGCAATCACTTTCGCTCCCTTGGTTCTAAAAACTTGTTCTGTAGGGGTTTGAGTCCCCTCCGCATCAGTTTTAGGATTTTTATTAATCCCAACATCTTCAAGAGCTACAACCTAATTTCCACCAACTTCTTGTGATCATCAAGGTTGTCATTGTCTTTCTGATTATTAGCTCTTGGGCTTGGATGCCCCTTATCATCAACAAGGTGCTCTTCACCTTCATTAGTGGTTCGGTCCTCTTCGGTCGGTAATTCTTGATTCAGCAGGACTTTTACTGAAGCTTGGTCTCCTTCAACGGTGCTTGTAGAATCATCTTCAGTTAATGCATTGCCGTAGTCACAGCCTTCGAGAGCTGCTATTATTTCTTGATCCTCTTGAGAGCGAGTAGGAGTTTGGGCTATAGAAGGAACAATGCCATCAGGGTTGGATTCTGTAAAAGGTAACTCCTTCTCAGGAAGTATAGTCTCTTAGATTCCTGGTGTTGGAGATGACATCATAATTCCTACAGCAGCTAGCACAGTTATAGGAATAGTCATTTTTGTAATCGTGGGCCTCGAAACCCCTTCTGTAATAATCGGAGCCGGAGCGTTGATGATTGTAACCTCTGTGGATGAAAAAGAACAATGTCAATATGTTACTCAATCAAGATCACGTTAAAAGAGTATTAAAATTTATCTTGTGGAGGTGGCATATCTTGTGAAGGGAACGACGCATCAGGTCATCTCGAAGGTTGTGAAGGAGTGGGTAGAGCGTCAATTCCTTGACGGTCTTCTGTAGTCACTGTTAATCACGTTTTAGTCTTACGCACAAGAGATGTCTTAGGTTCTTCTTCAACCTCATCAAGGTCGCCTTGCACATTGGGTTCTCTAGTAACCTCTTCTTAGACAACTCGGCTGCTTCTTGGAACTGAAGAAGGAGTTGCCTCTCCTCTTCCAGGGGATGCTCCGGTCAGCATCTGCTTTATCTGGGACCGCGTAGTCCTGATGGTGGGCTACTCAGTAATGACCAATGTGGCCTTCTTCTTTTTTTCTGGAGCCTTAGGTAAAGAAGGAAGATCATCAGGGTATGAGGAGTAGATGATTCTCCAGTCTTTCTTTTCTTGCTAAGCCCTTTGCAGGAGACTTCTCCTTTCGTGTCTTTAGTGAAACATCCAGTGGATCATTAACTTCGTCATAGAAGCCTACTAGAGAAGCCTCCGAAGGTTCATCGACGGGGTCGTGATCTTCCGCATCTCTGAATGATTGTGCAGTGTGAACCCCTGCTCTAGATCATCTACCACTAGCAAAACTGTCGGCTAGGTTGAAGTTTTCGGTAAAAATGTTAGCCGAAGTATAAAAATTCGCGTATGTATATAACATACACGGCCCATTTGAGAAACGTTGGGTATGGAGAACACGGCTTTGGTGCCTCTTGCATTGTAATATCCCCCAGGCTCTGGCACCATCTAGTAGGTAACCCTTGGCCTACAAACAGGTGGTGGCATTATCCACATGCATCTGATCGTAGCCAAATTGCAAAGCAAACCGACTTGGTAGATATGGTTCTAGAAAACACTCGCCTTCGAACCGGTACAACAAGTGGAATGGCCGGATTGTCTTCAACCATACAAAATTAGTCGATGGCAGACGAAGAGATGCCGTTTCTAAATCCATGAGTTATGGGGGAAGATTCTCATATCCTGGAGGGGAAGGGACGCATTGAAATCTCCATCCAGAACCTCGATTCAGAGCTTTTCTGTATTTTGAAAGTGTGTTTATATTCCATCGAGCATTGGAATAACGCTTGATAAAGTTTCATCTGACTACACTCATATCGGGGTCCATTAAACTGGGATAGTGCATCAGAAACCACCCAAATAAATAAGTGTAGGACATGTCGGTGAGAGGAAAATCCTTCCGAGCCGCCTTGTCATGCACCATGGTGTCAACAGAGGAACACATGCCTGCATTCAAGCGGCAAACCATCTTTGAGAGGAGGTCCATCTTGTAGTCGAACACTAAACACACGATAGTGAATAGTACACCTCGATAGAATCGGTCAACTGCACTGGCTCCGGGTACCAAGAACTACCGTAGCCACAAAGAGAGAAAACTCGCCAGCTATACTTCTCGAGACAGGGTTCTGTAACCCTGCCTAAGATAACTCTCGATGGTAGCACCAGTAGTGAATAGATGCCAGTCTACATTCAGGATGTTATCAACATGCTTGGATTTTTCTATCAACTTCTCTAGATCGCAGCGACTGAGCGGTCTGAAGAAGCAAGGATCGCAAGCCTGACTCTCGACGATTTTATCTTCATAGATATGGCCCAAAAATAGGTATGGCAGCCATTTGGTTGTGTAGCAGGTCCTTTTTGAAGCACTCTTATAATAAAGGGAACAGACCATGTAGTAGCATTGCAACCCCTCAAATACAGCCACCATCTAAGGGTTCTCCGTTGACAGGATATCCAACTCCTCGTTCATAGGCACGTATTCTTCATGTGGTTGGCAAGTGTGAAAGATATTTTATCTCATGATGCGCAAAACTAATCTTCCAGTAAAGAGTCATGAAGGTACCGGTCCTATCATTGTATCTTTCTATCAGAGCTAAAAACATGTGGGCATTTGGACGAAAGCCGTGAGCAGTAGCCCAAATCGGATCATAAAGCTCTAATTCGAGGAGTTTATCCTTGAACTGATCCAAAACCCAAACGATAACGCAGTTCCAATGCTTCATATCAGTGTTTACAAGGCCTGTTAAATGTATGGTCTGGTCTAGATACCTTCCATCAGCCTTCGTAAATATGTTCGCAAATATGGACAGTCTGATGGGAAGTAGCAGCGATGAATCTTCGGGAGACATACAGCTTGGCTTCAAACCTCTCATATGAGAACTGTATTTTTCTGAGCTGCTATAAAATAAATCCTTGTTCTGAGGACCCAACCTATAGTATATTTTTCCAACTCTGGCTTGTTGAATTAGGGTCATATCCCATGCCATCCATCGTGGGTAACTAGAGAAAATATATGGAGACAGGGACATGTGCCTCGACATTTTTGTGAGGTACATAATTTTGACCCCACATTAGGAAACCCCGTTCTCTTTCTTTGTCTTGGGTTGGAACGTCTTCTTGATCGCATCTCCAAATAAGAATGCCAGTTTCTTGTATACGACATTGTCCAAGATTTTTAAAGGTTCGTCGTTCATCAGGCACAATTGTCACTCCTATTTTTCGTTATACGTATTTCCAGTATACGTGTACGGATTCCCGACTCGTATCTTGACTTGTCTAGCATGGCTTAGCTTGGTTTAACTTGGTTTAGCTTGGCTTGGTTTATTTTGGTTTTGGTTAGAGATGGAGAGGATTGATATAAATATCAACTCCACTATCTCTCTTCATTATTTCCTTTACTTTTCATTAACTTCTTCTTCTTCCTCCCTTAATTCTCTCAAACCAACCCTAGGCAAGTGCTAGCTTGCTTTATGAGAGAACTCATTTCTATTTGTTCCATTGTCTTTCCCATATGATTTTAAGACACTTTAGAACTTGGCATTTTTCAATTTGGTGGATATTTTCTTGTAGATCTAAGTTTTAGTCATTTTTCGTTTTCTTGAGTTTTGGTCTATTAAACCTTCTTATTTTCGAAAGCTACTTGTTCCATATGGTAGAAAATTTTATTTAAATTTGATCTTTGAAAACCCGTATTTCGATTTATTTTGAGTGATTTATGGACTCGGGAAGTTCATGGGTTCCATGGTTCTTCTTCTCGGGTTGGAGAAGAAGAACAGTGTGTGGGCGCATGGCAATTTATGCACCCACAGTGACTTCTGCCTTGGGCGCAAAGCCCTTTATATGCGCCCAAGCTTCCAGTCTTTCTCTGTGTGGGCGCATGGCTTATTATGCGCCCATAGCTTCTACTTGCTTATGCACATAACTTCAAATATGTGATAAGTCATAGTGTCCCTTTGCTGTGGGTGCATAGCCCTTATTATGCGCCCACATAGCCAGTATAGATGGCTCCTAACTTATCTTTCCATGCACCCTGTCTCACCTATGTAGGCGCATAGATCACGCACCCTGTCTCACTCATGTGGACGCATAGACCATGCACCCTGCCTCACTCATGTGGGCGCATAGACTATAGGCGCATGCTCATGGGCTCATAGGCCATGGGCATATGTACTCTTTTATGCAGTCCTTCCATATCATATGTCCTACGTGATGTGTTTAGTTCTAGACGCATACATGTGGGTGCATGCCCTTAGACGCATAGACTTGGGCACATGCCACACTCAGCACATGCATTCTGGGTGCATGCTCTTCATGATACCCCATTGACCCCTTGTGTCTTCTCTTGCAATTATCCCTGTTTGCCTCCATGGTCCTTAGTGTGAGTTGTGACCTTGTTTGTACTCTTTACTTGGCTAGCTCTATAATGTTATTTTTTTATATTGTACATGTACTCTGAGCTTTAAACACGATATGGCATGGCATGTACACTCTCTAACAATCCTTGACAGTGGCCTGCCGTGGTGCACTTACAGGATCACGACACAAAATATGATTTTACATGATAAATCTTAGATAGTGACCCGTTGTGGTGCACTCTTGGCAAGCAACATGGCATGATAATTCATTATAGTAGTTCGTCGTGATGCACTCTTGACAAGATAAGTAACCTAACAAGATAATCTTGATATGCTGTTGCGACGGCAATTTTGACTTGCTAAGTAACCCTTGTCTTGACACCGTAGGTGATCGTTCTTGAATGTGCTCGTATAAGCTACCAGTCTCGTCTCGTATCATGTCTAGGACTTGTATCCCTGGTTACCACGGTCAGGGATTCATATTGAATCTGACTAGGTTAATAACTAGATTGATCAAAGTTGTTCATATAGGGAGATATTTCCAGTTATAGGCGGTCCCGTTATCCCGGCCACACCTGATGGACTTGTAGCCTGCCGACGAGTAGGGCACATTTCCAGCCCAATGTCATGTGGGGCACTTCTTGAAACAAGTACTATGCACACTGTCATGTGTTGCACTCCAAGTTACCTAATAGTTCTTGATAACTCTTAAATGAACCTCGTCTGGATAACCTGGATAGCTGCATGGCTTGTGACTGCCGGAACATCTTATTGTATCTTGCTAGTAACTAGTCTTCTGATAACCCTAGTTAGTTAAAGTATCAAGCCGTACTCTTTGCTTGGTCGTGAATGTTGGATGGAGTCCAATCCTGTCTAGTCTTGTCTAGATCCAATGCATGGCTATCTCAGGACATGCTTGTTTACGCTTTACTCTTAGCATTAATTGACTAGAGACCCGGTTCTATTCAGGCGAAGGATTACAACTTCGGTCCTTGTTTGGTTTAAGGGTTGTAACCTGGCTTCCGGAATAGCTCCTCGTCATCTCGTTATTTGTTGCCTTTTTTACATTTCATGTCTTCTTGTCATTATTCTTGTTTATGTTCTGACATGCGGGTTTTAGTTCTTAAGTGAAACCTCCCTTGTGGCACTTGCTCTTTCTGGGGTCTGACCCAGCTGGTTTTGTATGGCCAGATTTTGGAGTAGCACCCGAGGATCTCTCAGCCTTCCAGCCAGATGGTGAACACTAGAAGAAACCCTGGCAACGAATGGGTTTTTATTTTTCTTTCCCGCTCTGTGGTAAAATTATTCTTTTGAGGCGTTTAGCCATCGAGCAAGTGTCAGCTCATGTTGAATACTTATATTTTTTTATTCCTAAGAGCTGTAACATGATTGACAAATCCTAGAATTGATCATATATGACTGAAACTCTTACTAGTCCTCGCATTTTGTATGACTAGCTTCATCATCATCTGAATATATAATGTATGGGACGCCTTACTTTGTATGTCTGATGATCTATCATTTTGTTACATTTACTTGCTTGCTTGAGATTGAGACACTATGCTTGTTTTTGACCTTAAGAGACTGATGGCTTGTAGTTAAACCCTCATGCATCTAGATAGCCATAATCGTATATCGAAGTGGATTACACTCCTATATACATAGCTGGCTGTGTCTGTCCCCCGCTCTCCAGTATTCTGGTTCTGGGGCATGACACGGTTTAAGTGGTGGCTCATGCAGGTCTTGTAAATCAAGAACGTATGAGAGTTTTATCGAATAGATGTCTCAATCAGCACTCGCCTTTGATCTCTACTCGTGTCTTCTAATATTCCTGAAATCTTGACCTGATAACATGTTAAAAATCATTGATCTATTTTAGTCCTTATTGTTTCCCATGTCATTGCTTCAGTGGCATTGTTCCTACCGATCAGCCGGGAGGAGCTCAACCAGTACCCCAGCAGCAACAAGAAGACTAAGACCAGCACTCGGGAGTAGCATCCCGAGCCATGTACCCTGATGACCCAGATCCCCCTGTTCAGCCAGTCCAGCCTGCAGAGTTCGATAATAGGGTCTTAATTGAACTTATCAGGGAATTGCTTGCATCGCAGGATCGCTACGGTGATGCCCTACACCAGACAGAAGAGTTAGCCATGGGCAGAGTGGGTTACCAAGGTTACAGTGCAACTAACAATTTCAAGCGCCTGAACTTTTCCTTCTTTGACGGTAGCGAGGACGAGATTACAGCTGATGCCTGGCTCCAGGATATCAAGATTATCTTGGAAGCAACCAAGACTCCAAAGGAAGAGAAGGTGGCCGTAGTGCGCCTACAGTTATTGGACCTAGCCTGTACCTGGTGGGCGATGTTAGCTGTTGGATTGGCGACGCCTGTCCCATGGGTGATATTCAGTGACAAGTTTCAGACCAAGTACTTTGATGCAGTAGCTCGATATGCTCTGCAGACGAGATTCACCAATTTGAAGTAGATGAGCAGGATGGTCGATGGATATGCGATCGAGTTTTCAAGACTGAGTCGGTTTGCTCCCACCTTGGTGGAAACCGAGTTGAATCGAGTGTAGCAGTTTCAGCAGGGACTCCACATAGAGATTATTCTAGCTGTAGAGCAGTTCGAGCATCAGACTTTTGATGTTGTCTTGAGAGCAGCCAGGAGGCATGAGTATTTCTCTCAGAAGATAGTAGATAGAACCGGAAGCAGGAAGAGGTCCCATGGAAAGATGAGTCTGTCCTCAGCACCAGCCCCGACAGCTAGGGCTTTGTCGATTGGAGTTCCACGAAGGGTGAGTTCTGTTACGTTGGTTCAGCATTCAACACCGACATACCCTCAGCAACAGAAGCAAAAGCATTCTTCCATAATGGGCTGCTCTCATTGTGGGAAGCCAGAGAATATTATTTCGGAGTGTCGCAGAGCACAGGAACTATGCTTGGCTTGTGGGGCACCAGACCACAAGGTAAGGTCCTGTCCGAATAGAGCCAGTTTGTTATCATCAAACCTAACTAGTCACTCGGTTAGGGGACCAGCCGCAGCACCAGCCCCAGTGCAGTAGTATTACCAGTTTTCGAGGCCATTGCCGCCTCAGGCTCAAGTTTTCCAGCAGCAAAGGCCACAACAGTATGCTCAGACCCAAGCTCAGATTCAGAACCGACAGAGAGGTTTCCAGCATAGAGGAATAGCACCCAGGGGCAAGGTCAAGCGATGGCTCTGACCGTGGAGGAAGAATTAGCATCAAGTGAGATGGTAGCAAGTACCATTCTCGTCAACTCTTTTCCAGCATCAGTATTATTTAATTCGGGTGCATCGCATTAATTTTATGTCTGCACAATTCGCAACACGAGTAGAACTGGAGCCCGAGTTATTATCAGTAAGACTCAATATACTTACTGGTAACGATCTTGTGAGAGTAGATAGAGTCTTTTCCTCGTTTAGAATTATAGTTAGCGGTAGAGAGTTTCCCGCTAGGTTGATAGAATTTCCGATGGCTGACTATGATATGGTCCTTGGAATGGATTAGTTGAAGGAGCAATACACAAGAATAGACTGCCATATTTGCAGGATTATTTTTGGTATTCCAGATGAACCAGAATTTTTATTTTCCAGAGGCAAAGTAGAACCTTCTCCACCAGTATTGCGGATGGCAGTAGCAGAGGTAGTTCAGTTTCCCAGAGTCGTTGAAGAGTTCCCTGACGTATTTCTCGAAGAGCTTCCAGGGATGCTGTGAGACTCGTCTCACTGTATCAGTATTTATGTACGGGTATGTATTTTGAGCCGTATTTCGTACTTCTAGGATTTCGAATATTTTAAATTTTTTCTAAAGTATAGATTAAACTTGACTTGGTTTAATTTGGTTTGGTTCAACTTGGTATTGGACTTGGTTTGGTTTAGGTGGGTTTGAGATGAGAAGGTTTGTATAAAACCCAACTTCTCTCTCTCTCTTCCATTATTTCATCTCTCTTCATCTTCATCCTCTTCATCTTCTTCCTCCAACCTAAGGCAAGTACACCTTGCCAAATATTGGACAAATGTTATTTTGTTTGTTCTAAACTCTTCCTTACATGATTCTAAGCATCTTTAGAACTTGGAGTTTTTAATTTTCATGGATGGATTCTTGTAGATCTAAGTTCATAGCCTTTTTGGTTTTTTTGAGTTTTGATCTACTAAACTTCATTAATTTCAAGTTTAGATTGTTTCATGTTGTAGAGAATTCAATTTTACCCAAAATAGACCTTTGAAAAGTTAGATTTCGACTTGTTTTGAGAAAGTTATGATCAAAATAAGATTTAGACTTTTTTTAGTTCATTTGTCCTGATTTTGGCAGGGACGATGAATAGTGCCGTAGGCATGAATAGTGCTGCATGAGTGAATTGTACCGCAGGCATGAATAGTGCCGCAGGCTTACATAGTGCTGCATGAGTGAATAGTACTGCAGACATGAATAGTGCCACATGGCTTGCATAGTGCCGCATAGAGCCTATTTTGTCTGTTTTTTGGCTATTTTATGTCCTATTTGGCTGATTTGTGGCCAAAATTTCTCCCAACTTCCAATATGAAAGTTGTAGATCTTTTCCTTGGCTTCAAGAATATGTTACCAACTATTTTATGCAAGTTTCTTTCATTTTTGGTATGAGCTTATGTTTGCATTGCATTTTTTCTATCTTGGCCTAAATTGCGACGACCCAACTTAATAGCTTGACATTTCTTTAATAAATGAATTTCTTAACATGTTTTGATAATATTGTACAGTTGGAGAATAATTGTACCCCCTTACATTCTTAACACTGGCCCAGATTCAATTATTATTTTATGCCAATTAGTTGCTTATACTTATCCTCTCTCATATGTCAGGATATGTCCTTCCCTTCGAATATTTCTTATGTGATATGATATGTATTTTTCATTCTTTTTTGGATTTATTTTACCATACAATCTATACCATGATTAGAATTTTTTTATAGTGACCCGTTGTGGTGCACTCATGATTTATGTCTTTTCTTTGCTTTACATGATAGTGACCCGTTGTGGTGCACTCTTGAACATGACTTTATCTGCTTAACATGATAGTGACCCATTGTGGTTCACTCATAGTGTATGTCTTTCTTCTTTGCTTAACACGATATTGACCCGTTGCGGTGCACTCAAGTCACATGTCACTTCTTTGCTTAATATGATTGTGGCCCGTCGTGGCTCACCCCTAACAAGTACTCTTAGCATGATAGTGATGATGGAACTGGGGATTCCCAGTACCCTTCCTTTGGTGTGCGTATTGATTGATAGAAAGTTAAACAGATCTAATATGTGTTCTAACCCTTCATAGGCGGAAACTAGGGTTCACGAATTATAGCTGCTGCGGAAAGGAGACAAGTAATTCCTGGCAATCTCGAGCGGATGACCCCAAGATCTTCTGCACGTATTCCTTCCTCGAGTTGGACGTCGGTTGGGCGACGATCTCCCAACCTTTTCTTCTCCTTGGCAGCCTTCTCTTTCTCTCCTTACGTGAATCACGAATTTAGAGAAAGTTTCAGATTTCTGATCAGTAATATGGCGGCCAGAGAATAGAGGATATATATAGGCTACGGCAGGGACCATGAGGAGAAATTAGGGTTAGGCCTCCTAACGGATCTGGATATCCCATGTTCAGCCCGAACACACAATCCAGGCCCATTAACAATACCTCGGTCCACTAATGAGCTATTGTTGCACTACCTCCCAAATCCCAAATTATGTTTGTGGGCTCCTTTTATTATATGCTCGTTTGGCTCCCCATGTTAAGATATCGTAAGTCCATCGATCAAATTAAGTTACTGACAACTATATTGATTCGACATCTTTTATCCTTAAGTAGTACCGCTCAACTTTATTTGTCATGTCGGATATAATCCACCTGCAGGGTTTACATGACAATCCTTATGAGCTCCTTAAGGGGACATCATCAACCCGATGTATCGGAATATGGATTCCATTTATAATCAACAGCCCATCATACATACAATATTATTACCCAATTCATAGAGGTTGTTGATCCATAATGAATCTTACTCTTTTATGAGTCAAAATAATGCACACTGCATATACATGTCCGTTATTATATCCGGGTTAAGAGCACAAGCATCCATAATAACAGAGGTGTTTGTTCTCTTATGTAGTCAGTACAAAGAGAACAACCTCAAGTGGTCCTGTTCAATACACATAAAGTGTACTAGTGTAAACCTATAGTCAAGATAGACTAATACCAGATTACACTATAACCTTTCCAATAGATTGTCCAAGTCCATCTAGGTTGTGAACTATTTATATACTCCATAGGGAACTGATAATATGATCTTCTGTGTGACACCACACACCATATTATCTATAATATAAAATATCAGACATTTGCATTAACACTTGCAACAAATACAATATGCAAACATTTGGCCTTATGATTCTCATTCAAAATTGAAGAAAATAAGGTTACTAAAAAAGTGATACTTTTAGTATATAACCCTAACAATCTCCCACTTATACTCAAAGCATTGCTTTGCAGTATACTGTTACAAATCTCCTACTTATACTTAAAGCCATGCTGCTACACATCTGACTCCCATTCCCTCAACATGACTATCAAAAGCCTTAGCTGGTAAGCTCTTTGTAAAGTGATCAGCTAGGTTGTCAACTGATGCTATCTTGATCACAGCAACTTTTCTTTTCTTTACGAAATCTCGTATCAGGTGGTACTTGCGCTCAATGTGTTTTCCAGTCTTATGGGCTCGTAGTTCCTTCGAGTTTGCAACTGCACCACTATTATCACAATAAAGTGTATTAGACTTAGGCAAACTAGGTACCACATCCAAGTCCAATAGAAAGTTTCTAAGCCAAACCGCTTCTTTGGCTGCCTCAGAGGCTGCTACATACTCGGCTTCCATGGTGGAATCAGCAATACAATTTTGCTTGATACTCCACCACACAATGGCTCCACCTCCCAAAGTAAACACATAACCTGAGGTAGATTTCCTGGAATCCCTATCTGACTGAAAATCTGAGTCTGTATACCCCAAGGGAACTAAACTATCTGCCTGGTAAACTAGCATATACTCTTTAGTCCTTTTTAGGTACTTCAAAATATGCTTTACGGCAGTCCAGTACTCTTGTCCTGGGTTAGACTGATATCTGCTGACCATGCCTACGGCAAAGCAGATGTCTGGTCTCGTACATAGCATTACATACATTAAGCTTCCTACTGCTGAAGCATAAGAAACTGCCTTCATGTTCTCTATCTCTTTAGGTGTCCTCGGACACTGCTCCTTTGATAGAGCAATTCCATGTCTAAAAGGTAAGAAACCTTTTTTAGAATTTTGCATACTAAAATGAGTTAGTACAGTATCGATATAGGAAGCTTGGGATAAGCCCAACATCCTTTTCTTGCGATCTCGTAGAACTTTGATCCCAAGGATGTGACCTACTTCTCCCAAGTCCTTCATATCAAACTGTTTGGATAACCATACCCTTACATCAGATAACACCTTCACATTGTTTCTAATGAGCAAGATGTCATCCACATACTAGGAACACCACCACATTTTCGTCACACTTTCTGTATATACATGATTCATCCTGACATTGATCAAATCTATAGGATTTTATCACCTGATCAAAACATATGTTCCAAGATCTGGAAGCTTGCTTAAGTCCATAAATGGACTTCTTGAGCATACAAACAAGATGCTCCTGACCCTTTTCAATGAACCCGTCTGGTTGCTTCATATAGATGTCTTCCTCAAGACTTCCATTAAGAAAAGCTGTCTTGACATCCATTTGCCAAATCTCATAATCAAGATGAGCTGCAATAGATAAAAGAATCCGGATAGACTTAAGCATGGCTACAGGAGAAAAGGTTTCCTCATAATTGATACCCTCTCTTTGAGTAAAACCTTTTGCTACAAGCCGAGCTTTAAATGTTTCAACCTTACCGTCTGATCCTCTTTTTCTCTTATAGACCCACTTGCATCTAATGGCTTTTACACCAACGGGTGGTTCTACAAGCTCCCAGACCTGATTAGAATCCATAGATTCTATTTCAGATATCATTACTTTTTGCCAAGACTCTGCATCTTTATCTTGGAGTGCTTCATTGTAGGTACAGGGATCATAATCTTGTTCCTCAGGGACGAAGTCTGACGACTCTCCCAAGAACATATATCTATCAGGTTGTATCACAACCCTCCTACTACGACGAGGCACTATCGGTTGTGGTGTAACATTTATGACACGTTGTGCAGTTATTTGTGGTTCATCCTCTTGTATTGTTGGTACTGAAGTACTTGGTGTCTCACGTCTCAGTTCTTCTAGAACAACTCTACTTATGGGTTTATGGTTCATCACATAGTCTTCCTCTAAGAATTGGGTATTGGTGCTAACAATGATCTTCTGATCCTTAGGACTATAAAATAAACCTCCTTTCGTTCCTCTTGGATAACCTACAAACAAGTGTACTTCTGTACGAGATTCCAACTTATCTGCTTTTCCATTCAGCACATGTGCTGGACTACCCCAAATGCGAACATGTTTCAGACTAGGCTTACGCCCAATCCACAGCTCTGTGGGAGTAAGAGGTACTGACTTAGAAGGAACCAAGTTCAAAATATAAGCTGCAGTCTCTAAGGAATATCCCCAAAACGAATCTGGCAAATCCGAATAACTCATCATTAATCTAACCATCTCCATAAGAGTTCTATTTCTTCTTTCGGCTACACCATTCTGCTAGGGTGTTCCAGGTACAGTCAATTGGGATGCAATCCTAGCCTCTGATAAATAATCTCTAAACTCTCCAAAGAGGTACTCGCTACCACGATCTGATCGTAATGACTTGATACATTTTCCATGACGTTTCTCTATTTCAGCCTTGTACTCTGTGAATTTCTTAAAGCACTCAGACTTACGGCGCATCAATACCTTGAATAATCATCAATAAATGTGACAAAATATTCAAAGCCACCTCTAGCTTGGATAGTCATGGGTCCACACAAATCAGAATGAACCAATTCCAACACATCTTTGGCCCTATAACCCTTTACCGTAAAAGGCCTTTTGGTCATTTTACCTTCCAAGCAGGATTCACAGACTGGTAGTGCCTCCACTTCCAATGAACTCAAAGGTCCATCTTCAACCAGTCTTTGAATCCTTCTTAGGTTAATATGCCTCAATCGCAAGTGCCAAAGATATGTTTGGTTCATACAAGAAGGTTCTTTTCTCTTATTTAAGTTAGATGACATATTATTCATTTCCATAAGTTGCATTGTGGGCGAAATAGGATTAATGACATACAAATTATCAACTAATGCACCAGAACAGATAAAATGTTTATTCTTTCTAATAATAATATTGTCATTAAAATAAACTGAATATCCATCCTTAACTAACATAGAAACAAAAACTAAATTCCTTCTAAGTGAAGGTGCATAAAGACAATCTCTCAATGTCAAAGACTTATTTCTACCAAAAGATAAAATAACATCTCCTAATGCATCGACCGATACTTTTGTAGCATCACCCATGAACAAGCATATCTCTCCATCACTGAGCCGTCTGGTTTTCTGGAACCCCTATAATGTATTACAGACATAATTAGTGGCTCCTGTATCTACACACCAGCTGCCAGTAGATAACACCGCTAAACATGTTTTAACTACTAGTAAATGAGATATACCTTCTTTGTTCCCTTGTTTGAGAAGTGGACAATCAGTCTTCCAATGTCCTGACCCTTTGCACTTGAAACATTTGCCTTTCGGCTTTTTCACCGCGCCTTGAGGTCCCATGCCCTTCTTTGCTGAGTTTGTCTGTTTCTGAACGTTATTCTTCTTCTTACCGCCTTTTGGCTTAGAAGTAGAAGCCTTTTTAGAAACAGAAACATGACCACTCTGCCTAAAGAGAGATTCAGCATCCTGTAGCTCTTTTGTAAGTTCTGCCAAACTATACAACCTTTTGTTCATATTGTAATTAAGGCAGAAATTGTCAAAACTTTTAGGCAGAGTCCCGAGAATGATATCGACCTGGGATTCTCCATCGATTTCAGCTCCAAGGATCTCTATCTCATTTAGATGACCCATCATCCCTTACTGGTGTACCTAAGCCATTTTTGTATTCATCAAACATTTCATAGCAAACTGCCTAGCTGCTCTACTCTGATGTCCGAAGAGTTCCTTGAGGTTATACATCATGTCATAAGCAGTAGCCATGGCCTGATACTGATGTTGCAGTACATTTGACATAGATACCAGAATGTAACACCGCGCCATCTCATCTGCCTTTTTCTACTTCTTATAAGCCTCTTTGACCTCTTCATCAGAGTTAGCATCAGGCTTAGGTGGGCATTCTTCAACAAGTACATATTTGTACTCCTCAGCAGTCAGAACAATATCCAAATTAGGTTTCCAGTCAATATAATTAGGTCCAGTAAGTTTGTTTTCTTTAAGAATCACCATAAGTGGACTGAAAGAACCCATTTTTGAAATCCTTAGAATCACATAAATAAAATTATGTAGGGCAAAAAAAACTTTTTGAATTAGCTAAATATTGATTCTCTCAAAACAATAATAAGAAATTTACCAACACCTTGAACACCATGAATTTAACATGCCACGATAGTGTGGACGTATACAAATTCAACTTTGTTCAAGTAGGTTTTTCTTATTAATTTTACTATCATGTCAACATAACTTTATGACAAATAAAATTAATATGCTGGTCTTGCTCTGGTCATACAAATAATAGCAGTGACTCCGATGGGGAGGATACCATTATTTGTATCTAAGTGTATACTATTACTTAATACTAAGTCCATTACCTTGTAATGAGTTCCTTCAGATGGAGAAGTGAACACATACTAGGTAACTTTCTACAATTATCCCTAAGGAAGTTTGTACTGGTGATCCATAATTATACTCATCCGATATGGAGGAAAGCACTATAGCCAACACGCAAGTATAATTATATCACCTACAAACCAGTAATGGAGACCATAGGATTTAAACTAAATAAATATCCTCTCCCACTTAGTTATTTAACAATGAGGGTTTTTCTACTAGTTGATATTATGTCCATGTTGTCCATTATTAATGTCGGCTTGGTTTTTCAAAAAAATAACCACACAATAATAAACATGCATAATCAGAAAAAGTAAAATAACAAAAATAAGAGAAAATATCCAACTATTATGGTCATCTTTGCTGCTTCGTCCTCAACTATCCGAATCCAAAATTTGGCGTTGTGCAGATCTATTCGGGGTTCACACATAATCCTATGCCGCCCGTAGGAGTTCACACATAATCTAGATTACATCAATCCTATGCCTCCCGAAGGAGTTCACACATAATCTAGATTGCAAAATTAAAATAATAAGCATGATCAACCCTCGTGATTTTAATTATATCTACAGCAACAACAACATCCACGACATGTTCGTGGTTTAAACAACACAATCAAAAACATGCATTGGACCATAAGAGTTGGATCTAAGATGCATGCAAAACCGAGTTAGAACAGATCTACATCTATCGACTATTATACAGCGCAGGTTTTATTGGACAACATGGACGTATCAATCAATATGTAGATCCAAAGTGGCTCTGATACCAATTGATGGAACTGGGGATTCCCAGGACCCTTCCTTTGGTGTGCGTATTGATCGATAGAAAGTTAAACAGATCTAATACGTGTTCTAACCCTTCATAGGCGAAAACTAGGGTTCACGAATTATACCTGCTGCGGAAAGGAGACAAGTAATTCCTGGCAATCTCGAACGGACGACCCCAAGATCTTCTGTACGTATTCCTTCCTCGAGTTGGACGTCGTGTGGGCGACGATCTCCCAACCTTTTCTTCTCCTTGGCAGCCCTTTCTTTCTCTCCTTACGTGAATCACGAATTTAGAGAAAGTTTTAAATTTCTGATCAGTAATATGGCGGCCAGAGAATAGAGGATATATATAGGCTACGACAGGGACCATGAGGAGAAATTAGGGTTAGGCCTCCTAACGGATCTGGATATCCCGTGTTCAGCCCGAACACACAATCCAGGCCCATTAACAATAGCTCGGTCCACTAATGAGCTATTGTTGCACTACCTCCCTAATCCCAAATTATGTTTGTGGGCTCCTTTTATTATATGCTCGTTTGGCTCCCCATGTTAAGATATCGTATGTCCGTCGATCAAATTAAGTTACTGACAACTATATTGATTCGACATTTTTTATCCTTAAGTAGTACCGCTCAACTTTATTTGTCATGTCGGATATAATCCACCTGCAGGGTTTATATGACAATCCTTATGAGCTCCTTAAGGGGACATTATCAACCCGATGTATCGGGACATGGATTCCATTTATAATCAACAGTCCATCATACATACAATGTTATTACCCAATTCATAGAGGTTGTTGATCAATAATGACTCTCACTCTTTTATGAGTCAAAATAATACACACTGCATATACATGTCCGTTATTATATCCGGGTTAAGAGCACAAGCATCCATAATAACAGAGGTGTTTGTTCTCTTATATAGTCAGTACAAAGAGAACAACCTCAAGTGGTCCTGTTCAATACACACAAAGTGTACTAGTGTAAACCTATAGTCAAGATAGACTAATACTAGATTACACTATAACCTTTCCAATAGATTGTCCAAGTCCATCTAGGTTGTGAACTATTTATATACTCCATAGGTAACTGATAATATGATCTTCTGTGTGACACCACACACCATATTATCTACAATATAGAATATCAGACATTTGTATTAACACTTGCAACAAATACAATATGCAAACATTTGCCCATGGGATTCTCATTCAAAATTTAAGGAAATAAGGTTACTAAAAAAGTGATACTTTTAGTATATAACCCTAACACGTGACCTATCGTGGTGCACTCCAGACAAGTAACATGACATGATAAGACATGAACCATGAATGCTATTACGACGACTATATTGAGTAATGAATGATTTAGACACCGTGCGTGTTTCTCTTGAGTGTGTTTATACAAGCTACATGTTCTGTATTGCATCATGTCTAGGACATAAATTTTTGATTTCCTACGGTCAGGGATTCATACTGAATTTGACTAGGTTAATGACTAGATTGATCAAGTAGTTCATGAAGAGATTTTCCAGCTACAGGAAGTTCCGTTATCTGGGCGTTCTAATTGGACTTGTAGCCTGCCGTCGAGTAGGGCACATTTCCAGCACACTGTCATATGTTGCACCCCCAAGTCACCTAATCCAACTCTCTCAACATGCAATTGGATAACATGGATTAAGTCTGCAGGACTAGTGGTTGTTGGAACATCTTATTGCATCTTGCTAGTAACTAGGCTTGTGATAATTCTAGTTAGTTAAAGTATAAAGACGTACTCATTGCTTGGCCTTGGTTGATGGATGGAGTCAGTCCAGTCCAGTGTAGTTCATCTAGGCAGTGTTCGTATGTTTATTTCAGTACTCTATGGTTTATGCTTTACTTTCTTCGATAAATGGTCGGAGACAAAGTTCTATTCAGGAGAAGGGTTACAACCCCGATCCTTGTTTGGTTTAAGGGTTGTAACTTGACTTCCGAATTAGTTCCTAAGTCCACTTATCATTGTCTTTCTATATAATTCTTACATGCTCACATGTTCAATTATCTCACAAGCTATACATGACTCCCAATGCCGGGTCACCATGCTCTTATGACCCGACTATCTCATAAGTCTACATGTTCAATTGCTTTTACATATACTCAAGCTTCTGTTTACTTAACATGTCTACACTTTACATTATGCCACATGTTAATTACTTTATGCTCTAAGATGCTTTACTTATTGTCTTTCTATGTTCGGGATAAGTGCATTGGTAGTGCACGAGTCTCGATCTGCCCTTACTCATTTGTATCTTTAATTGTTGATGTTAATGATTGCTGGTTTTAGTTCATAGTTTGTCCTTCTTTGTGGTACTTGCTATTGGGGGTCTGTCCCCACTGGTTTTATTTTGCCAGATCTGATAAAGAAGCCCAGAGGATCTTTCGCATCATCTACTCGACGGTGACCATCCAGAGCACCAGAGTACCCAAGTGGGTTTCTTATTTTATTCTTCCACTAGTTATGTACGTTATTCTTTTGTGGCGTTTAGCCTCCGAGCACGTGTTTAGCTCGTGTTTTGGTCCTTGACATTTAGCCTACGGGCATAAACATGATTTACGTATTCTAGGCTGCAGCTAGAGCTATCATATATGACTAATACTCTTGCTAGTTTCTCCATTTTGTATGACTAGCATAATGATCATCCATGTATAAATGGTTTGGAACGCTTTACTATTGTATGTCTGATGATCATACTTCTTGCTTCTTGTATAATTGTCTGTGATTGAGATACCTAGGTTTGTTTTAACCTAGGATCGACTGATGGCTTGTAGAAGTAACCCCCATGTCTTGACAGCTTATACATGATTTCAGAGTTCTGGTGTACTTTGGTATTGCATAGCTGGCCATGTCCGTCCCCACTTGCTAGTATTCTGGTTCTGGGGCGTGAGATAGTTTCTAGTGGTGGCCCATGCATGTCTGATTTATCAGATATGTGGGGGTTAATAATGTTTAGATATCTCAATCACGATTATCCTTTATTGATATCCTTCGTATTATTCTATATCTCTGATCCTTTGACCTGATATCTGCCATGATCGTTGATCCTTCTTATCCTCTCGATTTGATTCTTGTGTCCTTTAACTTTCAAGGGCACTATTCCTAATTCTTTCGGTTGTCTTATTTAGGTTCTGCCAATGGCAGGTCAACAATTTTCTGTTAGGCTAGTTGTGGAGGATCAGTCTCAGCATTCAGGTGCAGAGTCGAGAGTTGATTGACATCTTAAAGACGACCAGCTACACCAGATGTACCACTGTAGTCCTTTCAGTCGCCTCAGTCATCACCTCCAGAAATAGATGCGCAGTTAGGGCCAATACTAGATGTTCAACCATTGGCACAGTACCCATCGCCATCGCGAGCTCAGAGGATCAGACAGCTCAGAGCACACTTGCATGCACAGTACCTAGAGCAGCTCCAGTATCAGCACGAGGGTAATACCTTGGGAGTCTCAGGTACCAGCTTCATGGTCTTCCATCAGTTCTTCTTTTAGGATTTGTGTTTCAATAGTAGGCCAGGTAGTAGAGATATCTTGGGTTCTTGCAGGCGACCTTGTATTCTATCCACGTATGGAGTACAATGACTGGTTTGATTTATTCGGTAAGTGAAGGCGAGTTTCTCGTCCCCAACTCTTCTATCTTCGTAGTCGAGGCATGTGATAACTTCATTGGTATCGACTACGATGATACGTCCTGGGTAGTGTCATGTCTTAGACTAAGTCATTGGTACCGACTTACTTTGAGACTTGACCTTATCTATTTTGGAGTCAACGTAGGCCAGCGAGGATGTTGGTCCCTACTCAACTGTCTTAGGATACATACTTATTCATATGCCTCCAGTCCTTCTTGATTTTGATTGTGTTATTGCTTACGCATTTATTTACATTACAGTTGCCTCTATTTACTTATATGCCATGCTATATTTTATAGAGATGATTGTGCTTTCTTGAGCTTTTGTTTTAGTTATCTTACTCGACTGGCTTTAGAAAATTTCGAGGATGAAATTTTTCTAAGGATGGGAGAGTTGTGAGACTCGTCTCACTGTATCAGTATTTATGTACGGGTACGTATTTTGAGCCGTATTTCGTATTTTTGGGATTTTGAATATTTTAAATTTTTTTCCAAATTATAGATTAAACTTGACTTGGTTTAATTTGGTTCGGTTCAACTTGGTATTGGACTTGGTTTGGTTTAGGTGGGTTTGAGATGAGAAGGTTTGTATAAAACCCAACTCCTCTCTCTCTCTTCCATTATTTCATTTCTCTTCATCTTCATCCTCTTCATCTTCATCCTCTTCATCTTCTTCCTCCAACCTAAGGCAAGTACACCTTGCCAAATGTTGGACAAATGTTATTTTGTTTGTTCTAAACTCTTTCTTACATGAATCTAAGCATCTTTAGAACTTGGAGTTTTTGATTTTCATGGATGGATTCTTGTATATCTAAGTTTATAGCCTTTTCGGTTTTCTTGAGTTTTGATCTACTAAACTTTATTAATTTTAAGTTTTGATTGTTCTATGTTGTAGAGAATTCAATTTTACCCAAAATAGATCTTTGAAAAGTTAGATTTTGACTTGTTTTAAGAAAGTTATGGTCAAAAAAGATTTGGATATTTTCTAGTTCATCTGTCCTGATTTTGGCAGGGACGATGAATAGTGCCACATGAATAGTGTCGCATGCATGAATAGTGCCGTAAGCATGAATAGTGCCGTATGAGTGAATAGTGTCGTAGGCATGAATAGTGCCGTATGCTTGTATAGTGCCGTATGAGTGAATAGTACTGTAGGCATAAATAGTGCCGCATGGCTTATATAGTTCCTCTTAGAGCCTATTTTGGCTGTTTTTGGCTATTTTATGTCCTATTTGGCTGAGTTGTGGCCAGAATTTCTTCCAACTTCTAACATAAAAGTTGTAGATCTTTTCCTTGGCTTCAAAAATATGTTACCAACTATTTTATGCAAGTTTCTTTCATTTTTGATATGGAGCTTATGTTTGTATTGCATGTTTTCTATCTTAGCCTAAATTGCGACAAACCAACATAATAGATTGATATTTCTTTAATAAATGAATTTCTTAACATGTTTTGATAATATCGTACAGTTGGAGATAATTGTACCCCCTTACATTCTTAACACTAGCACAGATTCAATTATTATTTTATGCCAATTAGTTGCTTATACTTATCCCCTCTCACATGTCAGGATATGTCCTTCCCTTCGAATATTTCTTATGTGATATGATATGTGTTTTTCATTCTTTTCCAGATTTATTGTACCTTACAATCTATGCCATGATTAGAATTTCTTCATAGTGACCCGTTGTGGTGCACTCATGATTTATGTCTTTTCTTTGCTTAACATGATAGTGACACGTTGTGGTGCACTCTTGAACATGTCTTTCTCTGCTTAACATGATAGTGACCCGTTGTGGTGCGCTCATAGTGTATGTCTTTCTTATTTGCTTAACACGATAGTGATCCGTTGTGGTGCACTCAAGTCACATGTCACTTCTTTGCTTAACATGATTGTGGCCCATCGTGGCGCGACCCTAACAAGTACTCCTAGCATGATAGTGACCCATCGTGGAGCACTCCAGACAAGTAACATGACATGACAAGACATGAACCATGAATGCTGTTGCGACGACTATATTGAATAATGAATGATTTGGACACTGTGGGTATTTCTTTTGAGTGTGTTTGTACAAGCTACGTGTTCTGTATTGCATCATGTCTAGGACATGAATTCCTGATTTCCCACGGTCAGGGATTCATACTGAATTTGACTAGGTTAATGACTAGATTGATCAAGTAGTTCATGAAGAGATTTCCCAGCTACAGGCAGTCCCGTTATCTGGATACTCTAATTGGACTTGTAGCCTGCCGTCGAGTAGGGCACATTTCCAGCACACTGTCATGTGTTGTACTCGCAAGTCACCTAATCCAACTCTCTCAACTTGCAAATGGATAACATGGATTAAGTCTGCAGGGCTTGTGGTTGTTGGAACATCTCATTGCATCTTGCTAGTAACTAGGCTTGTGATAATTCTAGTTAGTTAAAGTATCAAGCCGTACTCATTGCTTGGCCTTGGTTGATGGATGGAGTAAGTCCAGTCCAGTCTAGTTCATCTAGGCAGTGTCCGTATGTTTATTTCAGTACTCTATGGTTTATGCTTTACTTTCCTCGATAAATGGTCGGAGACAAAGTTCTATTCAGGAGAAGGGTTACAACCCCGGTCCTTGTTTGGTTTATGGGTTGTAACTTAACTTCCAAAATAGTTTCTAAGTTCACTTATCATTGTCTTCCTATATAATTTTTACATGCTCATATGTTCAATTATCTCACAAGCTATACATGACTCCCAATGCCGGGTCACCATGCTCTTATGACCCGACTATCTCACAAGTCTACATGTTCAATTGCTTTTACATATACTCAAGCTTCTGTTTACTTAACATCTCTACACTTTACATTATGGCACATGTTAATTACTTTATTCTCTAAGATGCTTTACTTATTGTCATTCTATGTTCGGGATAAGTGCATTGGTAGTGCACGAGTCTCGATCTGCCCTTACTCATTTGTATCTCTAATTCTTAATGTTAATGATTGCTGGTTTTAGTTCATAGTTTGGCCTCCTTTGTGGTACTTGCTATTGGGGGTCTGACCCCACTGGTTTTGTTTGGCCAGATCTGATAGAGAAGCCTAGAGGATCTTCCGCATCATCTACTCGACGGTGACCATCCAGAGCACTAGAGTACCTAAGTGGGTTTCTTATTTTATTCTACCACTGGTTATGTACATTATTCTTTTGTGGCGTTTAGCCTCCGAGCACGTGTTTATCTCGTATTTTGGTCCTTAACATTTAGCTTACGGGCATAAACATGATGTGCGTATTCTAGGCTGCAGCTAGAGCTATCATGTATGACTAATACTCCTGCTAGTTTCTCTATTTTGTATTACTAGCTTCATGATCATCCATGTATAAATGGTTTGGGACGCTTTACTATTGTATGTCTGATGATCATACTTCATGCTTCTTGTATAATTGCCTGTGATTGAGATACCTAAGATTGTTTTAACCTAGGATCGACTGATGGCTTGTAGAAGTAACCCCCATGTCTTGACAGCTTATACGTGATTTCATAGTACTGGTGTACTTTGGTATTGCGTAGCTGGCCATGTCCATCCCCACTTGCTAGTATTCTGGTTCTGGGCGTGACATAGGTTCTAGTGGTGGCCCATGCAGGTCTAATTTATCAGATATGTGGGGGTTACTAACGTTTAGATATCTCAATCACGATTATCCTTTATTGATATCATTCGTATTATTCTATATCTCTGATCCTTTGACCTGATATCTGCCATGATCGTTGATCCTTCTTGTCCTCTCGATTTGATCTATGTGCCCTTTAACTTTTAGGGGCACTGTTCCTAATTCTTCCAGTTATCTTATTTAAGTTCTGCCAATGGTAGGTCAGCAATCTTCTGTTAGGCCAGTTGTGGAGGATCAGTCTCAGCATTCAGGTACAGAGTTGAGATTTGACCGACATCTTGAAGACGACCAGCTACACCAAGATGTACCACTGCAGTCCTTTCATTCGCCTTAGTCATCACCTCCAGAAGTGGATGAGCAGTTAGGGCCAATACTAGATGTTCAACCATTGGCACAGTACCCACAGCCATCGCGAGCTCAAAGGATCAGACAGCTCAGAGCACAGTTGCATGTACAGTACCTAGAGCAGCTCTAGTATCAGCACAAGGGTAATACCTTGGGAGTCTCAGGTACCATCTTTATGGTCTTGCATCAGTTCTTCTCTTGGGATTTGTGTTTCAGTGGCAGGTCAGGTAGTGGAGATATATCTTGGGTTCTTGCAGGCGACCTTGTATTCTATCCACGTATGGAGTACAATGGCCGGTTTGATTTATTCGATGAGTGAAGGCGAGTTTCTCGTCCCCAACTCTTCTATCTTCGTAGTCGAGGCATGTGATAACTTCATTGGTATCGACTACGACGATACATCATGGATAGTGTCATGTCTTAGACGAAGTCATTGGTGCCAACTTACTTTGAGACTTGACCTTATCCATTTTGGAGTCAGCGTTGGGCAGCGAGGATGTTTGTCCCTACTCAACTGTCTCAGGAGACATATTTATCCATATGCCTCCAGCCCTTCTTGATTGTGATTGTGTTATTGCTTACGCATTTATTTACATTACAGTTGTCTCTATTTACTTATATGCCATGCTATATTTTATACAGATGATTTTGCTTTTTTGAGCTTTTGTTTTAGTTATCTTACTCGACTGGCTTTAGAAAATTTCGAGGACAAAATTTTTCTAAGGATGGAAGAGTTGTGAGACTCGTTTCACTGTATCAGTATTTATGTACGGGTACGTATTTTGAGCTCTATTTCGTATTTCTGGGATTTCGAATATTTTAATTTTTTTCCAAAGTATATATTAAACTTGACTTGGTTTAATTTGGTTCGGTTCAACTTGGTATTAGGCTTTGTTTGGTTTAGGTGGGTTTGAGATGAGAAGGTTTGTATAAAACCCAACTCCTCTCTCACTCTTCCATTATTTTATTTCTCTTCATCTTCATCCTCTTCATCTTCTTCCTCCAACCTAAGGCAAGTACACCTTGCCAAATATTGGACAAATATTATTTTGTTTGTTCTAAACTCTTCCTTACATGATTCTAAGCATCTTTAGAAGTTAAAGTTTTTTATTTTCATGGATGGATTCTTGTAGATCTAAGTTTATATCCTTTTCGGTTTTCTTGAGTTTTAATCTACTAAACTTCATTATTTCAAGTTTGATTGTACCATGTTGTAGAGAATTCAATTTTATCCAAAATAGACCTTTGAAAAGTTAGATTTTGACTTGTTTTGAGAAAGTTATGGTCAAAATAAGATTTGGACATTTTCTAGTTCATCTATCCAGATTTTGGTAGGGACGATGAATAGTACCGTATGAATAGTACCGTAGGCATGAATAGTGCTGCATGAGTGAATAGTGCCACAGGCATGAATAGTGCCGCAGGCTTGCATAGTGCCTCATGAGTGAATAGTGCCACAGGCTTGCATAGTGCCGCATGAGTGAATAGTGCCGCAGGCATGAATAGGCTGCAGGCTTGTATAGTGCCGCATAAGTGAATAGTGCCATTGGCATGAATAGTGCCACAAGGCTTGCATAGTGCCGTATAGAGCCTATTTTGGCTGTTTTGGCTATTTTTTGTCCTATTTGGCTGATTTGTGGTCAGAATTTCTTCCAACTTCCAACATAAAAGTTGTAGATCTTTTTCTTGGCTACAAGAATATGTTACCAACTATTTTATGCAAGTTTCTTTCATTTTTTATATGGAGCTTATGTGTGCATTGCATGTTTTCTATCTTGGCCTAAATTGCGATGACCCAACTTAATAGCTTGACATTTCTTTAATAAATGAATTTCTTAACATGTTTTGATAATATCGTACAGTTGGAGAATAATTGTACCCCCTTACATTCTTAACACTAGCACAGATTCAATTATTATTTTATGCCAATTAGTTGCTTATACTTATCCTCTATCACATCTCAGGATATGTCCTTCCCTTCGAATATTTCTTATGTGATATGATATGTATTTTTCATTCTTTTTCGGATTTATTGTACCTTACAATCTATGCCATGATTAAAATTTCTTCATAGTGACCCGTTGTAGTACACTCATAATTTATGCCTTTTTTTTTGCTTTACATGATAGTGACCCGTTGTGGTGCACTCTTGAACATGTCTTTCTCTGCTTAACATGATAGTGACCTATTGTGGTGCGCTCATAGTGTATGTCTTTCTTCTTTGCTTAACACGATAGTGACCCGTTTCCGTGCACTCAAGTCACATGTCACTTCTTTGCTTAACATGATTGTGGCCCGTCGTGGCGCACCCCTAACAAGTACTCTTAGCATGATAGTGACCCGTCGTGGTACACTCCAGACAAGTAACATGACATGACAAGACATGAACCATGAATGTTGTTGCGACGGCTGTATTGAGTAATGAATGATTTGGACACCGTGGGTGTTTCTCTTGCGTGTGTTTGTACAAGCTACATGTTCTATATTGCATCATGTCTAGGACATGAATTCCTGATTTCCCACGGTCAGGGATTCATACTGAATTTGACTAGGTTAATGACTAGATTGATCAAGTAGTTCATGAAGAGATTTTCCAGCTACAGGCAGTCCCGTTATCTGGGCGCTCTAATTGGACTTGTAGCCTGCCGTCGAGTAGGGCACATTTCCAGCACACTGTCATCTGTTGCACCCCCAAGTCACCTAATCCAACTCTCTCAACTTGCAACTGGATAACATGGATTAAGTCTGCAGGGCTTGTGGCTGTTGGAATATCTCATTACATCTTGCTAGTAACTAGGCTTGTGATAACCCTAGTTAGTTAAAGTATCAAGCCGTACTCATTGCTTGGCCGTGGTTGATGGATGGAGTTAGTCCAGTCTAGTCTAGTTCATCTAGGCAGTGTCCGTATGTTTATTTTAGTACTCTATGGTTTATGCTTTACTTTCCTCGATAAATGGTCGGAGACAAAGTTCTATTCAGGAGAAGGGTTATAACCCCGGTCCTTGTTTGGTTTAAGGGTTGTAACTTGACTTCCGAATTAGTTCCTAAGTCCACTTATCATTGTCTTTCTGTATAATTCTTACATGGTCACATGTTCAATTATCTCACAAGCTATACATGACTCCCAATGCCGGGTCACCATGCTCTTATGACTTGACTATCTCACAAGTCCACATGTTCAATTGCTTTTACATATACTCAAGCTTCTGTTTACTTAACATGTCTACACTTTATATTATGCCACATGTTAATTACTTTATGCTCCAAGATGCTTTACTTATTGTCTTCCTATGTTCGGGATAAGTGCATTGGTAGTGCACGAGTCTCGATCTGCCATTACTCATTTGTATCTCTAATTGTTGATGTTAATGATTGCTGGTTTTAGTTTATAATTTGGCCTCCTTTGTGGTACTTGCTATTGGGGGTCTGACTGTAGGACCGATTGTAGGTACGAGTTGTAAAGTGCAATACTCTAGAGGGGGTGAATAGAGTAGGCAGCAGAAATTAACTATTTAAAAATGTTAGCAGCAAGATCACATAATATATGTATCACATATATGTAAATAAAAAGGAAAGAGTAGAGAGCAAACGCAAACACAAGGATGTATACTGGTTTTCCTTTTGCGAGGACTAGTCCAGTCGGAAGAACTCTAGCTTCCAGTTGAATCCACTATAGAAAATCACCACAAGTTTTCATCCGAAGTTCTTGCAACTTCTATAACGCGAGCTTTGATCCGAAGTCCTCGACCAACTTCAATTGTGAAGTGTGTACCTTCAATCAAGTCTCTGATTATAATCACTCTGAAACTTCTAGACCGTACCGCACTGGCAAATCGACTAGAGGATTGTAACTGGCTTGGGATTTGAAAATGAATAGCTCAGAACACTTTGGAAGAAGTAGTAGGCATATAGTGATGATATATGAAAGTGAATTGGTGTATGAGTGAATTGAAATAATCGAAATTCTTCTCTATTTATAGTTTTTCCAAAGGCAGAATTCTGACAGAATTCGGGCAGAATTCGGGCAGAACTCTATGAGAAAATCGCGTTGGGATCCGTAACTGGAGGAAGACCAAGTTCAAAAAGCAACGTTCACTAACCGAACCCTGGCCAAACTCTGGCCGAATTCGGGCCGAGTTCTGCTAGGGTTCTGTTAGGGTTTTGCAAATTGGTTTTTGGGCTTTTTGAAAAGTCAAATAGTTAGGAAGTAGTTTGGACTTTTGTAAGTGGGCTTATTTTCAAAATGAAAGGGTATTTTGAAAACGTTTCTTAGGTAGCCTATTTGCTAGTACGATACAGTGTACATCGTATTCCTAGACTCAATAAGTATGAAAAATACATTAATAAAATAGGAAAACCAAGAGCCCTTTGATGACGCCTTTCTTCAAATATTTGAGCAGACTTGAAGACGCCTTTTTATTTGACGGCGGTCGTCCAAAGATAATCAGATCTAAAAATCTGAATACCTTTCGGGGGCTTTGCCCCCGAACCCCCATGGAAGGACGCTACCCCCCTCGACCCTTGTCCGCTGACCGGGCAGCGGAACCCCCGATGCGAGGCCCCGGATAGGTCATTAGGCGGTTCAGAGAAATCTTCTTTTATAACACCGTCTTTTGCCCATCAATAATTCTCTATTGCATATGTCCTGATTTTATCATGTTTGATCATGCTTACAGCATGTTTACAAATACATGTTAGGCAAACAAAATAATATGACTGATATAGAACATTAGGACAATGCTAAGTTAAAGTAGTAACATAATAGTGATTACATGAATAATAGTGATGTTATTATGTTAAACTTAATTGATTAGCCATATTCAAAAATATGATATAATCATTGGGCTAACAATCTATCCCTTTTTGATGATGGCAAATCTTTTAAGTTTAGTATATATACAATAGATGCATGTATCACTAATAAACACATGATACTAGAATCTTGTGTGCTGATTTAATCTTATTTCTCCCCCTTTGACATTGTAGAATCATGGAATTTCAGAACCAGAAAGCCCATGCGCCAGACTATATGCGCCAGAACTCGGACAAAGTACTTTACAGCAAAAACAACAAGTATAGACATTGAAAGAGGACTTTTTATTTAACATATAAAAGTCAATTACATGTCTAAAAAAAGATTGTAGAAAGGGAAATTTCTACAAAAAAAAGATCCTAAGTCTACAGCCAACAATCACTATACGCCCTCAAGCAGATGCAGCAATCACCATGCGCCCTCAGCAAGGCGCATCCTTTTCAGCAGCTCAGTTATTTGCATCCCTTCAGCAGCCCAGTTATGTGCCGCTCTTCCAGCCAGGCTAACCGTCGTCAAAATGCTTCGACTAATGAAGCATTTATTGAGCAGAACGAGGGTGGCAATCAACCCTCTAGCCGAGGAAGAGAAGAGCACCGCAAGTCAACCTGTGGCCAGGGGAGGCTTCGAAAGAGCCTCCAAAGGCGAAGGAAGACCGTAATCGAAACTGCGGCTAAAGGAGCAGCCCCAATGGGCAACACCCACTTTGAAGGAAGAGAGAGCCCCCAAAGCCGCAGCACCGCCATTCAGATCTACGGCTCTTCCTGCACAACGAAGACGAGGCTCGAGCATCCCTATCTTTGGATGCAACAGGCACCTTTCGCCTGCCTCGGAAGCCTTCGACTCCGACTTTTGGATGTAACAGTCACCTTCAATTGCATCAATGAAGACATGGCATCGCATCTTCACCCTCGGGAGCACTTCGTCAACAAAATGCACTCGAGTACACAAGTTTATGTCGAAAGTACGTGAGAGAACGAGAAGCAAACCCTCTCTCCATGCGACTATTTATAGGCCGGGCAAATCAAACCCATGCGCCAAGTGGATGGCTCTCCGAATTCCGTGCAATGAATTTGCATTTAATGGATGAACCGGACGCTTCAAATTCAGCCAAAAAAATAGCTATTTAAAGCACTCGAAGAACGTAACAGCCGCTGCATTAAAGAACGTGTTACGAAGCGGATGCGCCGGCCAGCCCGCGCATCACACAGACGCGCCCTTCAACATCAAGCGCATCAGCATGGATGCGCCCTTCAGTACCAAGCGCATCACAGAGGATGCGCCCCCCATGCGTCCCCATACGCCTAGTGGAACGCCAATCGACGCACCCACTCAGCTGTCCATCGAATGTCAGAAATATTAAATGCTGAACTGACAGAGTTGGCCGCACACCTCCCAAAGTCTGAACAGTTGACAGCTTTTTCAGAAGACGAAGCGTCGGCAACGTCAGCATCATCATTACCTTTACTCCGACGGCTACTGCCACGTGGCCACCCAACCATTCGTATGTGCCTCCGCAGCCATGCGCCCAAATCTGCATGCGCCTCAAAAGCCATGCGCCCCAGACTTCTCTCTGATCTCAAAAGACAGGAGTAAAGTCACTACTGAAGCCTCGTATGCACCTCAAAAGCCATGCGTCCCGAATGGTTCGTGACTCCTAAAGGTTATGAGCCAAAGTCTTCTCATGCGCACAGCCCTAGGCGCATCCTGCCAAATCATTCCCTCCATCAAATCCGAGATCTCCGAGCCATGAGTCGACGACACGACCTTTGACTCAACTCACCCAAGATTTAAGCAACAGAAAGATCTTCTCCTCTGCTACGTGCCGGCTCACAACAGCAGTATGAAGAATTCAACCCCTCGATCAGGGCGCATTGTCCATGCGCCCTCATCAGCAATCACCACGTGGCGTCCCCGCGTACATGCGCATCCTACGTGCGTGCATGAGCAGTCGGCCTGTAAAGCTATAAATAGAAGGATTATTTCCTTCACACACACACACAGAACGAACCTACGTATAAAAAACGAAGGAGCACACCACCGGAGAGGCAGATACAGACACTCAACGTCTTCCTCCTCTCGGCAAACTCCAGCACCCAGAGCAATCCAAACCTTCAGAGAACCGATAACCGTCGTCAGATCGTCAACGGAGTCAACGCATTACCACTCACTCCATCGGCACAAGGGACCCAGATAAACAAAAGTGTACTCCTAGGACTACATCTAAGTCCTATATTGTAATACTGTTCTGTTTGTATTAAAATTTGCAATAAAAGAATTTTAATGGCAAACAAGCTGGCGACTCTGCTGGGGACCTCTTTCTCCTCCACCGAGAAAGCTGTATCGCAATCCGACGACGTGAAGGTGGGCTCCTCCTACAAGACGTTGGTCGTACGCCTCAATCAACAGGCGTATGAGGAGTTCATTTCTGAAGGCAGTGCGAGTCATTCGAAGCGGCTACCGAAGTCGAAGAAGACCCGCCGAGTCTAGGTGCGCAAGGTCGATGCCTCGGGCACCACCACCGAAGGGGATGTGCCGATCCAGCCTTCCCTTCCTGCTGATGTTCTCAGCAACCAAGATGCGCCCGCTGGTGCAGCACATCTCTCGGGGAAACGTACGGCTAACCACGTTCCCCAGCCATCTCCCTCTCAGGCGAGGAAGATGCGTCGACGGAGTAGGGGCGCAGCCAATGCCCCGCGCATCACCTCTGATGTGCCACAGAAGGTCTCTGTCTTTGACAGACTCACTCGCTGTAGTGGCGAGGAGAATTTTGATTCTAAGTACTACGTGCCCCAGCTGTCTGGTACGAAGAAATCCAAGGCAGCACGGGTCATACGCCCCAAACGTGCTATTCCAGCAACAAGCCAGAAGCATGCGCTCACAATCATGCGCGCTGCTGATGGTAAGTTGTACAAGGTCGACTCGAGTGCTGCGGCGCCAAAAACGAGCTGACCTTCAAAGTCCTAGTCTCACTTGGGCGCATCTACTGCGTGCACAACCAAGTCGAGTAAGGCAAATCCAGTGGTCTTGAACTCCCGCGCCTCCTCTGGTTGTACGTTTGAGGTCCGTTCAAGTCACTCCAAAAGCTATGGTTCCTCCACTACTGATCGGGATGCCTGTTTGGTATTAGATCAGGGGGCGCAGCAATCACTTGACCACCCCGGCACTTGGCCTTGCCATGAGCCTGAAGGGGGTGCGAAGGTGGCACTCTCCTCCAACGATCTGCGCAACGTGATCACTCACAAGCGCTGATCAGAAGAGTCGACTGACAAGCACGATGCGCCTCTCACGGGGCATACTTGTGCTGTGGTCACCATCAACTGCTGTTGTAAAACGGCAGTCCCACCAAGGCAGTCGGTGTTCCAGCGGCTGCAATCCTCGACACCCCTCCGACGTCGCCTCGGGAAGAAAGTGTCAACAGAAGAAGAACCAATGGTTGCTTCATGCAACGTGATCTCCAACTCCTCGTCAGTCCGAAAGGCGACTAGCAGTTCCTCTTCCTTGTCCAAAAGCCAGCCGAGGAAAACCAAGACAGCTGTCTCGTCCTCCGGAGTGTTCGAAGGCACTCGAGGAAGAAAAAAGACCATAATATTCAATGAGTAGTCACAATATCAAATCAAGTTTAAATATAGAATAGAGTGACAGAAAAATAAATATATCAAATGATGACAAACATTAACCTATGAAGATCAATATATGTTACCTTTTGTAAAATTAAATCATTAAATAATATTATCCATCAAAGCTAAAATTCAAAAGATAACAATTGCAACTAGATCTCAACAAATCTTTAGTTTATAAAGTGTTGATCAATCTTGGGTTAGCTGTAGGGGTACTGTCCCAGCTAACGGAGGTTCACCGGGGAACACTTAAGTACCGTTTCGCTTTGATCGTAGTCATGACAGACAGACCCTTTGTAGGCTTGTACCCAAAATAAATCTCTTCTTTAATAACCGAGAATTTAAGAAAAAATAGTACAATATGAAATAAATTATATTCTATAGACGAAAATCTTAGAACAATGTAGCATACAGTATAAGATGTATCAATTACATTTATCCATATGTGCTACAAAATTATTGGTAACAATAAAATATAAAATATTTGTAAATCAAAATGTAGGACCTAGATACGTTAATGTATTTTGGAACCTAGGGGACTGGGTTCAGTACCTTGGATCCAGAACTAGATAATAGTTGCAAGTAGACCTTAATAAATCTTAAGTCTATAAAGTACTGATTACTTCGGATTAGCTATAGAGGCCAGTTCCCAGCTAGCGGTAGTCCGGAGACTAGTACACCGTGTCGCTTTAGGCTATTTACACATGTATGATAGAAGGACCCTTTCGGCTTTTTCCTAAAATGATCTCTACTTTTAAGAACTTAGATTCAAAGGAATATATGCAGTATCATCGAACAACATCGAAATCTAGAATCTCTAAATATAAAAGAAGTAAATACCCAAATAATGGTTTATAAAGATCTAGTTACTAAAAATATCATGTATCCAAAATGTCAACCAAAAAGCCAAGAAAAAGAGGCTTTGAGGAAGAAGCTAATAAAGATAAGAACATAAATTTGTTCAAAGAAATCAATAGCTTAAGTATGAGATAAGCACAAGTTTGAAACTACTTTTTATAAAAATATAGAACTTGAACTTAACTCATATATCCCTATAAGGATATTTATACAAAAATATAAAAAATATGAGCAATATAAAAATGAAAATAAATTATTCATGTATCCTTAATAAGCATAAAAAAATCACAAGATCCAAAACACGCATAAATATGCTTTGTCAGACAAAAATATAATTGATTTATAAGAAGTTAATCACAATAAAATTTGAGAATCAATAGTGAATATATTATGCAAGCACAAGGTTAACATAAAAGTATATGTGTATACTTTTCAAGTAAACAGGAGACTTGTGCTAAACATACATACTCACAAAATACCGATCAAAATAAATATGACATGTTAAAGACAAATTGGTAAGAAGTGGCCATTAAAAAATATTAAAGACGAAGAGTCAAAACATATTCACCAAAACAAAATTGAGCTCCTATGCATGCTTCAAGAATAAAGATTAAAAGTAAATAGCATATATAGACAAATGTGTCACCCTAATAGAAAATAAACACTATATAGTGTGAACTAAACTTTTAAGCTAAACAACTAGTCAAGCTAGGATTATGTCTTATATTGATTCAAACAATAAACAAATTAAAAGATATCAATAAAAGCTAATAGCAAGACATCTATAAGAACATGCTAGATATTAAAAACTATTTAGAAAGCATGTTACTGAAGTGGTTCTAGTGACCACACTTCTGTTGGTACAATTTCATGGAAGATGACCTTTATAGCTTTGCAATCACCAACATGTTCCATGGTTCTATTTGATATGAGAAGCTTCACCTGCAATATTAGGTGAACACTTTGGTATCCAATAATTGGATCCACATTTGTTAGCTTTGGGAACCCATTTGCACAATTTCATATCAACAAGTTTTCTAATCTGACAATGATTAGAAACATGTCCATTCAAACCACAATAATGAGAGAAAGTATTAACAGTGCTATGTGCAGCAGTATGAAAATGTGCAGTAGGATGACATGATGTGGGTGGATACTTGTAATAGAAAGCATGGTTGTGTGAAGCTTTAGCTTTGCTTGCTTCCTTTGTAGATGATCTATCGTGTGTGACTTTGTGATGTGCTAAGTGTCTTGTGTTAGACTGAGTGGTAGGTTGTGCTACCTACTTTTTCAGTCTAATCTCTAACTTTTTAGAGTTAGCACAGATCTCATCATACTTAGCAGAAAGAGCATCAATTCTACATGAAGTAATAGAATACTTCTTCTTTTCTGATTCTAATTCCTCCTTAGGCTTAGCATTTTCTTGAGTTCTTTTCTCAATACAATCAAGTGCCTCATGCAATCTAAACTCAAGTGAGGAAATCTCAGCAGTATTATTAGAAGTAGAAGTATTTTTTGCATCATTCAATAAGTAAGTAAGCTTCTCATTTTCATGCTTATATGATAGAATATCCTTTCTAGCTTGCTTATACTTATCTAATACTTTCTTATGTTCTTCTAATAGATCACTGAAAGCATCAGATAACTCATCATAAGAAAATTTATTCCCTTTAAGAAGGGAATTATTCTGTACCTCGTTAGACAATGCCATTGAGCATAAATTTGCAGCTTTATGAGATCTCTCTTCTTCTTCTTTTTTTTTCTTCTTCAGAATCTCTTGCTATGCTTTCATACCATATGCTCGTGCTAGTGTACTTGTGAGATGATAACCTTTCTTTATTTGATTGTTCGTAGTGATTCTCTTTTCTAGCAGTCGTATAATCTTCTTGGATGTGGCCTATCTTCTTGTAATTGTCACATACAAGCTCTTCTTCGTATAAAGGATTGTGTTGTACCTTAAATCCCAATTTCATCATGCACATATTTGCATTATTATGAAAACTATCCTTCTTTCTGGAGTTGCTAGCTTTGCTTTCATACCTGCACTCATAAGTAGCTTCAAGAACTTTCCAAATTTTATGAGATGTTGTGCAAGTAGTAATAAGATTGAATACATTTATGTCTACAGCACAATAAAACATATGCATAGCTTTTGCTTCAAGGCTTGCTAACTTCTTCTCTTTCTCCGTGTAACTATAATAAGGTTTGTTGATTATAGAGGACGTGAGAATAGAAGTGATAGTAGGCCTTTTGTAGCCATTAACAACAATTGACCATAAGTCAAAATCTAGAGACTTCAGGTAGAAGCTCATTCGTGTCTTCCAATGTGTGTAATTTGTACCATCAAATAGTAGGAGTCTATTTGAGAATTGCTCTTCAGTTGTGAAGTACATACTTACCATATGTGATACAGTGATCTATATAATAGCTATAATAAATAAGAATATAATAGCAGTGTTATCTCACTTTACCTGTATAATCTGCTCTGATACCAATTGTAGGACCGATTATAGGAACGAGTTGTAAAGCGCAATACTCTAGAGGGGGGTGAATAGAGTAGGCAACAGAAATTAACTATTTAAAAATATTAGCAGCAAGATCAGATAATATATATATCACAGATATGTAAATGAAAAGTAAACAGTAGAGAGCAAATGCAAACACAAGGATGTATACTGGTTTCCCTCTTGTGAGGACTAGTCCAGTCGGAAGAACTCTTGCTTCCAGTTGAATCCACAATGGAAAATCACCACAAGTTTTCATCCGAAGTTCTTGTAACTTCTACAACGCGAGCTTTGATCCGAAGTACTTGACCAACTTCAATTGTGAAGTGTGTACCTTCAATCAAGCCTCTGATTACAATCACTCTGAAACTTCTAGATCGTACCGTACTGGCAAATCGACTAGAGGATTGTAACTGGATTGGAATTTGAAAATAAATAGTTCAGAACACTTTGGAAGAAGTAGTAGGCTTATAGAGAAGAGATATAAAAGTGAATTGGTGTATGCATGAATTGAAATAATCGAAATCCTTCTCTATTTATAGTTTTTTAAAGGCAGAATTGTGACAGTATTCGGGCAGAACTCTATGAGAAAATTTTGTTGGGATCCGTAAGTACAGGAAGACCAAGTTCAAAAAGCAACGTTCACTAATCGAACTCTGGCTAAATTCGGGCCGAGTTCTGCTAGGGTTCTGTTAGGGTTTTGCAAATCGGTTTATGAGCTTTTTGAAAAGTCAAACAGTTAGGAAGTAGTTTGGGCTTTTATGAGTGGGCTTGTTTTCAAAATGAAAGGGTATTTTAAAAATGTTTCTTAGGTAGCCTATTTGCCAGTACGATGTAGTGTACATTGTATTCCTAGACTCAATAAATATGAAAAATACATTGATAAAATAGGAAAACCAAGAGCCCTTTGATGACGCCTTTCTTTAAATATTTGAGCAGACTTGAAGACACCTTTTTTATTTGACGGCGATCGTCCAAAGATAATCAGATCTAGAAATCTGAATACCTTCCGGGGGCTTTGCCCTCGAACCCCTACGGGGGTACGCTGCACCCTCGACCCCTGTCCGCTGACCGGGCAGAGGAACCCCCGATGCGAGGCCCCAGATAGGTCGTTAGGCGGTTCAGAGAAATCTTCTTTTATAATACCGTCTTTGGCCATCAATAATTCTCCATTACATATGTCCTAGTTTTATCATGTTAGATCATGCTTACAGCATGTCTACAAATACATGTTAGGCAAATAAAACAATATGACTGATATGAACATTAGGACAATGCTAAGTTAAAGTAGTAACATAATAGTGATTACATGAATATTAGTGATGTTATTATGTTAAACTTAATTGATTAGCCATATTCAAAAATATGATATAATAATTGGGCTAACACTGACCCAACTTATTTTATTCTTCCACTGGTTATGTACATTATTCTTTTGTTGCATTTAGCCTCCGAGCACATATTTAGCTTGTGTTTTGGTCCTTGATATTTAGCCTACGGGCATAAACATGATGTACGTATTCTTGGCTGCAGCTAGAGCTATCATGTATGACTAATACTCTTGCTAGTTTCTCTATTTGTATGACTAGCTTCATGATCATCCATGTATAAATGGTTTGGGATGCTTTACTATTGTGTGTCTGAAGATCATACTTCTTATTTCTTGTATAATTGCCTGTGATTGAGATACCTAGGATTGTTTTAACCTAGGATCGATTGATGGCTTGTAGAAGTAACCCCCATGTCTTGATAGATTATACGTAATTTCAGTGTACTGGTGTACTTTGGTATTGCGTAGCTGGCCATGTCCTTCTCTACTTGCCTGTATTCTGGTTTTGGGGCATGACACATGCCCCCAAAGAGAGAGATAGAGTTCCCCATTGAATTGTTTCTAGGAACGACACCAGTATCGGAGAGAGTCTACAGGATGGCGCCTTCGGAGTTGGAGATTTTGTACAAGATGATTGAAGAACTCAGAACCAAGGGATTCATTCGTGCTAGCGGATGGCATTGGGGAGCCCTAATGCTTCTTATGAAAAAGAAGGACGGTATGTCAAGATTATGTATTGACTATCGTACCTTAAACTCTGTAATAATCAAGAACAGATATCCTCTACCAAGGATAGATGACTTATTTGATCAGCTCAGGGGAGCGGCAGTATTTTTGAAGATTGACATGCGATCAGGGTACCATCAGATCAGAGTTAGAGAGCAAGACATCCAGAAGACAACATTCAGATCAAGATATGGGCATTGAGAGTTCCTTGTTATGCCATTTGAAGAAACCAATGCACTAGCCGTATTCATGAACCTCACTAATCGTATCTTTATGCCTTATTTGGATCAGTTTGTAATAGTGTTTATAGACGACATCTTGGTCTATAACAAGAGTGAAGTAGAGTATGAGAAGCATCTTCGTATAGTTCTTCAGATTCTCAGAGAGCACCAGTTGTATGCGAAGTTCAGCAAGTACGAGTTTTGGCTTGACCGCATATCATACTTGGGTCACATCATCACCATAGGTGGAGTGGAAGTGGACCACCAGAAGATAGTGGCTATAGAGTCATGGCCAGTACCCAGTACAGTTACCGAGGTTCGCAGTTTTCTTGGATTGGCCGGCTATTACCGGCGATTTGTTTCAAACTTTGCTCGAATTTCAGCACCCATGACTAAGTTAACCCGCAAGGATGTGTAGTTTGCTTGGACAGCACAGTGTTAGAGTTTATTTGAGAAGTTGAAGCAGAGATTGATGACGGCCCCCATTCTCACTCTTCCAGATGGGACTGGAGGATTTTCAGTTTATTGTGACGCTTTCGGCAAAGGGTTAGGATGTGTCTTGATACAGCATGGTAAGGTAGTAGCTTATGCATCACGTCATTTTTGTGACCATGAGAGGAATTATCCTACCCAAAACTTGGAGTTAGCAGCAGTAGTTTTTGTATTGAAGCTTTAGAGGCATTATTTATATGGAGATCGGATGGAGATTTTCACCGACCACAAGAGTCTTAAGTATGTGTTTACTCAGAAGGACCTTAACATGTGTCAGAGGTGATGGCTAGAGCTACTTGTGGATTATGTCATCAACCTGCAGTATCATCCCGGGAAGGCCAACATAGTAGCAGATGTATTGAGTTGGAGAGCTGGAGTTTATTTTCTAACAGCACAACCAGAGTTATTAGTAGACCTTCAGAAGATGGGGATAGAGATTATTCTCCCTACCAATGTGGCATTGATGGCCAGTATTTAAGTTCAGTCCAGTATAGTTGAAAGGATCAAGATGGCACAATCAGCAGATTCCAAGCTACAGCAGCTCACGGCAGAATGTGAAGCAGGATGAAAACCCGAGTTATGCATTCACGAAGATGGTACACACCGTCATGGAAGGCATCTTTGTGTACCCAGTGGTGATATTAGACAGAAGATCATGGCAGAGGCTCATAGTTCTCAGTATTAAATTCATCCCAGTGGCACGAAGATGTATCGTGACATCCGTCAGTACTTCTGGTGGAATGGCATAAAGAGGGAGATTGTAATGCCCGTATTTTGAAATACGTATTTTAATTAGGCATATATGTATTTTGGACCTATATTTTATTTTCTCAGATTATGGCCTGTAATTGTGTTTTGGCTTAACTTGCAAATTTTAGTTTTCTCGTAAAACGGGTTTTGGACCTGGCTTGGTTTTATTTTGTGAAAAAGAAATTGGTTTGGTTTAATATGCATTGGACCACCCTAGTTAATCTCCACCCTCATTCCACCACAACCCACCCTCATTAAAATCTCCACCAACTTTCTCTCTCCTCATAACTTCCATTAATTTCTTCATCTTCTTCTTTCTTCCTCCACACAACAACAACACCATAGGCAAGTGCACCTTGCCACCACATAAGGACCCAATTTTATTTGTCTATTAGCTAGATTAGACCATGGTAAACAACATTAAAACTTGGCATTTTGTGATTTGGAGCTTCCATTTTTCTAGATCTAGATTTTAACTATTTTTGGTTTTTCTTGGTTTTGATCTATTAAACTTAGATTTTTCCTTGTTTGGAGGCATCCATGTGGAAGAGAATTCAATTTTACACAAGTTAGAACTTTGAAAATCCAAATTTGGTTTTGTTTTGATCAAGTTATAAAGATTTGAAATTTAGGGTTCTTGGAGTTCTTCCTCTCGGCCAGATGGAGCAGATGACCCTCGGCCTGCGCTATTTAGCGCATGGCCGAACTGTGCACTCCTCGGCTAGCGCCTTGCGCTGGGCTGACTTGTGCTGGCGCTTCTTAGCCCAGCGCCTTCCTCCCCTTGGCGCACTTGAATGCTGCGCCGTTCATTCCCTGCGCAAGCCGACCCCAGCGCACTTGACTGCTGCGCCGCTCGCTCTCAGCTCAGCTCGGCTCAGCTCCAGCGCAATCCAACCCTAGCGCAGCTCACCCCAGCGTGCTTGACTTCAGCGCAACCCGCTTCCAGTGCAAGCCAACTTCGGTGCAATCCGATCCAGCGCAGTCCATCCCCTGCGTAGTTCATCCCCTGCGCAGTCCATCCCCCTCTACGCAATCTGATCCCCTGCGCAACCCACTTGCCCATGATGATTTGGTTTTATTTCTTGGACTTGACTTCTCTTTTATGGATTAGAGTTTTGGGATCTTGTTCCACACAACACGACTGTCTTGGCCCAATACGACCTGGTACGGTTTTCGGTGTTTTGCTTATGACTAGTATGGTTTTCGTGATTTCTGTGAAGTATGATTTTAGTACTTTCTGATCTCCTTGATAGTGACCCGATAGGGTGCACCCTTGACTTTTAACCTGTAATTCATGATTAATCTTGGTACTGGATAACTTGATAGTGGCCCGTGGTGGTGCACTCCTGACTTGTAACTTGTAACTTGTAACTTGTAACTTGTGGTTTGTACACATATAACTTGTAACTCGACTTGACCTGATGACTAACTTGACTCATATAAACAACCCTGACTCCGTGGGTGTTCATTCTTGCTGCTTGTGTAATCCACTTGTCTTGTCTTGCATCATGTCTAGGAAGTGACTCCCTGGTTACCACGGTCAGGGATTCACACTGAATATGTATTAGGCTAATGGCTAGATCAAACTATAGTTCATGGAGAATTTTTAGTCACAGGCAATCTCGTTATCTGGGCGCTTTAAACGGACTTGTAGCCTGCCGACGAGTAGGGCACATTTCCTGCACACTGTTACGTGTTGCACCCTCTAAGTCACCTAAGGGTATATCGTCTCCTGGACGATGTACACAACTATACTCTCAACCCGCGAAAGGATAACTGGATAGTCTGCAGGGCTTGGGACTGGGAATTTTTCACTTGCATCTTGCTAGTAACTAGGCTTGTGATAACCCTAGTTAATTAAGTAGTAAGCCGTAGTAATTGCTTGGCCGTTTGTGAATGGATGGTGTCCAGCCTTGTCTAAGTCTCGTCTAAGTCCTTGTACCTGGTACTCCTGTACATGATTATTTTACTTATCTTTAGCAATAAATGGGTAGAGACAAGTGCTATTCAGGCGAAGGGTTACAATCCCGGTCCTTGTTTGGTTTACGGGTTGTAATCTGGCTCCCGGAATGGTTCCATGTTCCTAGTCGTTTATTGTCCTGTTGTACTCTTTATTATTTGTACTTTTCTTCCATTTTCTATGTTCTGATATGCTGGCTTTTGTTCTTATTTTGTGGCCTCCTTTGTGGCACTTGCTCTTTCTGGGGTTTGACCCAGCTGGTTTTGTGTGGCCAGATTTCGGAGCAGCACCCGAGGATCTACCGAACTTCCAGCCTAATGGTGGCGACTAGAAGGAATCCGGGCTACGAGTGGGTTTTTTCATTTTGTTTCACTCACTCCATTGTAAATTATTCTTTTGAGGCATTTAGCCGACGAGCACCTGTTAGCTCGATGCACATTTACTTACTGTCTGCCTATGGGCTGTAAACATGATTAAAAATCCTAGGGTTAATCATGTATGACTTAACTCTTGCTAGTCCTCGTATTTTGTATGACTAGCTTCATGATCAACTGAATATGTAATATTTGGGACGCCTTTTATTGTATATTTGGTGGTCTAACATCTTGTAACTATATTACTTGTTTGAGATTGAGACAATAGGCTCGACCTTAAGAGACCGTTGGCTTGTAGTAAACCCTCATATCTAGACAGCCGTGACCGTATAGCGAGATAGATTCCATTTCAATATACGTAGCTGGCTATGTACGCCCCCGCTCTCCAGTATTCTAGTTCTGGGGTGTGACATGGTTTAAGTGGTGGCCCATGCAGGTCTTGGCATTCAAGAATGTGAGGGTTTACCTAATAGATGTCTCAATCAGTACTCGTCCTTGATCTCCGTTCATATCTACTGAATCTCTGGATTCTTGCCCTGATCATGTGCTTGTATCGTTGATCTGTCTTGGTCCTTCCTTATTGTTTCCCTGTGTCGTCTTCTTCAGCAGTACTGTACCTGACCCTGCCGATCAGCAAGGTGGAGCACTTCCCGTGGACCAGCAGCAGCTCGGAGATCAAGCACAGCATTCTGGAGTAGCCTCCAGAGTTGTACCTACTGGAGGAGAGCCCCCAGTTCGGCCCGTCCAGCCTACAGAGCCTGACGATGGCACCTTGGTAGGTCTCATCAGGACCTTGATAGCTTCCCAGGATCGTAGAGGAGATGCGTTGCACCAGGTAGTGGCAGATATTTTGACCATAGGCGGTCATCCAGGGAACAGCGCAGCCAACAGCATCAAGCGCTTGAACCCTCCATTCTTCGACGGCAGTGAAGATGCGATTGTCGCGGACGCATGTCTTCAGGATATCGAGGTAATTCTGGAAGCAACTAGGACACCTGAGAATGAGAAGGTGGCAGTGGTACGCCTACAGTTGCTAGACTTAGCTCGCAGTTGGTGGGTGGTACAGGCCGTGGGATTAGCAGCGCCGGTTACTTGGGCGGTGTTTAGAGAAAGATTCCAGACGAAGTATTTCGATGCTGTAGCTCGGTACGACCTACAGACGAGATTTACCAACTTGAAGCAAGGAGGCAGAACGGTCGACGATTATGCATCTGAGTTTTCTAGACTAAGTAGGTTTGTCCCCACCTTGGTGGCGACCGAGTTTGATAGGGCCCAGCGGTTCCAGCATGGACTGCATTTGGAGATCTTGTTAGCAGTCGAGCAGTTCGAGCACCAGACGTTCGATGCAGTATTAAGGGCAGTTAGGAGGCACGAGTACACCTTCCAGAGGATCGTGGATAGGACCGGAGGTAGGAAGCGGTCCCACAATCAGATGTACCAATCATCAGCTCCAGCCCCGGCAGCTAGGGATTTGACAATTAGAACTCCGAGGCGGGCAGCCTCAGTAACGTCGGTTCAACATTCGACCCCGACGTACCCACAGCAGCAGAAGCAGAAGCAGACTTCCGCGATAGGATGTTCTCATTGCGGGAAGCCAGGACACGTGGTGGCAGATTGTCGCAGGGCGCAGGGATTGTGCCTGGCTTGTGGAGCGGCAGATCACAAGATAGGAGCCTGCCCGAATAGGGGTAGTTCGTCCTCTTCCAACCTAACCAGTCCATCGGTTAGGGGACCAGCACCTATGCAGCAGCAGCAGTACCCGAGGCTATTGTTGCCTCAGGCCCAGGCATTTTATCAGCAAAACCAGCAGCAGTATACCCAAGCCCAAGTGCAGAACAGGCAGAGAGGTTTCCAACAGAGAGGACCCGCAACTAGAGGACAAGGTCAGGCAATGATGATGAATATGGAAGAAGAAGTTTTACCAGGTGAGGTAGTGGCAGGTACTATTCTTCTCAACTCCTCTCCAGCATTGGTATTATTTGATTCTGGTGCATCGCATTCATTCATGTCTGCACGATTCGCGACACGGATAGGATTGGAGCCCGAGTCATTATCAGTAAGGCTCAATATACTTACTGGTAATGGTCTTGTGGGAGTAGATCGAGTGTTTTCCTCGTGTCAGATCGTAGTTAGCGGTAGAGAGTTCCCCGCTAGATTCATAGAGTTTCCCATGGTAGACTATGATGTAGTCCTTGGCATGGATTGGTTGAGGAACCAGTATGCTAGGATAGACTGCCATGTTGGCAGGGTTGTCTTTAGTATTCCAGGCGAGCCAGAGTTTTTATTTTCCAGAGGCGCAGTGGAACCATCTTCTCCAGTATTGCGGATGGCAGTAGCAGCAGTACAGTTACCCAGGATAGTTGAAGAGTTTCCAGATGTCTTCCCAGAGGAACTTCCAGGGATGCCGCCAGAGCGGGAGATTGAGTTTACTATAGACTTGATCCCCGGGACTGCACCAGTATTAGAGCGAGTCTACAGGATGGCGCCTTTAGAGTTGGAGATTTTGTACAAGATGATTGAAGAACTCAGGACCAAGGGATTCATCCGTGCAAGTGGATCGCCTTGGGGAGCCCCGATGCTTCTTGTAAAAAAGAAGGATGGTACGTCCAGGTTATGTGTAGATTATCGTACCTTGAACTCAGTGACAATCAAGAACAGATACCCTCTCCCGAGGATAGATGACTTGTTTGATCAACTCAAGGGGGCTTCAGTGTTCTCGAAGATAGACTTGCGGTCAGGATACCACCAGATCAGAGTCAGAGAGCAGGACATCCCGGAGACAGCTTTTCGATCCAGGTATGGACATTGGGAGTTCCTTTTATGCCATTCGGAGCAACCAATACGCCAGCCGTATTCGTGGACCAAATGAATCGCATTTTTATGCCTTACTTGGATCAGTTCGTGATCGTGTTCCTAGATAATATCCTAGTCTACAGCAAGAGCAAAGCAGAGCATGAGCAGCATCTCAGAATCGTCCTTCAGACGCTTAGAGAGCACAATTGTACGCCAAGTTCAGTAAATACGAGTTCTGGCTCGATCGCATTTCGTACTTGGGTCACATCATTACCCGAGGAGGAGTGAAAGTCGATCCCCAGAAGATTGTGGCTATCGAGACATGACCAGTACCTAGCTCAGTGGCAGAGGTTCGTAGCTTTCTTGGATTAGCCGGCTATTACCGGCGGGTCGTTTCAGATTTTGCAAGAATTTCAGCGCCGATGACCCAGTTGACCCGCAAGGATGTACAGTTTGCTTGGACAGCAGAGTGCCAGGAATCATTTGAGAAGTTGAAGCGAGGTTTGATAACGGCTCCCATTCTCACACTTCCAGATGGGACCGGAGGATTCACAGTTTATTACGATGCTTCAGGCAGAGGATTGGGGTGTGTCTTGATGCAGCATGGGAAGGTAATATCTTATGCATCACGTCAACTTCGTGATCATGAGAAAAATTACCCGACCCACGACTTGGAACTGGCAGTAGTAGTGTTTGCACTTAAGCTTTGGCGACACTATCTGTACAGAGATAGAGTGGAAATATTTACTGATCACAAGAGCCTGAAGTATGTTTTCACCCAGAAGGACCTTAACATGCGGCAGAGAAGATGGCTTGAGCTACTGGTGGACTACGATGTGGATTTGCAGTATCACCCAGGGAAGGCCAACGTCGTAGCAGATGCATTGAGCAAGAGAGCCGGAGTTTATTTCCTAACGGTACAACCAGAATTATTGGCAGATCTTCAGAATTTCGAAATTAAAGTGGTTCTTCCTACCAACGTGGCATTGATGGCCAGTCTACAGGTTCAGTCTAGCATAGTTGAGAGGATCCGGATGGCACAATCTACAGATTCCAAGCTCCAGCGACTCAGAACAGAGTGTGAGGCAGAAAGAAGGCCAGAGTTGTGCATTCATGAAGATGGTACACTTCGACATGGCACTCGTCTTTGTGTACCCAGTGGAGATATCGGACAGGAGGTCATGGCAGAAGCTCACAGTTCACAGTATTCTATTCATCCTGGTGGTACGAAGATGTACCGTGATATTCGTCAGCATTTCTGGTAGAATGGCATGAAGAGGGAGATAGCCCGGTTTGTCTTTCGGTGTTTGGTTTGCCAGCAGGTTAAAGCTGAACATCAGAGGCCCGCTGGACTTCTTCAGCCCTAGCCGATTCCAGAATGGAAGTGGGAGCATGTGACCATGGATTTTGTGACTGGATTGCCTAGATCGCCAGCTGGTAGAGATGCTATTTGGGTTATAGTTGCCAGGCTCACGAAGGTGGCTTATTTTCTCCCATTCAGAGTTGGTCAGTCTACGGCCCAGTTGGCAGAGATGTACCTCAGGCAGATTGTCAGGCTTCACGGTGTACCCGTCAGTATCACCTTGGACCGAGATTCAAGGTTTACGTTACACTTTTGGCGTAGCTTGCAAGAGAGTTTGGAAACTCACCTTCAGTTTAGCTCAGCTTATCACCCGCAGACAGATGGCCAGTCGAAACGCACAATCCAGACACTTGAAGATATGTTGAGGTCTTGTACCCTTGACTTCGGTGGTTCATGGGAGGGTCACCTGCACCTGGTGGAATTCTCGTACAATAATAGTTTCCAGGCCAGTATTCAGATGGCTCCGTTCGAGGTACTGTATGGCAGGAAGTGCAGATCCCCGCTAGCATGGGACGATATCGGAGAGAGGCAGATGCTTGGCCCTGAAATGATTGCCCGGACAGTTGAAGTGGTCAGAAGAATCAGAGATCGTCTTCGAGTGGCCCAAGATCGCCAGCGCCATTGGGCCGATGCTCATCGACGTCCCTTAGAGTTTGCTATCGGCGACCATGTATTCCTTAGGATCTCGCCTAACCGCGGCGTCATTCGCTTTGGCGTACGGGGAAAGCTTAGTCCCAGGTATATAGGGCCGTTCGATATCCTGGAGAGAGTAGGAGATGTATCCTATCGTCACGCCCTTTCGCCGTCGCTAAGTGAGGTGCATGATGTATTCCATGTGTCCCAATTACGACGGTACATCCCGGACCCGAGCCATATCCTGAACCATTCGGAATTGGTTGTTGGTACCAACCTTTCGTATGAGGAGAGGCCCGTGTCTATATTGGACCAGAGAGAGAAGATACTCAAGAACAAGACTATTAGCTTAGTCCGTGTTGCTTGGGGTCATCACTCTCTAGGTGAGTCAACGTGGGAGCGTGAGGACGACATCCGATCGCGATATCCCGACTTGTTTGACTCGTAAGGTATAATGTCTTCCTTATGCCTTATGCTTTCCGTCCCTTGCTTGCATGTATGATTGTTTGATTGTTTGCTAAGTGTAGCTTAATTATGGATAGCATAGCGGGCTCTTACATCTCTAACCATCTTGATTTAAATTTCGAGGATGGAATTCTTTAAAGGTAGGTAGAGTTGTAATGCCCGTATTTCGGAATACGTATTTTAATTAGGTATATATGTATTTTGGACCTGTATTTTATTTTCTCAGATTATGGCCCGTAATTGTGTTTTGGCTTAACTTACGGATTTTAGTTTTCTCGTAAAACAGGTTTTGGACCTGGCTTGGTCTTATTTTATAAAAAAGAAAATGGTTTGGTTTGGTTTAATATGTATTGGAACACCCTAGTTAATCTCCACCCTCATTCCACCACAACCCACCCTCATTAAAATCCCTACCAACTTTCTCTCTCCTCATAACTTCCATTAATTTCTTCATCTTCTTCTTCCTTCCTCCACACAACACCAACACCATAGGCAAGTGCACCTTGCCACCACATAAGGACCCAATTTTATTTGTCCATTAGCTAGATTAGGCCATGGTGAACAACATTAGAACTTGGCATTTTGTGATTTGGAGCTTCCATTTTTCTAGATCTAGGTTTTAGCCATTTTCAGTTTTTTTTTGTTTTGATCTATTAAACTTAGATTTTTCCTTGTTTGGAGGCTTCCATGTGGAAGAGAATTCAATTTTACACAAGTTAGAACCTTGAAAATCCAAATTTGGTTTTGTTTTGATCAAGTTATGAAGATTTGAAATTTAGGGTTCTTGGAGTTCTTCCTCTCGGCCAGATGGAGAAGATGACCCTCGGCTTGCGCTCTTTAGCGCATGGCCAAACTGCGCACTCCTCGTCCAGTGCCTTGTGCTGGGCTGACTTACGCTGGCGCTTCTTAGCCCAGCGCCTTTCTCCCATTGGCGCACTTGAATGCTGCGCCGTTCATTCCCTGCGCAAGCCGACCACAGCGCACTTGACTGCTGTGCCGCTCGCTCTCAGCTCAGTTTGGCTCAGCTCCAGCATAATCCAACCCTAGAGCAGCTCACCCCAGCGCGCTTGACTTCAGTGCAACCCGCTCCCAGCGCAAGCCAACTTCGGCGCAACCCGACCCAGCGCAGTCCATCCCCTGCGCAGTCCATCCCCCTCTGTGCAATCTGATCCCCTGCGCAACCCACTTGCCCATGATGATTTGGTTTTATTTCTTGGACTTGACTTCTCTTTTATGGATTAGAGTTTTGGGATCTTGTTCCACACAACACGACTGTTTGGCCCAACACGACCTGGCACGATTTTTGGTGTTTTGCTTATGACTAGTACAGTTTTCGTGATTTCTGTGAAGTATGATTTTAGTACTTTCTGATCTCCTTGATAGTGACCCGATGGGGTGCACACTTGACTTTTAACCTGTAATTCATGATTAATCTTGGTACTGGATAACTTGATAGTGGCCCGTGGTGGCGCACTCCTGACTTGTAACTTGTAACTTGTAACTTGTTGTTTGTACACCTGTAACTTGTAACTCGACTTGACTTGATGACTAACTTGACTCATATAAACAACCCTGACTCCGTGGGTGTTCATTCTTGCTGTTTGTGCAATCCACTTGTCTTGCCTTGCAACATGTCTAGGAAGTGACTCCTTGGTTACCACGGTCAGGGATTCACACTGAATATGTATTAGGCTAATGGCTAGATCAAACTATAGTTCATGGAGAATTTCTAGTCACAGGCAATCTCGTTATCTGGGCGCTTTAAACGGACTTGTAGCCTGCCGACGAGTAGGGCACATTTCCAGCACACTATTACGTGTTGCACCCTCTAAGTCACCTAAGGGTATATCGTCTCCTGGGCGATGTACCCAACCATACTCTCAACCCGCGGAAGGATAACTGGATAGCCTGCAGGGCTTGGGACTGGGAATTTCTCACTTGCATCTTGCTAGTAACTAGGCTTGTGATAACCCTAGTTAGTTAAGTAGTAAGCCGTAGTAATTGCTTGGCCGTTTGTGAATGGATGGTGACCAGCCTTGTCTAAGTCTCGTCTAAGTCCCCGTACCTGGTACTCCTGTACATGATTGTTTTACTTATCTTTAACAATAAATGGGTAGAGACAAGTGCTATTCAGGCGAAGGGTTACAATCCCGATCCTTGTTTGGTTTACGGGTTGTAATCTGGCTCCCGGAATGGTTCCATGTCCCTAGTCGTTTATTATCCTGTTGTACTCTTTATTACTTGTACTTTTCTTCCATTTTCTATGTTCTGATATGCTGGCTTTTGTTCTTATTTCGTGGCCTCCTTTGTGGCACTTGCACTTTCTGGGGTTTGACCCAGCTGGTTTTGTGTGGCCAGATTTTGGAGCAGCACCCGAGGATCTACCGAACTTCCAGCCCAATGGTGGCGACTAGAAGGAATCCGGGCTACGAGTGGGTTTTTCTATTTTGTTTCACTCACTCCATTGTAAATTATTCTTTTGAGGCATTTAGCCGACGAGCACCTGTTAGCTCGATGCACATTTACTTACTGTCTGCCTATGGACTGTAAACATGATTAACAAATCCTAGGGTTGATCTTGTATGACTTAACTCTTGCTAGTCCTCGCATTTTGTATGACTAGCTTCATGATCAACTGAATATGTAATATTTGGGACGCCTTTTATTGTATATTTGGTGGTCTAACATCTTGTAACTATATTACTTGCTTGAGATTGAGACAATAGGCTCGACCTTAAGAGACCGTTGGCTTGTAGTAAACCCTCATATCTAGACAGCCATGACCGTATAGCGAGATGGATTCCATTTCAATATACGTAGCTGGCTATGTACGCCCCCGCTCTCCAGTATTCTGGTTCTGGGGCGTAATAGAGATAGTCCGGTTTGTCTTCCGATATTTAGTTTGCCAACAAGTTAAAGCTTAACATCAGAGACCAGCTGGACTTCTTCAACCTTTACCGATACCAGAATGGTAGTGGGAGCATATCACCATAGATTTTGTAACTGGGTTACCTAAATCCCCAGCTGGAAGAGATGCTATCTGGGTTATAGTTGATAGACTCACCAAGCTAGCTCATTTTCTCCCTTTCAGGATTCGTCAGTCGACGGATCAGCTAGCAGAGATGTACCTCAGGCAGATTATCAGATTGCATGGAGTGCCAGTTAGTATCATATCAGACAGAGATTCCAGATTCACATCGCACTTTTAGAGGAGTCTTCAAGAGAGTTTGGGGACTCATCTCAAGTTCAGTTTAGCATCATCCGCAGACAGATGGTCAATCAGAACGCACGATTCAGACTCTTGAAGATATGTTACGATCATGTACATTGGACTTCGGTGGTTCATAGGAAGATCACTTGCACCTAGTGGAGTTCTCCTATAACAACAGCTTCCAGGCCAATATTCAGATGGCACCTTTTGAGGCCCTGTATAGAAGAAAGTATATATCTCCTTTAGCCTGGGATGATGTCGACGAGAGACAGATGCTTGGTCCGAAGATCATTACGCGGACTATCGCGGTAGTCAGACAAGTCAGAGATTATCTTCGAGTTACATAAGATCGTCAGCACCATTGGGCCGATTCACATCGGCGTCCCCTTGAATTTTCTATTGGCAACTACGTATTTTTTAGGATCACGCCTACCTGTGGCGTCACTCGATTCGGCCTACGGGGAAAGCTTAGTCCTAGGTATATAGGACCGTTTGACATCCTTGAGCGAGTAGGTGATGTATTCTATCATCTCGCTCTTCTGCCATCGTTACGTGAGGTGTATGATGTCTTCCATGTATCCCAATTGCGACAGTATATCCTGGATCCTAGTCATGTCCTTGATTATTCAAAATTGGTTGTTGGTACCAACCTTTCGTATGAGGAAAGACTCGTACCCATATTGGACTGGAGGGAGAAGATACTCAAGAACAAGACTATTAGTTTAGTCCGTGTTTCTTGGGGTCATCACTCTTTGGGTGAGTCAACGTGGGAGCGTGAGGATGATATCCGATCGCGATATCCACACCTATTTGACTCATAAGGTATAATGTCTTCCTTATGCCTTATGTTTTTAAATCGTTGCTTTCATGAATGATTTCTTGATTGACTGCTAGTCATAGATTGATCGTGATTAGTATAGCTTGTCCAGACATCTCTAGCCTCTTGATTAAATTTCGAGGACGAAATTCTTTTAAGGTAGGTAGAGTTGTCACTCATGTTTTCCGTTATACGTATTTCCAGTAAACGTGTACGGCCCAGACATCTTTGCTTGGTTTAACTTTGTTTAAGTTGGTTTAGCTTGGCTTGGTTTATTTTGGTTTTGGTTAGAGATGGAGAGGATTGATATAAATATCAACTCCACTCTCTCTCTCTTCATTATTTCCTTTACTTTTCATTAACTTCTTCTTCTTCCTCCATTAATTCTCTCCAACCAACCCTAGGCAAGTGCTAGCTTGCTTCATGAGAGAACTCATTTCTATTTGTTCCATTGTCTTTCCCACATGATTTTAAGACACTTTAGAACTTGCCATTTTTCAATTTGGTGGATATTTTCTTGTAGATCTAAGTTTTGGTCATTTTCAGTTTTCTTGGGTTTTGATCGATCAAACCTCCTTATTTTCAAAAACTAATTATTCTATGTGGTAGAGAATTTTATTTTTCCCAAATTTGACCTTTGAAAACCCAGATTTTGATTTATTTTGAGTGATTTATGGACTTGGGAAGTTCATGGGTTCCCTGGTTCTTCTTCTCGGGTTGGAGAAGAAGAACAGTGTGTGAGCGCATGGTAATTTTATGCACCCATAGTGAATTCAGCCTTGGGCGCATAGCCCTTTATATGCGCCCAAGCTCCCTACCTTCCTCAGTGGAGGCGTATGGCTTATTATGCGCCCATGGCTTCTACTTGCTTATGCACATAACATCAAATATGTGTTAAGTCATAGTGTCCCTTTGTTGTGGGCACATAGCCCTTATTATGCGCCCACATAGCCAGTATAGATGGCTTCTGACCTAGCTTCTCATGCACCCTGTCTCACCTATATGGGCGCATAGACCATGCAACCTGCCTCACTCATATGGGCGCATAGACCATGCACCCTACCTCACTCATGTGGGCACATAGACTATAGGCGCATGCTTGTGGGTGCATAGGCCATGGGCGCATGCACTCTCTTGTGCATTCCTTCCATATCATATGCCCTACGTGATGTGTTTAGTCCAAGGTGTATACATGTAGGCGTATGACCTTAGGCGCATAGCTTTGGGCGCAGGCCACACTCAGCACATGCATTTTGGGTGCATGTTCTTCATGACACCCCATTGACCCCTTGTGTCTTCTCTTGCAATTATCCCTGTTTGCCTCCATGATCCTTAGTATGAGTTGTGACCTTGCTTGTACTCTTTACTTGGATAGCCCTATAATATTATTTTTCTATGTTGCACATGTACTCTGAGCTTTAAACACGATCTGGCATGGCACGTACACTCTCTAACAATCCTTGATAGTGGCCCGCCGTGGTGCACTTACAGGATCACGACATGATAATGTAATTTTATATGATAAATCTTAGATAGTGACCCGTTGTAGGGCTGAGCATCGGTTCGGTTCGGTTCAAACCGAACCGAATATGTGAAAACCGAAATAACCGTAAACCGTATTTTTCAAAACCGAAAACCGAACCATTTTTATAAAAACCGAACAAAAATCGAACCAAATTAATTCGGTTCGGTTTTCGGTCGGTTCGGTTTCATGGGCCAATGTGCATGGCCTTCAAGTTTTTAGCAAAATGGGCCTATTTAAATAACAAAATTTAAAAAAAATATATGACATTATTGTATTTATGAATTGTTATATTACATAGAGTGAAAGATATTAGTATATATAGATTGAGGGTAGATAGAGAGAGTGCTCAAAGAAGCACTGACATAGAATAGGAGAAGAGAGTGCGCTCAGTTAGGGGTTAATAAACATTAGTATATGTATATTGTGGGTAGTTTGATAAATTACTAAATCTAAATCAGTTTTCGGTTCGGTTCGGTTTTTCGGATGAAGAACCGAAAACCGAACCTTTATTTCAAATTTTTAAATTTTCAAACCGTAAACCGAACCGATAACCGAAAAATCGAACCGTTTGTCATATTTCGGTTCGGTTCGGTTCGATTTTCGGTTTTCAACCGTTATATGCTCACCCCTAACCCGTTGTGGTGCACTCTTGGCAAGCAACATGGCATGATAATTCTTGATAGTGGTCTGTCGTAACGCACTCTTGACAAGATAAGTAATCTTGATAAGTAACCTAACATGATAAACTTGATATGCTGTTGCGACGGCTATCTTGACTTGCTAAGTAACCCTTGTCTTAACACCGTGGGTGTTCTTGAATGTGCTCGTATAAGCTACCAGTCTTGTCACGCATCATGTCTAGGACTTGCATCCCTGGTTACTACGGTTAGGGATTCATATTGAATCTGACTAGGTTAATAACTAGATTGATCAAAGTAGTTCATATAGGGAGATGTTTCCAGTTGCAGGCGATCCCGTTATCCCGGCCACACCTGATGGACTTGTAGCCTACCGACGAGTATGGCACATTTCAAGCCCATTGTCATGTGGGACACTTCTTGAAATAAGTACTATGCATACTGTCATGTGTTGAACTCCAAGTTACCTAATAATTCTTGATAATTCTTAAATGAACCTCGCCAGGATAACCTGGATAGCTGCAGGACGTGACTACCGAAACATCTCATTGCATCTTGCTAGTAACTAGGCTTGTGATAATCCTAGTTAGTTAACGTATCAAACCGTACTCTTTGCTTGGCCGTGAATGTTGGATGGAGTCCAATCCTGTCTAGTCTTGTCTAGATCCAGTATATGGCTATCTCAGGACATGCTTGTTTACGCTTTACTCTTAGCATGAAATGGCTAGAGACCCGGTTCTGTTCAGGCGAAGGATTATAACTCCGGTCCTTGTTTGGTTTAAGGGTTGTAACATGGCTTCTGGAACAGTTTCTCGTCCTCTCGTCATTTGTTGTCTTATTTATATTTCATGTCTTCTTGTTATTATTCTTGTTTATGTTCTGACAAGCGGGTTTTAGTTCTTATATGAAGCCTCCCTTGTGGCACTTGCTCTTTCTGTGGTCTGACCCAGCTGGTTTTGTATGGCCAGATTTTGGAGCAGCACCCGAGGATCTTCCAGCCTTCTAGCCAGATGGTGAACACTAAAAGAAACCCTAGCAACGAATGGGTTTTTATTTTGCTCTTCCGTTCTATTGTAAAATTATTCATTTGAGGCATTTAGCCGCCGAGCAAGTGTTAGCTCGTGTTGAATACTTATATTTCTTGTCTGCCTAAGGGCTGTAACATGATTGACAAATCCTAGGGTTTATCATGTATGACTGAAACTCTTGCTAGTCCTCGTATTTTGTATGACTAGCTTCATGATCATCTGAATATGTAATATATGGGACGCCTTACTTTGTATGTCTGATGATCTAACATCTTGTTACATTTACTTGCTTGCTTGAGATTGAGACACTAGGCTTGTTCTTGACCTTAAGAGACTGATGGCTTGTAGTTAAACCCTCATGCATCTAGACAGCCGTGACCGTATGTCGAAGTGGATTACACTCTTATATACGTAGCTGGCTGTGTCTGTCCTCTGCTATCCAGTATTCTAGTTCTGGGACGTGACAACAATAAAGTTGGTATTTTTTTGAGCAGCAATCATGGCCTTTCTGGATTCGGGAAGATCGTATTAAGGATATGATACATGTGACAAGTCTTCTCGATACTTTGAAACTCTGAAGGCTGAAGCTAATCTCTCGGCATTGGGGTCTTCCCTGAGATCAACTGCAAAAAGAAAGAGAGAGCAAAGATTAATTACCAAGTCTATGCAACAAACTCTAAATTTAAAAGCAGAGTACGCATAGTCATAGGTTGCATGAGTCTCTAAAAAATATCCTAGGTTGCGCACGGTTTTATGTTGCGCGAGTCTACAGAGTGCGGTTAGTAAATTCAAGATAGCACGAACTCAAGTCAGAACTCAAGACAGTATGAATTCAAGTTCGATATTGCACAAGTTATCAAATTGCACCTATTGCAAATTTGAAGTACCTATGTCTTAAGTGCACCATCGCGCAAGTTCAAAAGGCGCAAATTCAAAACTTGCACAACACAGATCGTAAAAACGAACAGTGTATTTTGATGTAGCCAGCACTCTAAAAAGAGGAGGTGCAAGTAATGAAGTGCGCGCCTGCACTCTAAAAAGAGGAGGCGCACGTTATAGAGTGCGCATGTCAACCAGAGCTCTAAAAAGAGATGGTCAACTCTGACATGATGGGTTATTGTTCATTGGCGCCTAAGAGATAGTCGATTTGTTCTCTGAAGATCACATTCGAGAGGTGGGTTGGATCTTTCAGCTCTCGATGATGGTGGCGCGTATCTAGGCACACTCAGCGGTGATATGCGTAACGAAGGTCGGGCGGGGCCCTTGCCCTTATGGGTAACAGACTTCCTTGGTGCCATTTGATTGTCGAAGGAGTTCGGGAAGAAGAAGACGAGAGAGTGAAGAGAAAATAACTTTTTTTTTAGTAAAAGTGTATTTTTCTCTCTCCTAGCCGATATTTATAACGCAAAGAAATTTTTGGAGCATTGCGCAACTTGCGCTCAGAAATCGGGGTCGGTTACATTATTGACAGGCGCAACTCGTGTCGATCATTTCTAATTCAAAGTATTTCAAATTTTGAAATCTTTCAAAATTTTGAAAACTTTGAAGGTGGTCTTGTAGAAGCTCAAAAATGAATGGGCGGCATTCACAAGAAGGCGCCAGCATCAAGTGGCACCTAGTCATTGACTTGTGCGAAACCCAGGTTGCACCCATATTAAAGTGCACAGGTCCCCACTGTAGAGGCTAAAAATCAAGATGCTCCACCCATTAAAGTGTTCGATCATCAAATGGTGCCAAATCATTATGTTGTGCCAAATCATCAATTTGCACAACATCAGGCTGCGCCAACATCTGGTTGCACAGGAGTCAGGTTGCGCGAGTGCCACATTGTTTACTTCCTCGAGAAGCTGTAACGGCATCATCATTGCCTGACAGCTGACAGCACGGAGATTAAGGAAAATCCATTCGAATCCCGCGTAACGTGGCGCTCGAGAAGATTTTGTCCGTATGTAATTAATGCTGACAGCTGGTTCACACAGGTCATTGTGTGGCACGAGAATTAATCAGTACAACAAAGAAGACCTAGTCAAAGGTGCTAGTTATTGAGTTGCGCCCTTGCGCAACCTGGCTAGTTTGTGCCACTTGATCAACTCTTATTTTAATTCAGGGTGACATTGCGCGCAAGCCACCAACTTCGCAGAACGTGTCCACTATACTGCCCACGACCACGCACATCTCAATCAAATGATGCCACGCATCCACAGCAGCTGGTGCAACCTCTCGCACAATTTTCTATATTGCACCAACGCGCAATCTAATGAAGCTCGCGCAAGGTGATCAAATAGTATTCAGAACAAAATAACATGGCGTGCAAGCGACTAACTTCATAGAACGTGCCCACTACGCTGCCTACGACCTCGTGCATCTCAATCAAACGATGCCACGCATCCACAACAGTTAGTGCAACCGATTACGCAAGTGAACATGAGGTGCGCAACCTGAAGCACGCACAACCCAGAATAACTGCTAAACAGTTATTTCAAAACCTCTATAAATAGAGTTTTAAATCAATCTCAAGTCATCAAAAATGATCATAATCTCCTGCTAAAGTGCTGTTGCATCCTCCAGAGGCTCGTGTCTTCGATATCACATCGTCCAAGGGATAAAGTGATTGTCTTCTGATCAGATTCCTATAGTTGTACTTCCCCAAAAATTAATTGTACTCTTATACGCTTTTCTAAGTTTGTAATAAAGACTTTTGTTCTTGTAAACAAAATGATGACTCTACTGGGGACAACTTTCTCCTCCGAAGAGAAAGTGACAAAACAATGTGATACCGCATCAATCGATAAGACACATAAAACCCTGGTCGTTCAAGTCGACCAGACAGCCTACGAGGCCATGATCAATGCTGGGGGTGCCAAGGGCACTGCTATGCTGTTAAGAGCAAGACACGCTCTGTTTGGACACCTAAGTCCTCGACGGCTCAATCCCCTACCTCTGTGTAACTTGTACCCATCACTGCCTTGGCGCAAGCTAAGAGAAACAACCTTTTAGCTAATCCCTCCACTTCTCTGATTCTGAAATCGAAAGAGACTTTGTCTCGACACACTGCTGTCCAAAACAAGGAAAAGTGCCCTTTGGCCTTTACTTTCCTGGTGCAACCTGCACCTGTTCTTACTTCTGTACAACTTGCGCCCATCACTGCCTTGGCGCAACCGAGAAGAAATAGCCTTTTGGGTAACCCTCAACTTCTCCGACTCTGAAATTGAAAGAGACTTAGTCTCGACATACTGCTGGACAAAACAAAGGAAAGCGCCCTTTGGCTTTTTCCTTCCTGGCGCAACATGTGCATGTTCCTGCTCCGGCACAATTTGTGCATGGTCATGCTCTGGCGCAACCTGCACATACTTCTGCACTAGCGCAACATAAAAAGAAGCACTGTTTTGTGGCTCCCTCTTTGCAACCAAACCAGAAGTTTAGTAAGAAATCACTAAATCAAGGAAAACGTTCTTTAGATTTTCCTCATTCTGCTCGAGTCCTTGACTGGATGGAAAGTACTGCTAATTCAGATAGGAATTCTGTTCTCCCTAACAGGGACAACCAAATCTCTGTCAGGAAGATAAATTCTATTCAGAATAAATTTTTCACGCAAAAGGGTATTATGCCTACACCAAAGAGGTTATGGCAGGATCTACCAACCCTATGTATCTCAAGATCTCGACAAGACAAACTGCTAGTATCTCAAATAGATGCACAAGTAGTTCCCCTGTCAGACTTGTGCACCTATATCAACAGATGCCAATCAGGGTCTACTGCGAGAAAACACAAAATGTATCAAATGAAACCTACACCAGTTGCTAATTTGCACCAGAGAAAGAATGCTAAGATGAAAGATCATATCACTTATGCTAACCAGCTTAGCACGTCCTTGTACACTCAAGGTACGGGACGCCTCAAGAACATGAACCATGTCCCGAATATCGTCAAGGACTACATTTTTGCAACTTCTTCTTGTCCTGTTAGTGTTCTTCGTGAACTCTTAATACATAAGCGAAAGGTTACAAATCTATCATGTCCAGCGGTGGACCAACATCAAGAACATTATTGCAATCACCACCATGAAGTTGTTATCAAATGCTGTTATCAGTCAGCCAAGCGGTCCGTCTTTGACCAATTGAATTATGTTCAGACCCCTGAACCAATCCTAGTGGACGAAGATGAATTACTCTATGCTCCTGTCAACATGGCATCTCGAAGCACTGTGGGTGAAAAACGTCCAAGACGTAATGCATCCTGCAATTCCAGTCAATAGTACTTAGATCGGATTCTTGAATCCGGTGAAGGAGTATACCAATATACTAGATCAAGAAGTCGAGAAATAATCAGTCAAAGGAATCTTCCTTCCGACCAAGACACAATCGGTCAAAGAAATCTTCTTGATTCTAACCAAGATTTCTTCAGTCAAAAAAACATCCTTATCACTTATTCTTGGGGTAGTTCTTTATATGACTTTGATGCTGACAGTGAAAGTTCTGAAAGAACCATCCTTTCCACTAGCTCGTCTTCAAGGGCTAGAGAAGTGACTGCTTATGCCGTCACAGAAGATTAAGATACTTCCAGCTCTAGCAGTCAAGAGCAGAGAATTGCTGCTTTAGAGGCTAGTTTAAAGAACATGGCAGAGATGATGACAGGCATACATGCTGTGATTATGGCACAACATACATCGGTCGCAAATCTGATTCCGACTCAGGAACCTGTAACAACATCAGATCCCGTCAATGTTGATATGGGGGTACAGTCTCCTCACACTGCTTCTATTACTGCGCAGGCTATTCCATGTCAATCTGGTGCCGGGGGTGGTACTTATCATGCGGTACCCCCTCCTAACATATCAAATCAATCCACTCCTCCGCAATCAACAGGAGATACCAATGAGGCCGTAAAATTTTTACGTACTCAATTTGAAGCTTTCAAACAGAAAGATGGCCTGCAAAAACTTGGGATCAAATAGCCCTATCCTATAGAATGGAAGGAAGTTCAATTTTCTCCCAAGTATAAACCCCTACTATTAGCTGCTGCAGCATATGACTGGTATCGTAGTTTACCAGATGGTTCTTTCGATGGCTTCAGACAAATATTCTTGGAACGATTTTATGAGGGAACCAATGACATGACTATGTCTTCTCTCATCAAAATCAAACATCGGCATAATAAAACTACTGAATGTTTCATTCAACGATTCTGTCGTGAAGCACTCAAAATACCTCTCGGAACTGCAGATGCTTTGACTATAGACACTTACAAATCAAACCGGTTGCCTATAATTAGCATATGGACAAGATCAACAGAATTCCAAGACTGGCCTTCCTTCATAGTGAACGCCAAAGCAGCCAAAGAGAGCGTTGACAAGTTCAACTAATTAGGTATTCAAATGCCTAACTTGACAAAGATGAACATGCTACACCAAATAATAGTGGCTGTCAGAACAATCGCAAGAGCAATGAGACTTTGGCCATTAATCTCAAAGGCAAAGAAGCCCTAGCCATCAATATAAATCAGCCAACATCTACCCAACAATACCACCCCAACGGGCACCACGTCCAAAAGAAGAATACTCTTTTGATGAAGATGATATCATGAGTATCTTTGATTGTCTCATCAAGAGCAATAAACTTCAAATGCTAGAACCAAAATGGCTAGAGAAAGTTGGTAAGACTGACCATCCTAAATATTGTGTTTACCACAGATTTCTTGGACATCCAACTCGAGCATGCTATGTGCTCAAGCGTAGAATTCAGGAGATGGTCAATTCCAGTACAATTACTCTCCAACATGACGAGAAAAGTGTAACAGCTAACGTCGTCTCTTTACAGTTCAGAGATTTTTTGGCTCAACTTGTGCAGGACGGTGTCATCCCCATCCTGAGAACTACTCTGGAGATTGTTAATCTTCCATCTGCACGAACTGATGGTCTTGTTCCTCTGTTTACCGATAAAGGGGAAATTATATGGATTCATCCAGATCTAGTGGCGGACTTCGAAACACCATCTTCTTCCACCAAGTCTAAGAAGACCATTAAAAATAAATCATATCGTATGATTTCATTTGGTGAACATTATCTTCCACCTCTAACTGCCACTTTTATCTCGGCAACAGATAATCCTTCTTTGTCCCCTGCTGAGACAATATTGTCAAAGTCAGAAGCCAAATACCAACCAGCTTTTCATCTGTATAGTCCACAGTCTCGTGAACTAATGAGGAAAATAGGATATGATCTACAAAAGGCCTCTGGTTTGAACTATGGAAAGGGATCTCTTGTACCTCTTTCCCTATGTCTTTCTCACAACCAATCTCGGGTTGGTTTGGGATACTGGACAAACTCTATACCTTGCCAAAAAAAATCTTCCAGAAATAAGATCGAGGCACAGAGTTGCAATATGGTATCCTTTGAGCCTGTATCCGAAGAAGAAGTCTTAACTGGTACCAGGTCCAGGAAACCTTACATAAAAGACTATTCAGAAGGTCTAGAAAACCCTGCCCCAGCTCTGGAGGCTCCGCAAGCACCATCTTCTCCTGATGTCAATGTTCCATTAGCTTCATCACCTCCAATAGAGCCAACTCTTTCCAAACCGATGACAGTCGACAAAGGAAAATAGCCTGTCCGTTTTGATAAAATATTGAAGAAGACTCCAACTTTGGGTGTAATGCCCCAGTCCCAAAATATGTAGGACTAGGAACGTAGACATGCTAGACGTATAATAAATATACGTAAGCTGTAAAATACAGTAGAACCACGACTAATCTTATCCACACAAAATAAATGAATAAAAGATATCATATAATGATAATGAATAGTCTTGATACAATATGTTGGGCGGAGACAAATCTACTACCAACAAGTAAGGAAAAAATACATAACAAAAGAAAGAGTTTGGCGAGCGAAGCGAATACGATCAAAGTGCAATCATCTTCGAAGAAATAGTGATGGTCATGGCCATGGCTAGAACACCTGCAAAAGACAAGAGCACACACCTGGTGAGATAACCAGGTCCTCAGAAGGACGTAACAAGACACATAATATCATGCCAATATAACTAAATATAAATTGATCAAATAAATACGTCAATTGAATTATAACATGGTCCAATACACACCTATTGAACTAGCGTACCATCCCCCCAACCAAACAAGGACAGGAGATGGTAAACTAATTCACGATGACGTATCTTTCCATGCTATAAATCCAATATGGTATTCGGACCCCAACAAGGTTCAATACCTTCTCATCGGAGTAGTAAGCCACACCTACAACCAAACAAGGACAAGATGTGACGATCTAATCTGCGACAAGTTATTGTTCCAAGCCACAATCAGATACAAGTACCCGAACCAAAAGTACTCGTACCTAACGGATAAAGGTGTCTAACTGTTCTAAGTGAAATGTAGTTAAGAACAATCCTTCCTACGTATGGGCCCTGGCTAAAATGGGAGCGGCATAGTCCCCCCTTGGGGCACCATAGTTCCAATCAATAAGAGCATAACGTTCCGCAGAACGTCAGTGGCCGTCATTAATCATGGGTAATCTTACCTGCGTCTTCGGCGGAGCTCACTGGTTACAAAAGGGAAGTTCATAGTATCCCATACACTAAGGTATTGTCCTCTCCGCCCAATGCCTACTGTGTTGTATCCACAACACAAAATCTCTATTAACCACAAAGTTAAACTAAGCATACAACCTCTATTAGGGGTTATTTCTATCGCACGGCTTATACGTACCGGTGGCCAGCCAGTCACGTATGTCCGTGTTCTACATGCGACACACAACTTCGTGGTACAACGTGTCAAGGCCAATGAATGCAACACATAAGGTGGTCTCTTAAATGTAGATTTAATGTGTAAGAAAAATAATACATAGCAGGAAATATGACTGAACAGTAAGTTCTAACAAGTTATGCCATGTATCACAGTTTATTTTGCATAAAGAAAATAATGAATAAAGTATGAAATATGAGCTAAAATAAATAAACAGCAAATGGCATGGTGTCTTGCCTGGTAGGACGCCTGGTGTACTGCAATGATCAAGATGTCACGGATTATGACTTTGATGTTACAACTAATCAAGACGGTCTCCAATGATGGCATGCACTGTTCCATTGAGTCCAGGATGGCCGAGTTAGTTAGGGTCGACATAAGGTAATCTAAAATTGGCGAAGGAATAAGAATAATGGATTGGTCATGGACAGGAAAAAAATCTAAAGAAATTGATTAAATAATATATAGGTTTTTATAAAACCTTTCTTAATACTTGAAAATAGTTTTATTTAGTAAAATAATTAAATTAATTACTTGAAAATCCAGAAATCTTTTTTTAGGGAGAAAACCTCCAAGTTTTGACAAAATAATATTTCTAAGTAGAAAAACTATATTTTATATATGAAATTATTTAAGTACTTTTTCAAAAATAATAAGGAATTATTTAGGCCAAAACTATAACTCGTCAAATATATTTATATACATATAATTCGAGAAAAATATTTTATAGATAACTTGTCAAACATATTTATCTACATATAATTCGAGAAAAATATTTTAGAGATAACTTGTCAAACATATTTATATACATATAATTTGAGAAAAATATTTTAGAGTCAAAAATTACTTTGAAATTCGGTAGAAAATATTTGTAAAATTTTCTAAAATGATAATAATAATACAAGTAATAAATTTAGCAAGACAACAAAATAATAATAATAATAACAATAGTAGTAATAATAATATTAATAATTATAATGTTAAAGGTATTTCTATTCATAGTAAAAATAACCATTGAACATATGTATCAATATACATACGTTGACCACTGTTCCCATATGAAAATAGCTGTTATCTGTAAGCAATTGAAAATTTCTACCTATGAATAGTGGGTTAAAAGAGAGTGAGAGAGAGAGAGGGTTATAAAAAGGAAGAAGGAGGGAGAGAGAAGCGGGAAGAAGGAGCGGGGAGAGCCGGAGAGCTTACCGGGCTAGGGCGGCGCGAATGATGGTAGCACCGCCGACCGAAGACTCGGGAGGGGCTTCCACAGGTCAGGCGATGCTGGATGCACGAAGCGCGGTAGAAATGGTACAGTGGGAGCCGCTGAGGCGACGATATCGGGGATCGCCCGTGTTGAGGTGGCCGGAGTGCGGCCCTTGTGCCGAAGGGGGTGATACCACACGGTGGCATGCTTCACTCGTCGGGGCGACGACGTGGGCACGGAGATGACGGTGGCTGAGGGAGGAGAGGGGTTCTCATCGGTGGCTGTCGACGCACGTAGAGGGACGCGCATGCGCAGGTGACACTCAAGGCTGGCACGAGGACTTCGGCGGAGTCTGGCACTGAGTCAAAGTGGAGCCGCGGGTACTCGAGTTTGGGCATCGTCGACGTCCACGTCTAGCGGCGGATATTCGTCGGCTGCGCTGCTCTGGAGGCGGAGGGAAGATTAGGGATAGGGTTTTTCCTTTCTTTTTTCCTTTTTTTCGTGGCAATTTTTGATGTGGTGGCGGTGGTCAGCCACACCGGTCGTGGTGGCTGGGACGATAGGGTTTTTGGGTCGTGGTGGTGATAGCTGTGTTTGTTGGTGTGGCCAGGTCTGTGGTATTAACTGGGATGGCGACGGTAATGGCCAAATTTGTGGGGAAGGTCGGGTGGTTGGCGATTGGCTGCGGCGGTGGTGGTTTGGGCTCGACAAAGATGGTGGCGAGACCGATGAGGTACTGAAGGTAGTGATGATGACGGTGGTGAATGGGTGTTCGGTCGGGAAGGAGCGGCTACGTTGGTGGTGGTTGGAACAGTGGGTTGGGGGCGGCCAGACGAGTGGTGGCTGTGGGGACGGCTGCGATGGCGGGCGTGTAACGGGTGGCGATGGTGATACTGATGGTGGCTGTTCTGGTGGTGGTAGGTCGTAGGTGTCGGGTGTGGGGCTTTGGTGCGGTTGTGTCCGCAGCGACGAAGTAATTAACGGGTAGTGGTGGCGGAGCGATGTGTCCAATTTTGTCAGACATGATGTGGAGTTGTATATATAGAAAATATATAGTGGATGAACTTGGCGACACAGACACGATGCACGTTTGTGGATGGTAGAAATTTATGGATGAGTACCTCTCCTTATATAGGAGGTGGGATTTCCCAGTTGGAGAGGTTTAAATTCCCTTTTAGATAATTGTCACATTTGTTTTAAAAAATAAAATCAAATCCAAATCCAATTAGAGTTACGTAGAAAATTTAGCTAAATTAAATAATTGAATCTTAATTTAAATTACCTTAACTAATTAAATATTAAATCAACAAACTTCCAAATTATCTCTTACAAATAATAAAATAATCAATATTAAATAATTTCAAAAATTACAATAAAGATTTGGATATTAATAGAAAATATCTTTAAAATACCTTTTTAATAATTAAGATAAATAATAAAATACTTTTGAAATTTTCAAATATATACATGAATTAAATTTCATGTATCTCGTATGGGCTAGCACAAAATATCTATGTATATATTATTTTCGAAATCGACATAAATAAATAAATAAAATTTTGCCACAAGTGCGACGGAATTTATATACCTTCAAGCAAAATAAAACAAGTTAACTATATTATATTAAAATGAAATATATGTTTTCTATATTTTTGATAACAATTATTTATTATTAATAACTGTTATAAATGAAGGGCTTTTATAATTAAAATAGCAAAGTTAGAAAATTTTGGTACGATAGCAAGAATAATTATTATATATTTTATTTTGAAACTATAAAATAGAAAAAAAATTCTAAAAAATATGTACGCTCGCACATAATCGTACTCGTCGAGCAATTACGAAAAATAAAATTTTGCGCGCGACGTATAATGCAACTACGCGACGTACAAATACAAAATAATAATCAGTACCAAATTTATATTAAAAAAATAGTAAAAATTTAGGGGTTTTATATTGGGACTTGATATATTAGCTCAGCTGGCTAATACCCCGGCAAGATTGTCAATTTTTGAGCTACTCCGTCTTTCGAAGAAAACTCGAGAAACGTTGACTGAAGCTTTGATGCAAGCTGATACTTGTCTAATATTCCTCAAGAAGCTAGATGAAGAGCTTATAACATGCCTTCATTGTCATAGTGTGATGGAGCTGATGCCAAACATCACCTTTAAATATGTTGTTGGAAGATAATCGTCATGACCGACCCCTTTACTTCACGGGATATGTCGATGCTATGAAGGTTGGTCGCATTTTGATCGATCCTGGGTCTGCTCTTAGCATCATGCCAAAGACTCTACTAGATGCATTAAAGTTTCTTGGACACAATCTTTCAACAACCATCACGACAATCCTGGGATTTAATTCTGGAAGAAGTGAACCTTTGGGAAAGATCCGCCTGAAAGTTCAAATAGGCAATCTTCGTACAAATGTTACTTTCTACATGATTGATAATCATGGCTCTTATAATGCTTTACTGGAAAGACCCTTTCTGTATGAGAATAACATTGTACCATCCACTCTACATCAATGCTTCAAATATGTGGACGTCAATGGAGAAGTCCAAAAGGAAGTAGCCGACCTAAATCCTTTCAGAGGCGTTGAAGCGTATTTTACGGACTCTTGGATGTACAAGGAGGAGTTCATGAAAGTTGTATTGGCGATAGATAGTGAGGAAGATCAGTAAGATACTTCAAAAAATGTTCTCATGATCCCAGTCAAAGGACGTACCACTCATCCATCTTTTTCTCAGACATTGACTATATATCTTTCCTCTCATAACAAACAGTCTCCTACTGTAGAAAGGGAACAAAGGGAGCTCACCTCTTCTGAGCCTCTTGTTATCGACCTTCGTCATAACAAACCTTCACCTTCTCCTCCTCTGGGTATCAACCTTACTAAACCTTATGTTAAGGCTAAGAATCATGTTGTAAATGATGATGTACAAATCAATAAAGTAGCATCTCCTTTACAGTATATTGATGTTCTTTATACTCGATGTTATTTAAAAATGTTAGATAACTTCGAACCACTTACCATAGGAGCAGTTGAAGCTTCCCAAAATGAAGTATTGCTCGAGCCAATGCAGGATTCCTTATTCTTAGTTCCTTCCCGGAAGAAAGATGAATTTTCTATACTTTTTAGTAAAGGAACAGAATAGAAGATCACGTCTGATAGCGAAGAAGAAAATCACGATAACAGAAGACTTCAACTACGTCGTTATAGTCAGCAATCAAAAGATATCTTTCAAAAGATAGGCTATAATTTTAAAGCTGGTCTCAATGGCGGCAAAGGAAGTCGAACTCCTATTCGTATTCCTGCTCTGAAAGGAAAATCACAATAATACTACAGCAAAATGAAGCAGGGCTTAGGTTTTACTTCACCAATTCCGACTCCAGAAGCCTCTGAATCTGATGAAGAAGAAAGATCTAACTCTTTTGATTCTATCTCATGGGATTGAGACACCAGTGTAGGGCACGTCCATCGTGTGACTCTATCTTTCAATATGATAACTGTCGAGTTCTCGAAAGATGACGGAGACTTTGCCGAAGCCTCTGAATCTGATCCTTGTGTAAGCCCCAGTCCCAAAATACATAGAACCAAGTATGTGAACATGCCAGCTGCACATATACAAAGAATACCCTGATATACGGGACCCTCGTATACATATATAAGCTGTATAATAAATCATCACAGGCCAGAATAATGTAATCTAATCTCATTACAGCTCAACACAGAAGATAATAGAATCCAGATAATAAATAAGTGTATCAAAATATAGCCTGGTGGTCATTTCCACTCCAAACATCTATGATAAATAGTCACAATGATCGGAGCCCAACCTCCGCAAATAGAAATGTAAAGAGATGTAAAAATGACTACTAAACTGTCTCAAAGAAATCAATAAGCTAGAAGTCAGCGAGTGATTGTAAAACCCCTATTTTTTAAATTATTTTTAAATTATTTTATATTATTTTATTAAATTTCAAATTTAGTTTATACAATTTATGGTTTTTATTAATTATTAAAAATGACCTTAGCCATTGTTATGTTTTGAGCACAAGACGACCATGAATTTTGGCACGAAAGATGTAGCAGTGTGCTTTGACCAGTATATTAGCCATGTCGTGGGAGGCCTAGCCATAGTTCAGTCCGAACTAGGAAAACCAGGCCGAATTGTGAAATAACTCATTTAAAATATTTTATTTAGATATTATTTAATATATTATTTTTTTTATGACCCGGTTGGACTAAACCAGCCCGAACTGGGCCCGAACCAAATTTAAGCCCATGTAGGCATGTGGTGTGACCTAGGTGGCCATGTAGAGATATTTTATGTACGTAGAAATATTTCCTAAATTATTTTAGAATTTTATGTACAATTTCTAATTATTTAGTTATATGTACAATTATTGGTATTTTTATTATTAAAATAATATTTTACAAGATTGTAGATTTTTTGGACCCGAATAAGAGTGTGAGGTACTAGTTCACCCATTGGGACAAGTTTATTATTTTATTATTATTATAGTTATTTTGTGGAAATTTAATAAACATGTTTTTCTATTTAAATATTATTATTATTTTGAGATTGATTTATTAAGGATTGAATTTATATATATATGTAGATATGTTTAAATATATTAAATATTTGGATATGTGACATCTAAATTATTATTTGGATTTAAATAGATTTAAATAGATTTTTTATGGATATATACATATATATGTATAGATAGGTATAAGTATTAAAAGATTTAGATAAAGCAAAAGAAAAGGAAAACAAAATATAAATCATATGGTCGGCCCCACCATGTGGGAACCAACCATATTTGAATAAAGTAGCAGCAGCTACATGTGTGCGCCCCCCCCCCCCCCCTTTCAAAGCAACTAGTAGCAGCAACACATATTTGGCCGACCCCTTCCCCCTTTACATATATAAGTCATGTACTTATATATGTTTAGCAAAAAAAAACCCTAATCTCCTCCTTCCTTCTCCACTTTTCTTCCTCCACCCTCGTCCGCCTCTCCCCGGCAAGCGCGCTCAGCCTCGTACGCCGCGACAGCAGTCCCGCGATGACGGCATCAACAAACAACAACAGAATCAACACCAAGGTACCTAACTTTACCGTACGATTTCTCTCTTATTTTAACTCCATTTTTAGATCCGTAAATTCGTGTAGAAAGCCTACATGATCCTCTTCGAGATCTTCCAGGTGGATTTCGACATGGCCACCCAACTTGCTCGAAAAATCGAGACGAAGTTGGAAAAAACCACTTTTCTGAAATATTAAAAACTGTTGTAAAAGACCAACTTGTCGGCCAATTTTCGTTCTATACAATAGGATTTTGTAGAAACTAATTAAAGACAGTCAAAGACAACATAACCGAGATTGTAACACACCTTCTGGATTCACTTTTCATCTAGTATGTAGAAAGTTACACGTAGTTAAAGTTCTCAGAAAATTGTAAATTCTGTTTTCGAAAATTAGAAAAATACCCCGATACGGCGTCCGTTCCGACAAACCGGGCGACGTGGTCGCACACTATATACGAAAGGCACGTATGAATGTTGTCGACATGTGGGAACTGACGGAACCCGATTTCGTTGTATGTGCGCGACGAAATCAGTGCGTATCCATCGAGATACCCCCGTATCGACCCTTTGCAAATTAAGTCACAACTTTTTGCACACTCATCAAATCGCGACAAAACTTGCGCCATTAGACTCAAAATATTTTTTTGGTCCTGTATGCCAAGTTTGCTTCAATTCTGAGAAGGTTGATCGGGACGCTATTTTGACGGGCCCACAATCCCACTCAACGGGCGATTTTGGGCACGGCCCACCGGAATCCAAAATTGGACATACCGTTGGGTTCGTCTTATCAAAAAAAATCTGTAGACATGTAGTTTGACGACTTTAGAGAACGTAGGTTCTGGCAGATATTTTGATGCAAAGCGGGTCCAACGGCGGACATCGTTTTGACCCGAAATTACAATTTTGCCCCTGTTCCAGAATTAGACTTTTAGACATGCATTTTCTAGGTATATCTTTTACACCGAGTGCATTTTTTATGTTTGTTTCAGCGTCAGGAGTTGTTTGGAGATTGTGACGTTTCTTGGCTGACATTGTGATTTCCTAGACATGTCATTTTGTACCACCAGGCAAGATACCTTGCCATTATACTGTTTATATTCAGTTTGCATTTTATTACATATGTTCATTTATTTCTAGTTTTTATAGTTTCTTGATTTACTGTCTGCTCAGTGATATTAGCTGTACTTTGTTATTATCCTTTGGTTGCATATGGACTTAGAGTTAAGAGACTACCGTTTGTAGTGTATTGTATATACCTTGACACAGTTGTACCACGAAGATGTGTGAGATGAGTAGCATGTAGAGGTCCTTACGTATTGGCTGATCCCCAGTACGCATGCGTTAGGTCTAACAGTCAATAGTTGTGTATTAGAAGATTTGACGGATTAGTAGTGTTACATGGTCGTGGATGCGACATGATAGGTACATTGGGTGGGGAGAACATTTCCTTGTCGTATGGGCTTCGATTGCACTTCCCTTGTAACCTAGAAGCTCCGCTGAAGATACGGGTATATTGAGCCTCTCAGGTTTGCCACTGTCGTTTTTGAACGTCATGCGCTGTGGTCACTGGTGCCCAAGTGGGGACCATACCATATCCCATTCACAGCCAGGGCTCATGCGACGAATGGTTTGTTCTTAACTGCATGTTCACCTTAGTATGGTTAGAGTACCTTATTGTTGCCTTGCCACTTACTTTTACTTGTGGCATATTTTATATTCAGTATTTATATGGCATGTTTATTGTATCTTGTTACGCCCCTCTGAGGACCTGGTTATCTCGCCAGGTGTGTGCTCTTGTTTTTTGCAGGTGTTCTAGCCGTGATCTTCTCCATCCTTTCGAAGGCGATTGCGCTTGGTTCGTCTCGTTATTCTATCGATCACTTCTTATACATTTTATTTGAGATAGTTGGTCGTGGACTTTGTCTCCGCCCAACGATTGTATACATGACAAATTCAAAGTTGTTTTTATATCATTTATTTATCTAGTGGATGAGATTTAGTTATTCTGGTTTTACTGTATTTTACAGCTTATGTATTCATACGAGGTTTTCATATATTGGACTATACTTCGTATGTATGCAGCTGGCATGGATACGTACCTAGTCCTAAGTAATTTGGGACTGGGGCGTTATATATTTTTATGGTGGCCCATGCAGGTCTAGTTTGTCACTTCGGTTACGTAATTGTACCGATGTGAGCCTGCAATATAGGATTAGAATCTAAAATCTCATCCATACAGCTTGACCTCTTCCCTTGGCTTCAAATTCCGAACTCTCGTTCGACTTCCTTGATTTGTACCTTGCTTGATTCCTTTCTACCGCTGATTCTTATTTTCGTGCTTAGTGTCAACTAGGAAGATGACTACACTAGTATATGCTCATAGGTCAAACACATGGCTAGAATGGTTATATTGGCAATTGGAATACATTTAAGACTCTAATTGAGTTAAAAAGGTTTCTTTTTTTAAAAAAAGTGTGATTTAATGATTAGTAATTGGTAAAGTTGGATATTGCCACGGAAAATTTTAATCTTAAGATTTCTAATTAGTAAACACCATAGGATTGATACTGCAGGAAGGAGAGAAAAAAAATATAGCTAGAATCTTTATACCATTGGTTTAAGAAATTAATTGGCTTTTTGAGATTTGATATTTATGATTTATTGGATTATAGTTATACATATTTGCACAAGTATAAAATCGATTTGCTTTTCGAGTTGTGATATTTATGAGTTTTGAGTGATAGATATACATCTTTGAACAAATATAAAATTTGTTTGATTTTCGAGATTTGATGTTTATGATTTATTGTATTATAGTTATACACCTTTGAATAGTTATAAATTTGGTTTGAAAATGATCTTAGCTTTTAAAAAAATGGCCATAGGAATTATTTAAATTTGAGTTGTAAAACTTGCGAATTTCGTGTTTAGTAAATTTTGAATTTTAAGTGGAAGTAATGACGGTGAATATTGGTTTAAAATATTTGAAAGTTATTGAAACAATTTTTGAATTTTTTTCTTTATTTTAAATGGTGTCCTATGATTAAGGATTTACAAATCTATTTAGATTTTTGGTAAAAAAAAGATTTTGACTGATAAGACTATTTGAAAATTTAGTTTAATAAGGGATTGCTAATATTAAAAATTTTGGAAGAATTTCGAAGGATGTGATGGAAAGTTATTTTGATTGATTAAAAGAAGTTACCATTTAAAAGTTGTGATTTTGTTGGAATAACTTAGCATGAATAGAAGTTAAAATTGATGAGAGCATTGAGATTAATTTTTGAGATTGCTTTTGATATGCTAAGAGTTTTATTATGAGTTATTTGAAAATTTTAGAGTGTTAAATTTTTGATTGATTGTGAAATTTTTATGGATTCGTAAATTATGAACTCTTGAGTTAAATAGTTGAATTTAAACGTTAATTTTGGAAAAGGTCAGTAGTAACGTGATAAAAATTTGCTTTGAGATTTATGAAAGTGATTTAAATTTTTTTTTCATGATAAGTTTGAACGGCTTGGAGTGAATACAAATTTTGGTGGTTTATTTTTGAAAGTTTATTTTTGAAACTTTTTGGAGGAAACACGAGTTGAAATTTTAAATGGTAGGCCATCAAGATAGCTCTAATAAGATAGATGTACTCTACACTAATTACCATGTCACTCATGACCATGATAGTAGTATATACACAAGTGTTGTTAGTCATCTACCCAGCTATGTGACTGTATTTCCACCTCGACTTACTCGACCTCCCTTCAATTCTAGATCTTTTAATTGCGACCTTCTAACCCATTTGCAATTTGAATAATGATCTAATGGTTCCTTAACTGTATTCATCTAGAAGACTATCTTCTCTCCGAAATTGTGTTCATAAATTATTTTTACTGGATTCTTTAATTAATTTTATTTCATGCTTTAACTTGATCTTCTTTATTTTGTGCATTAATTATCACCTCGTAAACTCCCACCTTCTATTTTTGATCTTTTGGCATCCCTTACCGTGACTTGGATATTTGGAGCACAGCACTAGACTTTTTCTTCCAACAAATTTCATATGTAAGACTTAGACAAGCCCACCTTCATGTAGATAAATCATGTCCCACTAAGATACGTCTCCTTGCACTCTATTTTCTTGATATGACTTTCTGGTTAAAATGGCCAAACTATAATTTTTACCATGACACGAAAATACTCCCTGGCTTCAATTAGAGACTCAACCTCGACTCAATTCTTTCGACCGATATGTGATTTTGTTTTACATAATTCCTTAAATGCTTAAATTTGTGCTTTATCTTAAATGCTTGACCCATTGTCCCATCACGCTACTAGCTTAACTCTTGTAAGTTGGGTAGAATACCTCACGGCCCAACAAAACCTTTGTCCTTGGGACCCATGTTGATAAGTTTGCTTAGACTATAAGTTCAGAAGACCCTAACTTAGCTAGTCAACCAAGACAACTGTATGGGCCCAAACTTCGGGCGAGCCTTGATTTTAAAAGATCTTGGACTATTTAAAATTCCTTCATCAGTACCTCCCTTGCTCATATTTTGACTACCTCATGCTGCTAATGTAGCTTCAGTTTTGTAAGCTTATTTCGTTATCAAGCTTGATCATGACATATTTTATTGGATGCACCCACTAACATATTGTCTAATCAGAACCGTGCATGATGGTCTGATCAACCTATTGCACTTTGGTTCACTTTTCATGTATTATTCTACGTGGATGGAGACATAGTTAAACTTGCCTTAGATTCTCATCCGCGACAGCCTTGGCAATTCTCTTTTAAATTATTTTTGCCGCCTATGAACCGCGCAATTCGTACACAATATATAACACCGTCTTTGAAACCTTTGTTGTTCTTGTCTTTTACTTATTTTGGAAAGACAAGGCACTGTACTTGCTAGATAGACTCAAGGTATCATCTTTGGTTGCCCTATCGGTTATTTATACACAAATGTAGATAGCCACCAACCGACTCATGTGGCTATATCCTCGCCTTTAACTACTCCTCATTTTCTCAACCCTAGAATTATTATCGTGTCCTTCCAATTATTCTTGAGCACTCGAGAATGATTCTAATCATTCACTTAAATCAAACTCTCAATCGAGGCGATTAGTCTCCAGTTACTCTCTAGGAACCACATCTTCCAAATGTCTAAATTATTCTCTTTGATCTACTCAATTCCTTATTACTCTCCAAATTGGATTATCAAAATTTTGCTACCTTCATTAGAAACCCTTATTCAATTCCATAACCATGATATATTTTTGTATATATCAACTCCACAATTTTCTATTGCATGGTGGTGTTGAACGCCGTTTTATCGCCTCCTCCAAAATTTAATTGCAGTTTGGTATTGACGAACTCTTCCTATCCCTCAACCCTTTCTACCCTATAAATCCAAAATTTCGAGGACGAAATTCTTATAAGTTGGGTAGGATGTAAAACCCCTATTTTTAAAATTATTTTTAAATTATTTTTTATTATTTTATTAGATTTAAAATTTAATTTATACAATTTATGGTTTTTATTAATTATTAAAAATGACCTTAGCCATTGTTGTATTTTGAGCACAAGACGACCATAAATTTTGGCACGAAAGATGTAGCAGTGTGCTTTGACCAGTATATTAGCCATGTCGTGGGAGGCCTAGCCATAGTTCTGTCCGAACTAGAAAAACCAGGCCGAGTTGTGAAATAACGCATTTAAAATATTTTATTTAGATATTATTTAATATATTGTTTTTTATGACCCGGTTGGACCAAACCAGCCCGAACTCGGCCCGAACCAAATTTAAGCCCATGTAGGCATGTGGTGTGACCAAGGTGGCCATGTAGAGACATTTTATGTATGTAGAAATATTTTCTAAATTATTTTAGAATTTTATGTACAATTTCTAATTATTTAGTTATATGTACAATTATTGGTATTTTTTTATTAAAATAATATTTTACAAGATTGTAGATTTTCTGGACCCGGATAAGAGTGTGCGGTATTGGTTCACCCATTGGGACAAGTTTATTATTTTATTATTATTATAGTTATTTTGTGGAAATTTAATAAACATGTTTTTTGATTTAAATATTATTATTATTTTGAGATTGATTTATTAAGGATTGAATTTATATATATATATGTAGATATGTTTAAATATATGGATATGTGATATCTAAATTACTGTTTAGATTTAAATAGATTTAAATAGATTTTTTTATGGATATATACATATATATATGTATAGATAGGTATAAGTATTAAAAGATTTAGATAAAGCAAAAGAAAAGGAAAAAAAATAAAAATCATATGGTCGGCCCGACCATGTGGGAACCGACCATATTTGAATAAAGTAGCAGCAGCTACATGTGTGCGCCCCTCCTTTTTTAAAGCAACTAGTAGCATCAACACATATTTGGCCGGCCCCTTCCCCCTTTACATATATAAGTCATATACTTATATATGTTTAGCAAAAAAAAAACCCTAATCTCCTCCTCCCTTTTCCACTTTTCTTCCTCCACCCTCGTCCGCCTCTCCCCGGCAAGCGCGCTCAGCCTCGTACGTCGCGACAGCAGTCCAGCGACGACGGCATCAACAAACAACAACAACAGAATCAACACCAAGGTACCTAACTTTACCGTGCGATTTCTCTCTCATTTTAACTCCATTTTTAGATCTGTAAATTCGTACAGAAAGCTTACTTGATTCTCTTCGAGATCCCCCAGGTGAATTTTGACATGGCCACCCAACTTGCTCGAAAAATCGAGACGAAGTTGGAGAAAAACTACTTTTCTGAAATATTAAAAACTGTTGTAAAAGACCAATTTGTCGGCCAATTTTCTTTCTATACAATAGGATTTTGTAGAAACTAATTAAAGACAGTCAAAGACAACATAACCGAGATTGTAACGTACCTTCTGGATTTACTTTTTATCTAGTATGTAGAAAGTTACACGTAGTTAAAGTTCTCAAAAAATTGTAAATTCCGTTTTCGAAAATTAGAAAAATACCCCGATACAGCGTCCGTCCCGACAAACCGGGAGACATGGTCGCACACTATATACATCGAAAGGCGTGTATGAATGTTTTCGATGTGTGGGAACTGACGGAACTCGATTTCGTTGCATATGCGCGACGAAATCAGTACATATCCATCGAGATACCCCCGTATCGACCCTTTGTAAATTAAGTCACAACTTTTTGTACACTCATCAAATCGCGACGAAACTTGCGCCATTAGACTCAAAATATTTTTCTGGTCCTGTATGCCAAGTTTGGTTCAATTCTGAGAAGGTTGAATGGGACACTATTTTGACGGGCCCACAATCCCACTCAACGGGCGATTTTGTGCACGGCCCACCGGAATCCAAAATTGGACATATCGTTGGGTTCGTCTCATCAAAACAAATCCGTAGACATGTAGTTTGACGACTTTAGAGACCGCAGGTTCTGACGCACATTTTGGTGCAAAGCGGGTCCAACGGCAGACATCGTTTTGACCCAAAATTATAATTTTGCCCCTGTTCCAGAATTAGACTTTTGGACAGGCGTTTCCTAAGTATATCTTTTACACCGAGTGTGTTTTGATGTTTGTTTCAGCGTCAGGAGTTGTTTGGAGATTGTGACATTTCATGGCTGATATTGTGATTTCCTGGACTTGCTATTTTGTACCACCAGGCAAGATACCTTGCCATTATACTGTTTATATTTAGTTTGCATTTTATTATATATCACTGTTCATTTATTTCCAATTTTTACAGTTTTTTGATTTACTGTCTGCTCAGTAATATTAGTTGTACTTTGTTATTATCCTTTGGTTGCATATGGACTTAGAGTTAAGAGACAACCATTTGTAGTGTATTGCATATACCTTGACACAGTTGTACCACGAGGATGTGTGAGATGAGTAGCATGTATAGGTCTTTACGTGTTGGCTGATCCCCAGTACGCATGCGTTAGGTCTAACTGTCAATAGTTGTGTATTAGAAGACTTGACGGATTAGTAGTGTTACATGGTCGTGGATGCGACATGATAGGTACATTGGGTGGAGAGAACATTTTCTTGTCATATGGGCTTCGATTGCACTTCCCTTGTAACCCGAAAGCTCCGCTGAAGATGCGGGTATGTTGAGCCTCTCAGGTTTGCCACTGTCGTTTTTGAACGTCATTTGCTGTGGTCACTGGTGCCCAAGTGGGGACTATACCAGATCCCATTAATAGCCATGGCTCATGCGACGAAAGGTTTGTTCTTAACTGTATGTTCACCTTAGTATGGTTAGAGTACATTATTGTTGTCTTGCCACTTACTTTTACTTGTGGCATATTTTATATTCAGTATTTATATGGCATGTTTATTGTATCTTGTTATGTCCCTCTGAGGACCTGGTTATCTCGTCAGGTGTGTGCTCTTGTTTTTCGCAGGTGTTCTAGCCGTGATCTTCTCCATCCTTTCAAAGACGATTGCGCTTGGTTCATCTCGTTATTCTATCGATCACTTCTTGTACATTTTATTTGAGATAGTTGGTAGTGGACTTTGTCTCCGCCCAACGATTGTATACATGACAAATTCAAAGTTGTTTTTATATCATTTATTTATCTAGTGGATGAGATTTAGTTATTCTGGTTTTACTATATTTTACAGCTTTTGTATTCATACGAGGTTTCCATATATTGGAGTATATTTCGTATATATGCAGCTGGCATGGATACGTACCTAGTCCTAAGTATTTTGGACTGGGGCGTTACAGTGATGCCTCGTCATCAATGTAGGATGGATCCAGTGCCGCTCCGTACTCCTGCAGGTAATCGTCTAATCTTGGAGAGATAACCAGGTCCTCAGAAGGACGTAGCAAGATACAAGAAAATACCATGCCATATCAACTGTGATAATATAACAGAAAGGAAAGGATGTATGCAATCGGGTTCCTGACCAGTCTACTGTGAATATGCAGTTTGAGAAACAATCCTTCGACGCATGAGCCTTGCCTGAAGATGGGATCGGCCTAGTTCCCATAAAGGGCACCAGGGGTCTACGTCCATAACGTCCGAAGATTGTCAGAGGACATCATGTGTAAGGGGCTACGTCCATAATGCTCTGGAAAGAATCAGAGGGCACCTGGGGCCTGCATCTCCGGAGGAGCGCACAGGTAATCAGGGAAGTGCAAAGAAACCCATACATCAGTTATTGTTCTCCCCACCCAATGCCTAGTATCATCATCTCCATGACTGATATGAACCTCTAGTAACTGCCAAGTCTTCTAACATGCAATTCTATTGGCAGTTACTCCTATCCGTTGCACACTCCATATGTATCGGTGGCCAACCGACTACGCGGATACCTGTCCTACATGTGACTCACATCATATGGTAAAACAAGTGTCAAGGCCATATGAGATATGCCAATACCTCAACAAAAATGGGTGGTCACCAGGCTAAGTCAATGCAAGAGAGTATAAATAAAGCGAGAAGACGATTGATAAAGTCGCTTGCACCCAAGTGTGACTTGGACGCACAGTTTTATAATATCAACAAATAAGAAATACTGAAAATAAAAACTGAAAATAAGAATACAATAATCACAAAATAAGGTGGCAAGGTATCTTGCCTAGTGGTGCGAAGGTGGCAAGTCCAAGAATCACAATGTCAGCAACAAAATGTCACAATCTACAAACAATTCCAGATGTTGAAACAAACATCAAGAATGTACTCGGTATAAGTGATATACCTAGGAAATGCCTGTCGAAAAGTCCAATTCCGAAATAGGGGCAAAATCGTAATTTTGGGTCAAAACGATATCCGTCGTTGGACCCTTTTGCATCGAAATGCGTGCCAAAGTCTACGGTCTCTAAAGTCGTCAAACTACATGTTTATGGATTCGATTTGCGGAGACGAACCCAAGGGTATCTCCAATTTGGGATTCCGATGAGCCGTGCAGAAAATCGTCCGTTGGAGCGGGTTGCGGGCCCGCATTTCGATCAACCTTCTCAGAATTGGACCAAACTTTGCATACAGGACCAAAAAATCGATACGGTCCCGATGGCACAAGTTTTGTATCGATCTGACGAACGTTCACGAAGTTATAGCCAAGTTTACAAAACATCGATACGGGGGTATCTCGACGGATACGCACTGATTTCGGCGTGCACGCACAACGAAATCGAGTTCCGTCAGTTCCAACACGTCAGCAACATCCATACGCACCTTTCGATGTGTATAGTGCGCGACCATGTCGCCTGGTTTGTCGGAGCATACGTCATATCGAGAAAAATTTCCTATATTCAACCGTTTTGAAAACAATTTTTTCTAGGATTTTCAATCCGAATTAACATGAAAAATAATATGGTATAAGGGAAACTAATTAGTGGGTTATAATCTTGGTTATATTGGCTACACTATTGTTCAGATCGAAATAAAAGAAATTCCAAATCCTGGAAGTTATCGGTCTTCAAAAACGAAGCTCTGTCATTGAAACTGTTACTGAAGAACACCGGGTAATATGGGTTTTTCTTGATTTTCTAGGGAAAATACTGGAAGAACTAGTGTATCTAAATTAAATCTAATTATAGGGTTCGAAGTTGGTCATGTTGGCTACTAGTAGGAATTGCTATATCCGAATTTGATTAACCGACGGGAAAGAAAATATCTTACAAATATTGGTACCTGTCTGCAACTTTGAACAGGGGGCTCCTCTGTCCCGACGAGCTTTTTCGTCGATTGTAGGAAATTTCGGTGACGACAGGAGGCTCGTGGTGGTTGTAGGGCTCCGAGGAGGTTCGCCTGGGTTTGGATACTCACTGGGTCGATGCACGAAGGGCTAGGAAGAATTTTTTAGGGTTTTTCGAAGGATTTTCAGGGATGTGTCTAGTTTATATACTCACGATTAAATTCGATTTTTATTTGAATTCTCCTGGGATTTTAACGTGATTTAAATTAGGATTAAGATTAGGATTGGTGGTGAATCTATGCGGGATTGAGTAGGAAAAAAATTGAAAAGTTTTAATAAGGATTTGATCAAATCTCTCTTTGGAACTTAAACTCTATCGAGCTCGGGCTCGGCTCGGGTAGCTTGGGAAGATGAACAATAGCGCTTGCTACTGTTCATATATATATATATATATATATATATATATATATATATATATATATATATATATATATATATATATATATATATATATATATATATATTACAAACATTGGTATATATATATCTATATATATAAATATATATACAAATATAAATATATATGGAACTTAAACTCTATCGAGCTCGGGCTCGGCTCGGGTGGCTTGGGAAGATGAACAGTAGCGCTTGCTACTGTTCATGCAGGATATATATATTTTTTCATGCAGGATATATATATATATATATATATATATATATATATATATATATATTTTTTTTTTATATATATATATACATATATATATATATATATATATATATATATATATATATATATATTATATATATATACATATATATATATATATATATATATATATATATATATATATATATATATATATATATATATATATATATATTCTTTTCGAAAAAGCAATTTATTGAAATAGAAAGAGTGGCTCAAGAAGAGCATTACATAGAGTACCATAGGCAGAAAAACACAAAAAGGCCTTGGTATACTAGGTAGGGAACACAAAAGTTTTAAAAGAGAAAATGCAATATTTCAAAAATTCAAAATATTAAAATTTTGACCGGGGTTCGGTGGACGGGTGTTCAGCCCGTTAGGGACAATGTCTCAAAATTTGAAGATCCAAATTTCGAAGAAATTTGAAAATTCGAAATTGAAAATTTGCAGGGGGAGCACGGGAACGGTTCCCGAAGCTCATGGGGGGCTGGGCACGCAACCCAAGGCTGTACGGAGACCGAGCCGGTTGGTGGGCGCTCTGCCCTAGGCGGTGGGTGGGCGGCCTGCCCGAGGCGCTGGCGGGCGCGGCGCACGAGGCGAGGGGGGCTCACGGCTCGAGGAGCCTCGGGCCACCCCCCCCCCCCCGCGCGTGGCCGAGCATGGGGCGGGCGGCTAAGCTCGGACGGGAGGGTTCAGCCCGCCCATGAGGGGATCGCCGACGGCTGGACGGCGGGGGACGCGTGGTCCGGCGAGTACGTCGGTCTGGAAGAGGAAAGGAGGTGGAGGGGGAGTAAGGTGGAGGGGGCGGTTCGTCGACCGGAAGTGAGGGGCCACCGCGCCAAGAAGGGACGGGGGAGGGGGTCAACTCCGGGTGGGAGGGGGCAACCGCGCGGACAGCCTCAGCCCCCCCCTGGCGCGCCGACCGGAGCGCGGGGGAGCTCCGGCGATGGAGCCCGCATGACGCTGCCGGTGGCCAAGAGAGGGGGGATGGGGAAGATGGAGGGGAGGGGCGGGGAGTGGGAGGGCCGGCGGGGGAGCCAGCCCGAAAGGGGCGGAGGGCTGGCCGGTAGGCGAGGCGCAGCGCCATCGACCGCCGCTAGCGGGAGAAGGTGAGGAAAGGGAGGGGGAGGGGACGGGAGTGGCGGAGGGAACACCGGAGCCCTGAGCGGCGGGTCGGGGACAGCACGGCCACCGCCGGAGAGGGGGTCGTCGCTCGTCCCTAGGGGAGCTCGTAACCCGAGGGGGGAAGTAGAGACCTCCGACGCGCGCTCCAGCGGGGGGGCCGGGGCGGGGGAAGGGGGAGAGGCCCCCGGAGGATCCGAGACGGGGGCGGGGGATCCGAGACGGGGGGCGGTGGGTGCCCTGGCGGCGGGGGAAGCCGCCGCGGGGCCGCCTACGGACGGGGGAGGGGGAGAAGCTGAAACGGTCGCCGGCAAAGACTCGAAGAGGCGCCGGAGGGAGAAGAGGACGGGGAGGGGCGGCGGCAGAGACCGGGGCGGCTGCCGGAGGTGGGAGGGACCCGGAGGGGGGGAGGGGGCCGGGATCTGTCGCCAAGCACGGTTGCGCCGAGGGCGGCGGCGGCTGGAACGGCGCCGAGGCGGGACGAGGGGGAGGGAGAGCCCAAAAAGGAAACCAGGCGGAGTAGAAGAAGCCGAGCGGCTCGGCTGGAGCTCCCCGTGGCTGGGAGGGCCAGGCGGAGGGCGGTCGGCCTGGGAGTCGAGGGTAGGGGGGTTGAGGACCACCTAGAGGGAGGAGAAGGCACAGGGGGGCGGCCGGGCCGAGGAGGCCGACCAGCCAGCCAACCCACCCGGCGGAAGGGGGATGGCACTCCACCCGGCGGAGAAGAACGGAGTGGGGAGCAGGGCTCCACCCAACATCCTCTCCATTATATGTGTGTGTGTGTATATATATATATATATATATATATATATATATTTTATATATATATATATATATATATATATATATATTATATATATATATATATATATATATCTATATATATATATAATGTATATATATAAATATATATATATATATATATATATATATATATATATATATATTTTATATATATATATATATATATATATATATATATATATATATATATTTATATATATTTATATATATGTATAAATATATATATATTTTTTTATATTTATATATATATAAATATATATATATATATATATATAGATATATATATATATATATATATATATATATATATATATATATATATATATATATATATATATATTTTTTTTTTTTAGGATTATTTTCCTAAAAAAATATATATATATATATAAATATGTTTAAATTCTTAGGATTATTTTCCTATATATATATATATATATATATATATATATATATATATATATATATATATATATATATACCATTATATATACCATTATATATACCATTATATACACACTCATATATAAGAATTTATATATAAATAAATAGAAAATTTAATGCCAAAATTTATAGATAAAAAATTAAATAAAAATTTCTAACACCATAAATATAGGAAAATAATCCTAAGAATTTAAACATATTTACTCAGGATAAATAATATATTAAAATATATATATATATATATATATATATATATATATATATATATATATATATATATATATATATATATATATATATATATATATATATCTATCATATATATATCATATAATATGTACTAACTTATCTCATAATCATATAAATTTCTCTAAAATACTATAAACTATATAATAAATCAATAATTACCCTATAAAAAATAGGGGAGTTATATCCTACCCAACTTATAAAAGTTTCGTCCTCAAAATTAAACCAAGGTAGGGGGTCAATTGAAATACAAAAAAAATTAGAAGAGTCAACTTATGCAAGACGTACCTTGGTCTTCGAACAAATACGGGTAGCGACTCATAATGTCGTCCTCGCGCTCCCAAGTAGACTCTCCTGGCGAGTGATGCTTCTATGCCACGCAATCCAACGGTGTAGATTGATTCTGCAATACCTTTACTCGACGATCGAGGATACCTACCGGTTGCTCTTCATACGACAAACTCGGTCCAACTGTGATCTCGGAGTGATCAAGCACATGATTGCTGTCTGCCACGTACCTCCTCAGCTGAGACATGTGGAACACGTTATGTACTCCCTCTAGTGATGGTGGCAAGGCCAATCTATAAGTAACTTCTCCCACACGCTCCAGGATATCAAAAAAGACCGATGTATCTTGGACTCAACTTGCCACATCCTTGAATCGAATCGTACCTCTAGTGGGGGATATCTTCAAGGAAACATGGTCGCCTTTCTTGAACTCCAAAGGTTGACTACGATTATCTGCCTACTGCTTCTGTCGATCCTGCGCTGCTCGCATGTGGTCTTGTATCTTCGTTACCTTCTCCACTGTGCTCAAAACCAGCTCGGGGCCCAATATCTGTCGCTGTTCGATATCGCTCCAACAGACAGGAGATCGACACTTCCTCCCATACAATGCTTCAAACGGAGCTATTTGCATGCTCGCTTGATAGCTATTGTTGTAAGAGAACTCCACCAGATGAAGGTGGTCTTCCCATGATCCACCAAAGTCAAGAATACATACTCTCAACATATCCTCTAGCATCTGAACCGTATGCTCGGACTGGCCGTCTATCTGTGGATGGTACGACGTGCTGAACTTCAAGAGTGTACCCAAACTTTCTTGCATACTCCTCCAAAAGTATAAGGTGAATCTCGAGTCACGGTCCGATACAATGCTAACTGGTACACCATGTAGCTTTACTATTTGCTTCATATACATCTCCGCCAAAACTTCTGTGGACTGTCCCACTCTAAAAGATAAGAAGTGGGCTGACTTGGTAAGTCTATCAACTATCACCCAAACTGTATCTCGTCTACTAGGACTCCAAGGAAACCCCGTGACGAAGTCCATGGTAATGTGCTCCCACTTCCACTCAGGAATGGGTAGCGGCTGCAATAATCCGGCCATCCTCTGGTGCTCGTCCTTTACTTGTTGGCATATCAAACACTTGGCCACGAAACAAGCTATCTCCCACTTCATTCCGTGCCACCAATAATACTTCCGTAAGTCTCGATACATCTTAGTTCCTCCAGGATGAATAGAGTAAGTCGTACTGTGTACTTCTGCTATCAACTCCTGCTGTAGCTATCCATTAGGAACATAAATACGATCACCACATTGTAATGTCCTATCGGGATGAATCCTCAATCCCGTCTGCTCTACTGCTTCAGTCCTCTCCTGAAGTCGTCGGAATCTAGCATCCGTGGGCAATGTCGCCTTGATCCTCTCTACTAATGATGATTGCACTTAGAGATTAGCTAATACGCCATCTGCTCTGGGTAATACTACCTCAATACCGAGCTACTGCAAGTCTCTAATCAACTCCTTCTGCGTAGTCAAGAAGTGTGCCATGGGCTTACGGCTTAATGCATCTGCCACGACATTAGCCTTGCCTGGATGATAATGTAGCTCGATCTCGTAATCCTTTATCAACTCCAACCAGCGTCGCTGTCGCATATTCAACTTTTTTGTGTGAACACGTACTTGAGGCTCTTATGATCAGTGTAGATATCAACCTTCTCACCGTACAAGTAGTGTCTCCATAGCTTCAAAGTAAAGATAACCGTTGTGAGCTCTAGATCGTGGGTTGGATAGTTCTTCCTGTGCACTCTCAACTATCTCGATGCATATGCTAGTACACGACCGTGCTGCATCAATACGCATCCTAATCCCTTTTCGGATGCATCGCTGTAGATCACAAATCCTCCCGGGCCCGATGGTAGTGTCAAGATAGGTGCAGTGGTCAAGCGCTTCTTCAACTCATCAAAAGTAGCTTGACACTCATATGTCCATTTAAACTCCTAATCCTTGTAATTCAGTCGAGTCATAGGCCCCGCTATCCGAGAGAAATCTTCTACGAACCTTCGATAATAACCTGCAAGTCCTAGAAAACTTCTCACCTCGGAAGCTGATGTAGGAGTGGGCCATGCCTTGACTGCTGTGATCTTTTCAGGATCCACTGATATGACGTCTCCAGTAACAATATGTCCAAAAAATGATACTTCCTTGAGAAAGAACTCACACTTGCTAAGCTTCGTGTAAAGTCGCTCATTTCTTAATGTTCCCAAAACAATCCGTAGATGATGCTCATGCTCCTCTTGGCTCTTAGAATTATTTAAGATATCATCTATGAAGACGACTACAAATTTGTCCAAGTACTGGTGAAAGATCTTGTTCATCAAATTCATGAAGACTGCGGTAGCGTTGGTCAAACCGAAAGGCATGACCAAGAACTCGTAGTGTCCATACCTTGATCGAAAAGTCGTCTTCGTAATGTCTTCCTTCCGAACCTTTAGTTGGTGATAGCCCGATCGTAAATTAATCTTGGAGAATACTTTTACTCCACTCAGTTGATCAAGTAGATCGTCTATACGTGGCAAGGGATACTTGTTCTTCACCGTCACTGCATTCAAAGTTCGGTAGTCGATGTACATGCGTACGGTCCCATCTTTCTTAGGCACAAAAAGAATGGGCGCTCACCATGGTGACGTACTGGCATGAATAAAGCCTTTCTCCAATAAGTCGTCAATCTGCGTCTTCATCTCTACCAATTCTTTGGGTGCCAGACGATATACTCGAGATGAAATAGGCTCGGCTCCGGGAATAAGCTCAATAGAAAACTCAATGTCTCGGTCAGGTGGTAGTCCCGACAAATCCTTGGGGAATACATCCTTGAACTCGGTGATGATAGGGTGCTGAGGGGTGTCCTGCATTATCATGTGAGTCCCTAATGTAGGTGCATCACAACTCTCTTCTTCTTCGTTGGTGAACTCGAACTCCGTCATATTTGGCGGTCTGAAGACGATACTGCCCCTATAGCAGTCTATGAGGGCAAAATGCTGGCTCAACCAGTCTATCCCGAAAACCACGTCGAATGTAGGCATAAGGAATACAAGAAGTCGCACTTGTATCTCTCTACCACGTATTACTACAGGAGAAAGTCTACAAACACTACTAACAGGTACAATCCTTCTCCAGTGAGGATTCTAATATTTTTAGATAAGGGTGTGATGGAAATGCTGTGTCTAGTGGCAAAACTAGTGGCTATAAATGAATGAGTGGCTCTAGTGTCAAACAATATAATAGCAGGGAATAAAGCAACTAAAACCATACCTGCTATGACCTCTACCTCTGTCTCTATATCCTCAACAGCAAGTGAGAATGCCTGCCAATAATTATGTCCTGGACCTTGAGCTCTAGCCTTATTATATTGTACGCTTTGAGGAGAAAATAGTGGGTGAGGCACTCCTACTACAGGCCATGGTGCTGGAAGAGCTGGGGCTGTAGGCCTCGAGTTCTGCCATATATATACTATCACCTATTGCTCCGGACAGTCCTTGAGCATGTGCTGGTTGGATCCACATCTCAAGCATAGTCCAAGGCGAGTCATGTAGTCATTCTGAAGATGTCCTTGCTTTCCGCAGTAATGGAAAATGGGCTTTTGATAAGGTGAAGGCCTCTGCTGGTATTTGCCTGTGGGCCTCCTAATAGGTCCTCCCTGAGTAGCTCGGGTTGGTGTAACTGCTGGTGTTTGGCATCTCGATGTCTGCTACTGCTCCTTGCAAAGAATCTCCTAAGCACGAGCTTCTTCCAAGACAGCTGAATGGGAGACTCGAGATTGGGTAGTCGTATAAGACTTGAGCTCTGGTGCAAGCCCCTGATGAAATCTTATTTCCTTTTAACTCTATCGGGATCAATCCCGCACCAAATCTACTCAATCGATTAAACTCTGAGTCATACTCATCAACTATCATATTTTCTTGCTTCAGATGAAGGAACTGGTCGTAGAGACCGTCTCGAACATAGATGGGGAAGAATCTCTCATAGAATAGATCATAAAAATGCTTCCAGGTGATCCCAGTGCCTAACCGTCTCTCTTTCGCCTTCCACCAGTGGTGAGCATTATTTTCTAACAGTAGGTCCACTGCCGTCATCCAATCTCGAGCTGGCAATTGGGATGCCTTCAGTAGCTTCTCTGTACTAATAAGCCATTGCGACACCTCTAGTGGCTTTTCCGTTCCTCTAATGGCCTTGGGGTTCATATCTGTAAAATTCTTGATAGAGCCTACATAAGGATGCAGAGCCGGTGTTGGTACGGGTACTGGAGGTGGAGGTGGAGGTCTAGCCAATGCTACAATCATAGTCTGTCTCATCAGCTCAGTCTGCTGCCACTGAGCCTGCATCATGGCGTACATAAACTGGAAAGTAGGGCACCATCAGTCGATGGTGGAGGCATCTGTAAAACCCTTAAATTTCTACTATTTTTTTTATAAATTTGGTACTGATTTTATTTTTATTTGTATGTCGCGTAGTTGCATTGTACGTCGTGCGTGAAATTTTATTTTTCGTAATTGCTCGACGAGTGCGAATATGTACGAGCGTACATATTTTTAGAAAAATATTTTTTCTACTTTTATAGTTTCAAAATAATATATGTAATAATTATTTTAGCTATCATACCAACATTTCCAAGTCTATTATTTTATTTATTTTATTTATAAAAGGTCTATCGTTTATAACAGTTATTAATAATAAATAACATTCTTTGTGCATATATAAATATTTTATTAGTTTATTTTTAAATAATAATTTAATTTTCAGAATTATTATTATTATTATTTTAGAAAATATATTTTGAAATTATTGTGGTAATTTAAATCTTTGATTAGATTTTATGGATTTGATTTAAATAGTTTAAATTTAAAGATAGAATTTATATTGAGTTTAGATTATCTAGATTTAAATTAGAATTGAATTTGAATTTAGATTTGATTTTATTGATTTAAATTTAATAAGTGAATTATCTAATTGGGTTTAAATAAATTCTAATCCTTATCAAACTAGGAATTCTCACCTCCTATATAAGGAGAGGTACTCATCCATAAAATTTTACCATCCACAAAATTCTCCACCAACTACATCATTACGTGCATCGTGTCCGTATCTCCATCTTTTCCACTATTTTCCTCCATTACAATTACATTGTCCCCTTCTTCGTGTCCACACACGGACACATGTCATCATCCACCCCCGACACAATAAAAATGTCTAACCCTAAACCTAACCACCTCTCTACTCCCCTGCTCTCGCCACCCAGACCACCTTACTCTGCCGTCACCCCGATATACCCCATCCTCCCGAACCCCTGCTGGCCAAGAACCTGGCCAACACCACCAATCCTGGCCACCCGACAAGCGACCACCAACACCAGTTGATTCACAGCCACACCGTCGACTTCACAACCACCACCGTCACCGTCATCACCACCGCTACAACCATCCAATCCCTCGTCGCTAAGACTACCGCCATCATCCTCTGTACAGTCCAGCCCCTCCTTTCCATCCTGACCATCATTACCACCGCCCATAAAAACACCCGGTAGCCAAAATCAACCATCACCGTAACCACCATGCGACCCCAAAGTCAAAAATCTCACCTGAGCCTCCTTTCGCGGTCGGCACCACCCAGCATCCCCCACCTTGGCTCGCGAGCGCGTCCCTCTGCCGCAACCGAGCGCCAGTGCCTCTGCCACCGGGTCCCAGAGCCGTGCTCTTCCGGGGCCCTCGGCACACCCATCGTCCATGTCCCTTGACCGTGGCTCGTTGCGAGCACCTCTGTCCGTGCCAAAAAGTCGATCGACCCCGACCTCTCGGTCGTGCAGATCCGCTGCCCTCTCCCCGCTGTCCACCGGAGCAGCCTTGCACGTATCTCCCACTTTCCTCCTCTTCGGCGACCATCTCCGTCGTTCTCCGCCTCCTTAGTCGTCTAAACCGTTACCGCCTCTCCGTCGCGCTGAATCCCCGGTGTCGTCCTCTACTTCCGCCCAAATCCCCGCATGCACCTCCTCCACCGCGTTCTTCCGCAGCCACCGGCGCAGCCCGCAGTTGCCGGCGACTCTGCCCCTTCTTCTCTCTTTGTTCTGACCTCTCCTTCACCGTTCAACACCCGCTCTTCCTTCTCCTCCGCCCGCCGCCTCTCTTCCCCTCTCAGCCTCCCTCTCCCGATGGCTCTTTCTCCCTCGGCTCCGCTCTCCCTTGCCACTCAATCTAATCCCAACCTCTCCATCCAGTACAATGAGCTGCTTTGTTTGTACGAAGTTATTTTTATACAGCTTTAAATATTACATTTATTATTTACTTTATAGTATTTTCAACAACTATATGTATCTATAAGTTATAGAAAGTATTATAGTGGCATTATTATCAGTATTACTATTATTGTGATTTTTATTAATCGTGGTTATATTTATTTTTATTATTATTACTATTAACTGATTGAGGTTAATGATTATTATTATAAATTGTAGCATATGCCTTCATTGGTACTTCTATTTATAATATTATTGTATTATTTTATGAAATTGGACTATGCCTTTTTGCCTAAAGAAAATTGTATTTGACAAAAACTTAGTTATATCCCTAAATTATTATTTTCCTTCTTTTCCTTTTCTAGATTATATATTTTTCCTTTTTATATATTTTTATTTATAAAGTGGTCAACAAATTATACAATAATTTTCTAGTCTTTTACTTGTGGCTAATAAAATATAGCTTCCTACTAACATTTCATTTTTGATAACTTATGGTTTTTTTTGCCTAAATCTATTTTTCCAGGTTTTTAGTATTTACCAAAATAATTATTTTACAAGGAAATATAGTTTTCAAAATATTATAAATAGTTTCTAAAATTGTATATATTTTATTTATCTAAAATTTCTTCGACTATCCTTCTGTCCATGACTAAACCCCATTATTCATGTTCCCTCGCCAATTCTATACTACCTTATGTCCACCTTAAGTAATTTGACTCTTCTGGACCCAATGGAACTGTCCGTGCCACCACTCGAGGCCACCTTGCATAGTGGTTGCACCGAAGTCGCAGTTCGTGCCACCGTAATTATCGCAGCACACCAGGCGTCCTACAAGGCAAGACACCTTGCCATTTGCTGTTTATTTATTTTAGCTCATATTTTATACATTATTCATTATTTTTTTATGCAAAATAAACTATGATACAAGGCATAACTTGTTAGAACTTACTATTCAGTTATATTTTCTGCTATGTATTATTTTTTGTACATATTAAACCTAGATTTAAGGGACCACCTTGTGTGTTGCATTCATTTGGCCTTGACACGTCGTACCACAAAGTTGTGTGTCGCATGTAGAACACGGACGTACGTGATTGGCTGGCCACCATTACGTACAAGCCGTACGATAGGATTAACCGCTAATAGAATTGCATGCTAGTTTGACTTAGCGGTTATAGAGGTTTTTTGTTGTGGATACAACATAGTAGGTATTGGGCGGGGAGGACAATTCCTTAGCGTATGGGCTTCGATGCACTTTTTCTTGTGACCCGAAAGCTCCGTTGGAGATACGGGGTTGATGACCCATGATTACTGACGGCCACTGGCCTTCTGCGGAATATTATGCTCTTATTGATTGGGCCTCTGGTGCCCCAAGGGGGGACCAGGCCGATCCCATTTTAGCCAGGGCCCATGCGTAGGAAGGATTGTTCTTAACTATATTTCACTTAGAACGGTTAGGCTTCCTTATCCGTTAGGTATGAGTACTTTTGGTTTGGGTACTTGTATCTGACCGTGGCTTGGAACAATAACTGGTCGCGTATTAGTTCATCACACCTTGTCCTTGTTTGGTTGTAGGTGTGGCTTACTACTTCGATGAGAAGGTATTGAACCTTGTTGGGGTCCGGATACTATATTGGATTCATAGCATGGAAAGATACGTCATCGTGAATTAGTTTACCATCTCCTATCCTTTTTTGGTTGGGGGATGTTACGCTAGTTCAATAGGTGTGTATTGGACCATGTTATAATTCAATTGACTTATTTATTTGAGCAATTTATATTCAGTTATATTGGCATGATATTATGTGTCTTGTTACGTCCCTCTGAGGACCTGATTATCTCGCTAGGTGTGTGCTCTTGTCTTTCGCAGGTGTTCTAGCCGTGGCCATGATCGTCTTTATTTCTTCGAGGATGATTGCACTTTGATCGTCTTCGCATCGCTCGCCAAACTCTTTCTTTTGCTATGTATTTCTTTTCATAGTTGGTAGTGGATTTGTCTCTGCCCAAATACATGTACCAAATGACGATTTCATAGTTGATTATAAGATATCTTTTATTTTTCATTTTGTGGATGAGATTATAATAATCACAGAATTAGGTGGCAAGGTATCTTGTCTGGTGGTGCGAAGGTGGCAAGTCCTAGAATGACAATGTCAGCAACAGAATGTCACAATCTCCAAACAATTCTGGATGCTGAAACAAAAATCAAGAACGTACTTGATATAAGTAATATACCTAGAAAACGCCTGTCCAAAAGTCCAATTCTGAAACAAGGGTAAAATCATAATTTTGGGTCAAAACGATGCCGCCGTTGGACCCGTTTTGTACCGAAATGCATGCCAAAGTCTATGGTCTCTAAAGTCGTCAAACTACATGTTTATGGATTCGGTTTGAGGAGATGAACCCAACGGTATGTCCAATTTTTGATTCCGATGAGCCGTACACAAACCCATTGGAGCGGGTTACGGGCCTGCCAATTTGGCGTTTCGATCAACCTTCTCAGAATCGGACCAAACTTGGCATACAGGACCAGAAAATCAATACGATGGCACAAGTTTCGTGTCGATCCGATGAACGTGCACGAAGTTATGGCCAAGTTTGCAAAACGTAGCTACGGGGGTATCTCGACGGATATGTACTGATTTCGTCGTGCACGTACAACGAAATCGAGTTCCGTCAGTTCCCACACGTCAGAAACATCCATACGTGGCTTTTGAAGCGTATAGTGTGCGACCACGTTGTCCGGTTTGTCGGGGTGCACGTCGTATCGGGAAAATTTTCCTATATTCAACTGTTTTGAAAACAATTTTTTCTTGGATTTTCAATCCGAATTAACATGACAAATAATACGGTTTAAGGGAAACTGATTAGTTGGTTTTAATCTTGGTTATATTGGCTACATTATTGTTCAAATCGAATTAAAAGATATTTCAAATCCTTGAAGTTATCGGTCTTCCAAAACGGAGCTCTGTCATTGAAACTGTTCCTAAAGAACACCGGGTAATATAGGTTTTTCTTGATTTTCTAGGGAAAATACTGGAAGAACTAGTGTATCTGAATTAAATCTAATTGTTAGGGTTCGAAGGTGGTCATGTTGGCTACTAGTAGGAATTGATAGATCCAAATTTGATTAACCGACGGGAAAGAAAACATCATGCGAATATTGGTACCTGTCTGCAACTTCGAACTGGGGGCTCCTCTGTCTCGACGAGCTTTTCCGTCGATTGAAGGCAATTCCGGCGACGACAGGAGGCTCGTGTTGGTCGCAGGGGCTCTGAGGATGTTCGCCTGGGTTTGGATACTCTCTGGGTCAAGCACGAAGGGCTCGGAAGAATTTTTTAGGGTTTTCCGAAGGATTTTCAGGGATGTGTCAAGTTTATATACTCGCAATTAAATTCGATTTTTATTTGAATTCTTCCTGGGATTTTAACGTAATTTAAATTAGGATTTGGATTACGATTGGTGGAGAATCTATGCGGGATTCAGTAGGAAAATTTTTGAAAAGTTTTGATAGGGATTTGATAAAATCTCTCTTTGGAACTTAAACTCTATCGAGCTCGGGCTCGGTTCGGGTGGCTTGGAAAGATGAACAGTAGCGCTTGCTACTGTTCATGCGGGATATATATATATTTTTTTACAAACATTGGTGTTTATATATATATATATATATATATATATATATATATATATATATATATATATATATATATATATATATATATATACCATTATATACACACTCATATATAAGAATTTATATATAAATAAATACAATTTTAATACTAAAATTTATAGAAAAAATAAATAAATAAAAATTTCTAACACCATAAATATAGGAAAATAATCCTAAGAATTTAAACTTATTTACTCAGGATAAATAATATACTACTACTAGGTATTATTAGCAGTGCATATATATATATATATATATATATATATATATATATATATATATATATATATATATATATATATATATATATATATATATATATATATATATATCATATAATATGCACTACCTTATCTCATAATCATATAAATGTCTCTAAAATACTATAAACTATATAATAAATCAATAATTACCCATATAAAATATAGGGGAGTTACACCTTGGGAACAAAGGATGGATACTCAATGGGAGCTTCACTTTGAGCAACGTGAGCCACCTACTGAAGATCAGTTGGCTCAAGTCAACGTTGGAGATAAAACTTCCCCAAAATCGATATTTGTCAGCAAAAGCCTCCCTGAAGCGGATAAACAGGATTTGATCCAACTCATTAGGGAATACATTGATGTATTTGCATGGAGCTATGAAGACATGTCGAAATTGGATCCTCAGATCGCTACCCACAAGCTCAATATTATGTCGAATACGAAACTAGTCAAACAGCAACAACGTCGGTTTCGACCCGACATGATGGATGCCATAAAAGCTGAAGTCAAGAAACTCATCGCCTGCAGTTTCGTCAGAAAAGAACACCATCCGGACTAGGTGGCTAATGTTGTCCCAGTTTTGAAGAAAATAGGGAAAGTCCGAGTCTGGATCGACTTCAGAGACCTTAATAAAGCTTGTCCCAAAGACGAATCCCCTCTTCTAATTACTGATGTCATGATCAACAATACTTGTGGATTTGAACGTATGTCCTTTATGTATGGATTTTCAGGATATAATCAAATCAAGATGCATCCAGAAGATGAAAAATAAACATCTTTTCGTACTCCTCTTGGAGTCTATTGCTACACTGTCATGCCATTTGGTCTTAAGAACGTTGGTACAACTTATCAGCGGGCCATGAGTACCATCTTTCGTGATCATTTACGAAAGACTGTTGAATGTTATGTTGACGATATTGCAGTCCAAAGTCGTCTAAAAGAAGACCACATTCAAGACTTAAGAACTATTTTCGATCTAATGCGCCAGCTTCTACTTAAGATGAATCCCACCAAGTCATTCCTGGGAGTCTATAGTGGCAAATTTGTTGGATTCGTTATTACCTCTAAAGGTATATACGTTGACCCTGAGAAAATCAAAGTCATTCAAGAGATGCATCCTCCACGCAACCTATAAGAGCTACGAGGATTCCAGGGACGGCTTGCGTATATCAGAAGATTCATCTCAAATCTCTCTGGATGCTGTAGACCGTTCACTCAATTCATGAAAAAAGGTGTGTCTTTTATTTGGACTGAAGAATGTCAACAACCATTTGAAGACATAAAGCAATACTTGATGAACCCTCCAGTTCTAGTGCCTCCAATGTCAGGAATACCCTTCCTGATGTATGTTCGAGCAATGGACCATTCCTTAGGTGCTTTATTAGCTTAGACGAATAAAGAAGGTCATGAACAGGCTATTTATTACCTTAGCCGTACAATGATTGGAGCTGAGCATCGATACACTCCAGTAGAAAAAGAATGTCTAGCTTTGATGTTTGTTGTTCAAAAGATGAGACATTATATCACTGGCCAAACTATTCATGTTATTTCTAGAGTTAACCCTCACATGGGCCATATTGTTAGCACAATATGATATGGTTTATGTTCCTCAAAAGTCTGTTAAAGGTTAAGCCCTTGCTTTCTTTCTGGCAGCTCATCCAATTCCCGAAACGTCTAAACTCTACGACGAGATTCCAGACGAAACTTTGGAGTCTGACATGATTTCAGAAGAAATTCTTACCTGGCATCTATTCTTTGATGGTGCATCCAGAATCGAACCAAAAGGTGCTATTGTTGCAGGAGTCGAAATCGTTCTCGTCTCACAAGAAGGGTTGGCTATTCAAAGAGCTTATTCTTTAGATGAGTCGTGTTCCAATAATGTGGCTGAATACAACGCTCTGCTAATTGGTCTCCAATTGGCTAAACAATTAGATATTGAGTATCTTGAAGCTTATGGAGACTCCAAACTAATTGTTAACCAAATTAGAGGAACGTACGAAGTTCGACATCAAGATCTGGTCCCATATCATGATGCGGCGATCAGGATGGCTACTTCATTCAAAGGTTTCTTCATCGAGCATCTGCGCCAAGCGTGTAACATGGAAGCTGAAGCACTCGCTAATCTTGCAGCAGTATTAGCAATTCCAGTAAGAAGGCAACAAATGATTGTCATTACTAATAGAGAGTTATTTTGTGTTGAGAATAACTTAAATATTAAAGTTAACAACTCAAACATGGAATTCAACAATTCAGTTGAAATTTGTGCCATCAGTGAAGACTGGAGGACTCCTTTCATAGACTTTGTGGTCCATGATATCCTACCCGAAGATCCTAAGGAGGCTACAACAATTCGTCGGCGATCACTCAGATTTTATTATAATCATGCTATAAAGACACTCTACCGATGAACGTTTGACTGTTTACTCCTACACTGTCTTGCAGGAGAAGAAGCAAAACCAATGCTTCGTGAAGCTCATGACGGTGTTTGTAGTGCACATCAACCTGGTCCTAAATTATAGGATCGTATTCGCCGTATGGTCTAATATTGGCCCTCGATAATATCTGATGCAGTCGAGTATGCAAGGAAGTGCCGAGCATGTCAAATCCATGCTGACTTCATCCATCAACCATCAGAATTACTTTACCCGACGGTAGCATCTTGGCCCTTTGAAGCTTGGGGAATGGATGTCATTGGTCCTATTAACCCTCCCTCGTCTCGAGGACATCGGTTCATATTGACCATAACTGTTTACTTCTCAAAGTGGGCTGAAGCCATACCTCTAGCTGAGGTCAAGACAAGCAACGTTATCAATTTTATTAAGCATCATGTGATCCACAGATTCGATGTTCCTTGTCGAATCATTCATGATAATGGGCCACAATTCATCAGTCAGAAGTTCACTTGATTCTGCGATGATAACAGGATCAATAATATTGCTTCTACAGCTTACAATCCTACAGCTAACGGGCTGGCAAAAGCATTTAACAATACCATCATCAAACTCCTCAAGAAGTTTGTTTCTACCAATAAATAAAACTGGAGTGAAAAGCTTAGAGAATGTATGTGGGCTTACCATATTACTATACGTACTCCTATAGGCTGTACACCTTTCTCTTTGTTATATAGATGCGAGGCCGTCTTACCATTGGAAATCCAGATCCCTTCCTAAGGATTGCCATTGCCAATGAACTCACAATCGAAAATAATGATCGTCTGAGACTTCAGGAGCTTGAAGCGCTTGATAAGAAACGGCTCCTAGCTCAACAACATATTGAGTTATACCAAGCTCGTCTTTTAAAAGCCTTCAACCGTAAAGTCAAAGTCCGAACATTTCAGAAAGGAGAACTAGTTCTAACCATCAGATGTCATATGACTATGACGCACATGAGCAAAGGCAAATTCGAAGCAAAGTAGGAAGGACCCTACATTGTAAGCAAAGTTCTTTCCAATGGAGCTTATCAATTGACTAGTATGGTTGGTCGAGTCGCCATGATGCCTATTAATGGCAAGTTCCTCAAGAAATATTATGTTTAAAGACAAAGAGATATCAACACAAAGACTTAAAATGAAAACAAAATTTCCTTTATTGCATATCAAAGACGGAAGAAAATACATAAAATTAACAAGGACCAGAGCCTTCCTGATCGAAGATAAATTTTGCAAGGAGCTCGAATACATTATTGTTGGATGACACCAACAATTCACATGCAGCTTTCCTCAGAGCTTCTTCCTCAGCAGTACTCCCAGGCTCCACCAGTTTGGCAAAAATGTCCTACTTTTTTCCAGGAACAGACGAGCTTTCTCTGACTTCTGGCTTGGTAGGCGGTGAAAGCTCGTCGGAAGGAGTGTCGAGGACGGCTTCGATCTTCGGGATGACTTCTGCCTCCTTTGGCATAACTTCTGAAGACATTTGTAAAAGAAAGAAAAGGGGTGAATGATGCACTCAGAAAAGTTCCACACTATTTATAGACAGAAAGGCCAAACATTCTGTCTCAGGAATTGAAACAACCTTTCCTCGAAAAGGCATGTTCGTTCATTCATCTTTTTTCATCTTGTGAAGAGGTCTTCATTTATTCTCTGTCTTGAGAACCGAAACAACCTTTTCTTGAAAAGGCATGCTTATTCATCAGTCTTTTCATCTCTATTTCATTTCGTGAATGGGCCTACATTTATTATCGTTTATTTACTTTTTCATAAATAAATCCATAAGATAATAAAAACTCAAAATCTCCTGTGGAGCCTCTCCGAATCATCAATCCTGTCTTTTAAAACCCAGCTGTTTTAAATGATGTCTTTTCTTTATGATAAATCTGTAATATCACAGATATCGTCTTTTTAGACATATTTTCCCGTCTTTGAGTCCCAGTTGACTTGAAGATTATCAATAAAAAAATGAATTCACGTACACATTACCTCTGGATTCTATTTTTTGTATCACCACATCAAATCAAATCATAGATATATCTTAATGGAAATCTATTACATCTCGAATTTTTATTCTAAATCTAACAAATGAAGGTCTATTACATCTTTGGATCTTCTTGTTGGTGCCAGTTCCTTGTCGACTCGACCTGAAGCAGCGAGCAAGGCAACATAATCAACTTTGGTCTTCTTTCTCAGAAAGACGAGAGAAGAACCACAAAGTGCAGCAGTTCGAAGAAAAGTTGCTGTCAATACAACTGGTGGAGAAAAGACGACCCTTTATGAGAAGTAGGAATGAGATCACCCTCGTGATACGATTCCTAATTATGTGTCTCCACTGTCCAACTCTCATGTATAAAGGCCCTTCCTACCATCTCAAGGAAGCCCTTTTAAGCATGAAGAGTTCTGAGCTCTCTGAGGTGTGTGTCAAAGTGGTTCAACTTCATAGCATCCAAAATCACCGATACCGGTTCTGGAAGTTTTCGTCAGTTGGTCCCCTGCAAACATCAGAAAGAAGAAGAGAATACAGTAAATGTTCTTTTCTTCTCGTAACTATTTATATGCAATTGAAGCTGAAACGTTATGCGCGTCCATAGGCGTATATTTCAGAAAAAAATATCACGTGTTGTTCGGAAGCTGATATTGTCAAAATCGAGAAAGTACGGCATATATCAAGACAGTTACACAACAAAGCTCACATATGCCCAAAATCAAGACGAGTCAACACAGTTCCGTGACAAAAGTTCAAATGTGCTAGGATTTATAAAGTTAAACTGTCTTTCATTTCATAATAAAAAGAAAAAGAGACAGACACTAAAAGGCACTATGGCCATTATGTAAAAATAATAATCTTATGTTACGTCATTTCTTCTTCCCGCCATCAGCCTGGCGCAAAGCATCGCTCAACTCCTTTATATTGTGGATCCTGGAGCGATACATCAGATGGAGGAATCCTTCCCTCTGTTCCAGTGCGCCATGATCTTTGGAAGACGATGGCTCACCTTGGGAACGAGCGAAAACTGCTGGGGTCAGGCCAAAACAGTTTAGGAAGCTCTTCACCCTCAGAGACGGGTCGATATCCAGCAGATACACCGTAGGCGCAGAATTTGACTTCTCGCTATTGATAGTGAGGTTCACCTTCTTGGGTGCCATGAGAGAAAATGAGGATAGAGGATTGCAACCTCATGCCTATATATACAGTGAAGGTCGGCTCCTGCCGACTCTTCGTCTTCCCAATAAATGGGCGTGTATCACTTAACGAGGGAGAAAGGAAAATGACGTTTCAAAAAAGAGCGCCCTATAAATAGGTTCATCATTGGGAATGAACCGAGTATTTAATGCACTATTCAGTCAGGTTGTGCGACACTTACATTATGCCACACTCATCATGCACGACCATCAGGTTGCGCAATAATCATATTATACCGTATCTTACTGCGCAACGCGTCAAAATTGTGCCCAAAATATAACACAGATTTCTAAGCATCGTGCAACATGGGTTGACAGTAACCAAACCCTAAAAAGGGAGGCACAAATTATGAGTTGTACCCCACTCTAAAAAGAGCGGGTGCACGATGTCAGGAGCCGGCCAAACCATAAATGAGGTGATCGATGATCGAGTCTATGATCAAGTGGGTGAGCATACTGAGGCGCGTGTGTGGATGGAACGCGAGAAGAAGGCTCGACAACACTCTTTCCCTTCTCGACAGCAGATCTCTTGGGTTCTATTTGATGCTAGTCAAAGCTTGGGAAGAAGGAAAGATAGGGCTTTTGAGAAAAATTGAAATTCAGTAAAAAAATGAAGAGTCTGAAATATATGGATATTTATAGCTTCAAAAGTTGATCGCACAATTGTGCTCAAAAAGTGGAGTCGGTTGAAACTGGCACAATCCAAACAAAACAAGCATAATTCAAAGTATTTCAAAACTTTGAAGTATTTTCAAGTTTCGAAAACTTAGAAGGAAGTCTTGTTGAGGCTAAAAATCAAGATGCGCCACCCATTAAAGTGTTCGATCATCAGATGGCGCCAAATTATTATGTTACGCCAAACCATCAAGTTGTGCAGCATCAGGCTGCACCAACATCTGGTTGCGCAGGAGTCAGGTTGCATGAGCGCCATATGGCACACTTCTTTGAGAAGCTGTAACTGTATCATCATTGCCTGACAGCTGACAGCACGGAGATTAAGGAAAATTTATTCGAATCTCGCGTAACATGACGCTCGAGAAGATTTTGTCAGCATGTAATTAATGCTGACAGCTGGTTCACGTAAGTCATTGTGTGGCATGAGAATTAATCAGTACAACATAGAAGACCTAGTCAAAAGTGCCAGTTGTTGAGTTGCGCCCATGCACAACCTGGCTAGTTGGCGCCACTTGATCAACTCTTATTTTAAAGCAGGGTGAGGTGGCACACAAGCCACCAACTTTGCAAAGTGTGCCCACTACACTGCCCACGACCACGTACATCTCAATCAAACGATGCTACGCATCCACAGCAGTCGGTGCAACCTTTCACGCAGTTTGCTACATTGCACCCACGTGCAACCTGATGAAGCTTGCGCAAGGTGATCAAATAGTGTTCAGAACAGAATGATGTGATGCACAAGCAACTATCTTCATACTGCCCACGACCACGTGCACCTCAATCAAATGATGCCACGCATCCACAACAGTTAGTGCAATCGTTCGTACAAGTGAACAGGAGGCACGGAACCTGAAGCGCGCGTAACCCAGAATAGCTGCTAAACAGTTATTTCAAGAACTCTATAACTACAACAAAAAGACCTATTAATGACGCTCGACAAGGAGTTTTAATGACGGCTGATACATAAGCGTTATTAAGTTGAAAATTACCTTTTATCTATGACAGTTTGGGCTAATTCGGGACTTTTTATAACGTTTATAAAACAAAACGTCATTAATAGTTTAGAGCGGTGGCAAACTTGTAATATTTTTTAAGTTAAATTTTTGGCAAAATCCTTCTACATCCTGCGCACTTCAACAAAAAAAATTTTCTCTCCCAATATTTCTGGTCGGTCTTCTCCTTCTCCTCCTTTCTTCTCCCTCCTCTCCCCCAACTCTAAAATCCTAAGGATAGATCCAAAACCCTAACTCTTGTTCAGCAACACCCTCCTCTCCTCCTATTCTTCTCCTTTCTTTCCCCAAACTCCAAAACCCTAACCCTAGAGCCCGTTCTCTTCAAAATTAGGGCTAGGGTTTTTAATTTCTTCTTCCTCCCGACAAAAAATCCTGTTGGGGAACAGGAGGAAGACGAGCACGGGGCGCCGAAAGATCGAGATCAAGAGGATCGCCAACGATGAGGCCCGGCAGGTCTGCTTCTCGAAGCGCCGCGCCGAGGTCGTGCTGGTCGTGTTCTCGCCCGTCGGAAAGCCATTCTCTTTCGGCCACCCGTCCGTCAACCATGTCGCCTCCGTCTACCTCTCGGGCGGGGGCAGGCCGCACGGCCCGGAGGGCCCCTGCAGGCCCGAAGAGCACCGTGGAGCTCAAGTTCTGCGCTTCTTGCTCCTACAGGTCAAACCCTAAATCCTTACTATATGTCACATTTTAATTAGTCCCCCAATTTATGCTGATGCGAGGTTCCATGAACAATTTATGCTAATACGAGGTTTGGATTCATTGTTGTTTTAGCTAATTGGAGGAAATCTTAAGCTGTGGGTCTCTCGGTTCGACGTCTACCCCTACTTGAGAGATTTGCTTAGGTGCGTGTATCCGATATTGGTGATCTATATTATTTTGTTATTGTTGTTAATTTCACAGAATAAGAATGAGATTAGCTCAGGGGTGTGTACCTCGAGAGATTCACTCAGGTGTATCTTAGTGTACGTACAAATTGGATCTTCCTTACCTTCAAAGTACAAACTACACAAGAAGTAGAATTAATTTAGGCCTATTTTTTTCCTTCAGAAAAACTACATTACTTTTCTCTTGGTATGTTAGTGTGTTTGATTGCAAGGTGGAAAATACGTAGAAAAGAAATTAATTTCATGGAATTATTTTTCTAGGAAAAAAATTCTATGGAATTTTAAAATTTTCCATGGAAAACTTAATTTGGTTGTTTGATTGTCATTATTTTCCACGGAAAATAGTTATTTTCCTATGGGTTAGACAAGTTTCATTTTCCACCATTTTAGAAGAAAATATGGAAAATGATAGTTTTTTGGAAATAATTCCATGGAAAATATAAGCTATCAAACACTACAATTGGTGGAAAATTTGTGGTAGAAATATTTTCCATGGAAAAAAAAGCCCAATCAAACACAGTCATTAGTGTTTTTACTTCTTCATTTATAACAAGTGGATCTCTAGATAAGGGACCCTATATAAGAAATTGATAAGACTACCTAAACATAGATAATTGATCATATATCTATAATTTCAGCAAGTTATTGTTACTAGGAAGGATCAAATTAATTCCCACCGGTATTGACCATAGGTTGTAAATCCTCGGCCAGAATCTCGTAAGTCTCATGAGTTACGGGGCTATATTATTATCCAGGATCTGTCCCTTTTGTTGCTCTACTAGTGTTTATGGATGGACAAATAAAAAATGTAAAAGAGAAAATAGGCAAGAAATGGAGGGCAAATATTTGATGATGCATTTAGGTTTTTTGAAGGCAAACACATTGTGGGTGGCATTGGAGATGGTTCCATACAGGTCAGTGGATGATGCATTTAGTTTTTTTGAAGAAAGGTTTAATGCATTACTGCAGCGTTTACTTATTGATTTTGTTTATTTACACTCACAAGGTTGCTTGATAATTTTATAGATATGGAGCATCAAACCTGGTTGGGGAAGTGGGCCAGATTACATGTTGACAAAAGTAAATTTTCTTTATGATGGACAGTTGCCTCCTATTGTCTTTGCTACCTTGTATTTTCTTATGATGGACTTTTGGTCCCTATTGTCTCTGCTAATTTATATTGTCTTTGCTACCTTGTATTTTCTTTATGATGGACATATTAGAACTGTTCCAAAAATATTGAAAGTTTTACTAGGTACATACTTCAGCAATAGCTTATATTGGACATTGTTATCAGAAATTAGAAACTGAGTTTTTGTTACCAAGTTGGTTAACTGGGCAAGTTGTTCTTCCATGTTCACAATTGTTTTGTGTTTTCTATGAAAGAAGCTGACAGGCCCAAGGGTTTTCCATGACCTGCAAAGCGAGAGCCTCCACGGAGTACCACAGGGACCCCATCAAGAACCTTGGATTTTTTTCTCTCTTCAGGAATAGATGTGAATTGTGGCACCTACGTCCGGTGGATGTCAGCTTCGCGAAGGATGATCGGACCATCGAGGCGATCTTGTGGGCTGTCCGGTGGATGTCCTATTTTGAAAAAATGTAATGAAGATGGTGATATATATTATGTATATATTTGTAAATGGATTAAATGGTACTCTATGACATTTAGATGTTTTCTTGTGAATATGGTTCAAAATGAATGTTTTGAAATTGAATTGAGCAACATTGAGCATTGATCTATAATTTTTTGGAAAATAATATATAAATGTGCAGAATTGAGCGTTATAAATGTGCTGAATTGAGTTTATAGAGATTATCTATTCATAACGCTTTCAAACTACGCTGAAAATAAGTGTAGCAGAAACTCATCATATTCATGACGTTTATTTTATGACGCTTTTAAAAAACATTTATAACACCCGTTTTCATCACGCTTTCTTTGGAAAAAAAAGCATCATGGTTTGTCATTAATGACGGTTTTTAGCCGTCATTAAAAGGTATTTTTGTTGTAGTGTATAAATAGAGTTTCAAATCAATCTTAAGGCATCAAGAATGATCATAATCTCCTGCTAAAGTGCTGTTGCATCCTAAAGAGGCTCGTGTCTTCGATATCACATCGTCCAAGGAATATAGTGATCGTCTTCTGATCAGATTCCTATAGTTGTACTTTCCCAGAAATTAATTATACTATTGTACTCTTTTCTAAGTTTATAATAAAAACTTTTGTTCTTGCAAACACCCACGTGGCAAGTTTCCTTGAGAAGCTGTAACGTAGCCATCATTACTGATAGCACAAAAGTCGAAGAATATGTCTTCGAATCCCGAGCAACGTGACGCTTGAGAAGATTTTGTCAGCATTAAGTGTTGACAGCTAGCTCGCACAAGCTATCAAAGGGCATAAAAAATTTCTACAATACAGAGGACTGAGTCAGAGGTACCAATTATCAAATTGTGCTGGCACAACCTCGCTAGTTGGCGCCACTGGATCAATTTTTGTCCAGAAGCTAGATGACGTGACGCATATGCCACTAATTTCGAAGAACGTGTCTACAACACTGCCCACGACTACGCACATCTCACTGACAAGATGCCAAACGTCACCAACAGTTAAAGTAACCGCTCGCACAATTGGACAGGAGGTGCGCAACTCAGAGTGCACGCAACCAAGAAAAACAGTTATTTCAGAACTCTATAAATAGAGTTTCAAATTAGTTCCAAAGCATCACTAATGATCATAGTCTACTACTAAAGTATTGTTGCATTCTCCAAAGGCTTGTGTCTTCAATATCACATCGTCCAAGGATAAAGTGATCGTCTTCTGATCAGATTCCTATAGTTGTACTTTCCCAAAAATTATTGTACTCTTGTACTTTCTTTCTTTCTTAGTATATAGAAATCAAACTTTTGTTTTTTGCAAACACATATATCAAAACATAGGCATATTCATAAACCCATATACCTGCCATATATTATCATTTAGTTTATAGTAGCCAAACACCCAATCCTACTAAAGTTCCTTTATATTATATACAAATACAAGATCCCCCAATGCAGGACACTACTACATTCTTGATATCCGAGCTAATCCTATTTGTAGGACACTAACCAAGAACCTGGGGTAATTCTCTATCTATTGGCCTTCCACTAATATCCAAATCACTTAAATGCTCGGCTACTAAGCAAAATGTGTCAAGGCAATGTGCAGGACAGATGGCTAACTTAAGGGTCTGGACAGAAAACTCTCCCAATTGTAGGCAGCAAAAGGGGGTTTAGCTCCCCTGCTACTGCAGGGCCCCTGTCTGCTCTTGCAGTACAGGGAACCTCCTGCCTCTCACTAATACTGCTATGCCTACAACCAAGGCTGCATTCAAATACTCCCTACCCAAGCTTCCCTCCCATATCTAAATAGACTGCCACAAGACCAATCAAATCATCAAACAGGACAAAACATTAAAACTTCCAAAGAAGGTCGGGACTGGAAATAAATGTGATATGGCTGATACCAAATATCTGAACTATACACAGAACTTGTAAAATAGAAAATGGAGGATGGCCTGAATGTATCTCCAAACGGATTTCAAATGTGAAATGGCTGCACACATCATAAATGATTAGAACTGACCATAAATGTTAAACCAAGGGACAAAACGTTATGGTAGGACTGAACCATCTAATGTCTGATCATACTAAGTAGGTCTTTTAAGAAAGTTTGATACATAACCTCTTCACCTACTCTCGAATGAAACTAAGTCTACATGTGGACTAAACCAAAAACTACGGCAAGCCCCTGCACCCATAAGCACAAGTTTGTGCATAGCCTACACTCCCACATACATATCTATAAAACCCAAAGCAGATATGGCCTCTCTTATATATGTATATATATAGTATAGGTTACATACTATGGTATCCTATATCATTCCACCATATTCACTACACTAACCACTCACTGAAACAAGACACTCTAGTGTCACACATACACTCATACATTACGCATACAAACCACACTACTGACACCCCCTTACACTTATCTTTTACACTAACCTGACACTCACAAGTAACCTAAGGCCAAGGCCATACTCCCACTTCACTAGCTCACTGCTGTACATAACACACACGAGTACTAGGTATTGCTCCCGGGGTTTCCCTTCTATCCCATCTGTGTTCACTCTCATTCAGGTTGATCACATATATACACATCCTTTCACTCTCCTCACTTCAAGTTACACTTACCCTTATATATATATATATATATATATATATATATGTGTGTGTGTGTGTAATATACATCTCAGGGGTACCTAACATATGCATATACATTGCACTTATCTATATACTATGTATATATACAGATATATATACCAAAACATTAATGAAGTGACTGAACTATAGTCTTGGCATGGATTGGTACAACAGAAACTCAGAGAATGTGTATCAGTACAATGAGTGACTCATGGATGTAGGACACCAACTTGGCTGCACATTCATGAAAGGGAAAACTCAATCTTATTACCCCATTTGATACTAATGTGGTATCATACCTCTGATACAAGCAGTGGCTATAGCGTTAATATCTTAATGACTGGTCATAGACTTAAAGACAAAACAACATGAAGACTCAATAAGGGGTCTGAACTATAATAAAGTAGAGGTGAATAATGGGCAAGAAATTAGATAGGGTACATCAAATGGGTTGATAGAACTCAAGTAGATGTACTGATACTATATAAGTGAACCGTACTTAAATCACAGTAGACAGGACAAGATATATCTGAAAATAGCATGGGTCACAAATTAAACATATAATTAGAACCTTAAGAATATAGTAGATTTAACATGTATGTAATAAGTAGTGAGGTATTGGTCTGAACCAATGGGCTCAACTGGTAGTACACATTAACTCGACAGATCAAAAGTGTAGACTACATACACAATGCATGCAGTAGGCAAATATACTTCCATATTATATAGAAGCATGGTTGAGTAATACAAATGCAGTGAACAATTGATGCATGGATTCTGAGCATTATGGACAACAATTCGTACCCTATGTGCAGGACAGACATACAAGAGACTGAAATTAGTGAGTGACTGAACCAAATAATTATATGAGGATATGAACAATAATAGGTAGTGGTCATCTCTAATAGGTGGTAATGATAATCAAGGTCAGTGAAAACCAATGGACAGGACTATTAATAGAACGACTGCTCATAATGAACAGAACAAAATATGAAAGGTGTTTGGTAGGGGTTATAACCAATGGATTCGAAACAACTATAGGGGAATTGATATAGAGTGATACACTATATAAAATGATTGATCATGAACCATTAAATGGGACTCCATGTGAATAGAGACTGCATCAAAAGACAGAACAAAAGCTATGGAAAGATGTAGTCTACCACAGAATATACCCTATGAACTCGAGCCTCCATGTCCAAAATAGTCGACCAAATAATCCCCAAATCATAGTTAACAACCTACAATGCTAACACAACATATAACCAATATAGAAACCTAATTAAAAATGAAATTAGAGTAACAAAAACCCTAAGAGTCATTTCATCGAACACTTGGCGTGCGTATCCGATACTCTCGTGATACACACATCAAATGAATCCAAACTTGATCCATATCCTTCCTAATGCAAAGGGGACCCTAAATGAATGCATCTACAACAAGAAAATAGAAATTAGATAGTTTAATGGCTTCTAGATCTAGATCTCCACCAAGCTCCAACGGTTAAATTGCTCCAAATGCTTCCAAGCTAGGCAATTGAGGCTTCCCCTCTCTAAGAGAAAGATATTGTAATTCATTTGAGGTAATTTGGACTCAATTTGGATGTTGGAGACAATTTGGGAAAGAACACAAATTAGGGTTAGGGTTTGTAATGTAAGAGGGAAGAAGGAGGCTATGTTAGCTATAAATAACAAGGGGGAACCTAGTGTGGCCGGGAAGGTGGTTCCTAGGGTGTGATTTGGACTTGGTTGGGTGCATTGTCTAAAAAGCCTTCTCAACTTGTCATTTAAAGCCCTTTAAGAAAATGCCCACTATAGCTAATGTTTTAAGTCAACTAATAGATTCTAAATGATATGCTAACTAGATTAGAATCTAACCAAATTTTTCTAATCTGACTGACTAAGTTTTTATGGTCATGGTTAATATCTACACAATGTGGTTCTAAGATTTCACTAATTAACGTCAGTAACACAATCATTAATTTAAAAGTTATTAAAATTACCAAAAAAATTACAAATTATTAAAATACCCTTGTTCTAGAATGTGTTGGTGACAATATTGTTTGAATATATATAGTACATGCAGAATCATGCATGTACAAGAAAGCAATGAGTCGATACTTAGTTGTTCGTTCATGCATTTACAATCGACGACATGAGAGCATGATTGGTTTGATGGATGATTTCAGGACAGGCGTCGAGGAATTTCTCAGATACACCTGTAGCCATGTAAAACCCCTAAATTTCTACTACTATTTTTTAATAAATATGGTATTGATTTTCGTACTTCATATTTGTACGTCGCGTACGAGTTTGTGTTTCATAAATTTCTCGTCAAATACGAATAAGTGCGAAGTACCTATTTTTATAAAATGTTTTAAGTATATAGATGTAGAAAATATTTCAAAATAATAGACGATAAATATTTTATATTGCTTGAAGTTGTAAATGCGTTACGTCGAGGATTACAAAACTTTATTTTTATTTAAAAAAAAGGCCATTTTGTTTTATGGTACAAGTATAACTAGTAATTTAGAAAAACTGTGTTTTATGTAAGTATTATTTTTGCTTGCGAGTGTATATATATTTGTATTTTCGAAACTAATTATTATCATTAATATATTATTTTGAAAAAGGTATATTAAATATGGGTTGATTTAATATGTAATTGATTATGGTGATTTAAGTTAGAAAAAAATTATTCAGTTATTTAAATACAGTTTAAATTAGAGATAGAATCTATCTACATTGGATTATATTTGATTGAGTTACTTTTAAATCAATTTGAATTAAATAGTGGAAAATATAAGGGGAATTAAAACTCTTCTTAGTCCTCATCTAGATAAAACTTTTTTAAACCGTCTAATTTTTTGAATTAAATATTTGTGAAATTTTTGGAATTTTAAATAACTATTTATTGACTTATTATATAATTTGTATTATTTTACATATATTTAGTATAGTGCTCATTAGTGAATTTAGTATAAAAATATATAAAGCTATTTTTCTAGTACATTAAGGATCTAAACTATATTATAGATTTTTTCTCAAAATTTTAGGATTTATTTTATAACTTTTATTACTTTTTACATGTTACTTATATTGTACACTATTTACATAATATAGAATAAGTGTCAATTTAGTATTAAATATTTCAGCTTGTATAAATGAGATTAGATGATGGTTGTTTAAATAAATATTAACTCTATTTATTATCTATAGTAATTTTAAATAATGTTATAGATAATTTAGATAAATATAAACTATATTTTAAGTTAATCATAATCCTAAGTGTAATAGGAATGCATCCCTATCTATATTATATCATAACAAAGTAACTCCTATCAATTTAAATCAAATCCTATCTAATTTAGGAGGTAAATCTGAAATAAGTACCTATATATACCCAATACATTCCCTTCTTGTCAACCATAATTCGAAATTATTTTTAGTCCAATAGGAACTCAAAAATTTGTCATCAGAATTCAGCCCCGCTTTTTAGTAGCAAGAGCAACTTGGAACGACGATATCTCCTAGCTTCGAACTTCGTTTTGTCTCCAATTTTTTTTAAAAGTAGCATATTGAGGTAAGCTTTCCAAAAATATATTTTAATAGACAAAATTTGTTTTGTAAATTTCTGCAAAACTGTTTGAGTATCTAGTATCCAAAAAATATACGTGTTTCAGTATTTTTACGATTTCGGGAGATTTCGAAAACAAAAATGCGATCTGTTTAGTTTTTCAAAAAGCTGATACGAAAACCTATGCCATATCCTAATTTCAAAATCAATCAAATAAATATAATAGGTACAGTATTAATTATAATTAGATAATAGACTATTTTCAGCATCCGAAGTTGTTCCTATACCTTCCCCTTCGTGCGTTGTTGTTGATTCGTCGACAGGAAATCATCTTACCTCCCTCCGAACATCAGAAAAGATACGTTACCATAATTTACTATTTATAATTAGTCTGCATTTTATTTATTGCATGTCACTGTGCATTTATTTCAAGTTCTTTTAGCTGTACCATTATTATAGTTCCTGATCTAGTGCCTGCACAGTGATATTATCTATACATTGTTATTATTCATTGATTGCATATGGACTTAAAGTTAAGAGACTACCATTTGTAGTGTATTGCATATACCCGACACAGTTGTACCACGAGTATGTGTGAGACGAGTAGCATGTAGAGGTCCTTGTATGTTGGCTGATCACCCGTGTACATGCATTAGGGCTAACTGCTAATAGAGGCATGTTAGGAGACTTAGCAGTTAGTAGAGGTATATGGTCGTAGATGCGACTTAAATAAGAGCATTGGGTGGGGAGAACAATACCTGATGTATGGGCTTCTTTGCACTTCCCTGATTACATATGCGCTCCTCCGGAGACGCAGGCTCCAGGTGCACTTTGACCTTTCCCAGAGCGTTATGGAGTACCCCCTTGCACATGATGCCCTTTGACGATCTTCGAACGTTACGGACGTAGGCCCCTGTAACACCCACTTTTCCAAAATAAGGGTAAATTTGAACTTTTGTATTTTTAAATCATTAAAATAATTGATTTTAGTCATGATATGATTTTTAGTGATTTTTAGTTATTTTAAAACTATTTAATTGAGTGAAATGTGAATTGATGTTTTGCTAGTGTAATATTAGTCATACATGACCTAGAAGACTAATCATGACCAATGAGACCTAATCATGTGTTTAGGATTTCAAATTTCTACTTTTAAGCCTAGAGGTATTTTGGTCATTTTGACACTTTTGTGAAATTATGAATTATATTAATTAAATATGTGTTAGCTAGATTGTTGAGACTCGACCTAGAAGTTAGCCTAATCTAGATTGTTAATCATGACCCTAGAGACTAAGTTAGAGGGTTTCATTAAGTAATTACATTAGTGAAATATCTAGATATTTGTTAAGGAGATATTTTTATGCTAAAGGTTAAAGGATGTTACTTTAATTGTGAGCCCTTAGATTAGCTAGAAATTGTTGGAAAAACCTTAGCCCCTCATCCTAAACCCTAACCCTAACTTAATGGCAGCCAACACACATCCCCACCCCCTATAAATGCATCCCATTAATCATTTACATCATTTTTAATTCATTTTATTTGCCTCTTTTGTGTTCTTTCCTAAACTTCTCCCCAAATATCCAAAACAACTCCAAATTGAGCCAAACTTCTTGCATTGGGATCCCCTACCATTGAGGATGCTAAGGGGAGCTAGCTAGCAAGGTTGCACAAGCATTTGGCATCATCATTTGAAGAAGAACCCCCCTTCCTTGGTTTTCTTTAAGTTTTCACTCAATAGGTAAAATACCTCAAAACCTATTAATATTGTGATTTCTCTTCATGAATGCATGCATCTAGGTACCAGGGATCTATAGGCTAAGTTTTGTAGGAATTAGATTGGGTTTGGTGTCCGTATCGGACACGTATCTAGGTTAATATTCAAGTGTTTGATGATTTGTCTCTGAGAATTAAATGTTAATAATTTCGAAAACTAATTACACAATTTTCTAGCCCTATAGGTGCTGATCACAAATCACTAACACTGAGCACAATATCGTGTCATGTCCGTGTCAAAATCAGACACGAACACGCTGCACACACTACACTGCACAGTGTGGCAGTGTCCTGCTACCACACGGTTCGTGCGCATTACACAGTGCACTTGGACACGTGAAAATTTGTGTGGATACGGGGGCAGTGTCTACGAATACTCCCCCAAAATCTCACGAGACCTCGTGTCGTATCGAGGACACGAGGACACGTGCACTGGTTTTACACTGCACAGTGCGCGCAGTAGATCGGCTCTGATACGCATCTCGTGTCCTTCCTACACGACACGTGGACACGTATCAGGGTGTGGAACACGTAGCCTGTAGTGCCCCGACCCGCAAGATGCCTTATGTTGGATGGTTGGTTCGATGAAGCCTTGTTGGACTTGGGATTATGCGAAGGATCGCTTGGAAGACTATGCGATCGTGGCGGGAATCGTCCTATGAATGTGAGTAGTGTTGAACCCTTCAAAAATCCTTTAGCTTCACGCTTAAAATAAGGATGAGTATGCTATGTTTCTTATTGTGTTGTTCAATAACACCTTGCATAGAATTTGGAAAGATAATAAAAGATAATAACCACCTGAACGTAAACTGTTGTGGCTAGATGAATTGTATGCTTGTACGCTGTTGCGATGAATTACATGACAGGTGAAGGCAAAGTCCCAAATACTTGAGCAGGTGAGTATATTGAGCTTTGGCTCAATGAATAGATGGCAAAACAGATGTTAAGACCCAAAGAACTGGGCAGTGAGTATGCTTGAATTGCATTCAAATGAATGAATGCTAAAACAGATGCTAAGTCCCAGGAATTGGACGGTGAGTACACTGAGTTTGGTTGGAAAGATGTTTGGTATCAAAGATGTGGCAAGGCATTGGGTAATAACATTCTATTATCCTGTCGCCGATGTAGAATGTTGATTACGCCAAGACCCTGGATTGGGCAGATGATAATGTGAGCATTGGCTCAAGACAAGATGGCTAGATGGCAAGATGGCAATACGAATGAGAATGATGGTTTTGCTTAGTTTTTCTTATCATACATTATATGTTTTCTTCTTAGATAAGTTGCATATAGTTGCATGGTCATGGACAACTTGTCGACAAGGTAGTTCCCAGAACGGTAATCCGCGGCCACGGACCCGGTTCGTCCTAGAAGGAACAAGGAATTATGCCAACGTACTGGCATCGGTAAATGGGACTTGCAGTGGGGCTAGCTACCCGCACTGAAAGGGCACCGTTGTACCAAGTAAGACGGTCCAGGATGGCGTGTCGCCAGTAACCTTCATATAGATAGGTCAGGTACTAATGATGTCTTATGCAGGCAGAGTAAGTTATTACTCAAATACAGGGAATGATGTCGGCTGTTGGTAAGAATCACCTGAACGGTGATATTCATATTGAATCATGATATTGTTTCTAACAATGTCTTGTGCAGGCAGAATAAGTATTATAAATGTACAGGGATGGCTACACGACCGTGGGTAAGAATCACCAAAGGGTGATAACAGTATGCTTTTAATTATGTTGGCTATGAGATTTGCATGCTTTACTTCTTATCGGCTATAACATGAAATTGACCCTAAGGCAACGAGAAAGACCATTGATAATAATGTTCTGTAACATGATTACTTAGTGTTATCTTCTTAGGTGAGTTGGGCCAGCACCGCTCGCCAGTACATTGATGATGTACTGACCCACGTTGTGGGCAATATTACAGGTGTTTGCTTGGGGGAAATCCTGTGAATCAGTGCTTGGCATCGATGAATCGGATGGGTGTGCAGAAGCTCTTCTTGCAAGACGATGTATTCTGCTATACGGGACATAATGTATGGAACAGTGGAACTCAGATGTACCAGTGAGATTGTAGCCAAATTGGCAAGTCATTGTAAAGAAGTCGGTATATTCATTGCAGCCTAAAGGGCAAGTGTATACATTCAGTTGGCTATTCAAAAGCCTTGTAATCAGTTGTAAACTCTGTATTTCGCTGTAAGTCTTGTAATCTATTTTGATTATCAATAAAGAGATACATTTCTATATAAATTGTGTGACTTCAATTTATCTGCTTGGTTCCGCTACGTTGTCGATGTTTTCTGAGAATTACCAGGAACTGTAATGGTTTTGCCTTGTACAAGTGCAATCTAGACTTGTACGGCACCACGCCCAGTGGCTAGTTTTCGATCCTCCGGGATCGGGGCGTGACATAATGGTATCAGAGCACGGCTTTACGTCCTTGGACTCCTATTCGATTTGTTTCGAATCAATGTTGCTACTAAAATAATTCTAAGTGGCTTCCGCGATTATTCAAAGATTGCTTCCGCGATTATTCAAAAGTTGCTTCTGCGGTGAATCAAAGTTGCTTCCGCGAATACTCAAAGTTGCTTCCGCGATGAAATCAACGTTGCCTCTATGATGACTTATAGTGCTTCTGCGATTGTTCTTTGTTGCTTCCAAACTATTCTATGTTGTACCCTTGACTGAAAGTCTATTGATCATTCTAACCTCTCACTGGGTGTTCCATATAATAAGTCTAAATATGTGGGCTGTGATATGTGTGCTTTGTTGAATTTCTAAAAGATACCAAAAAAGAATAACAATGATGCGATGCGTAAGTTTGTGATGTATGTTGGATGTCTTATGTGTGGGATTCTTTGAATCGATTGTTATGCAGCAATCGACAGTGGGTGATGGCATGGTATGTTGGAACAGAATGTGCATGGATTTCAGTGAATAGGAATCGACAGAATCTTGAGTCGATATTTGTGGTCAGCATAACCACTGCAGGATGGATTGTCCATATGAGACGTTGGTTTGATGCGAGAGAATATTGTGTTGGGAATGGCTTGAGCTCTGAGTGGTATATTACATATACCCTCGTTGTGATAAGATGTTCCTTGACCCTTGATGTGTTGTGATTTTGTGATTGCCTTACCTATTAAGGTATTGGGTGGTATCGAATCGTAGCTGAGCTTACGATTGGTATATGTCGGCTAGGAATGTCCCTTGACGATTAAGTTTGGATGACCCATTGTGAGATTTTGATGTGTTCAGATGAACCATCGCTAGACCTTGTCGGTTAGTATTAAGTTGGGTAATAAGATAATTGAGAATATGTAATGATGTCTTGGTTGGGAAGGAAACAAATTTTATATTCAGGCGAGTACTTGAATCAGTTGGGTAAAATAAGGATTGTAGGCTTGGTAATGATGGTGTAATGTTGCTATCGAAAGATTTTACGAGAACAACTATGGACCGAATATTGAACGATGTGGAATTGAGTTAAAGAAATTGCATGTTGGATATCGATAGAACTGATGGTAATGTTAGACGCTTATCGGGATGTTGCGAATGATTTAGAAGATGCAGAGAGTTGCATCGACGACCGAAAAGTTAGAGAATGGGCTTGTGGAATAGATGATCTTAGCACGTGGTGCAGTGTGCTTGAAGGAAATTGACGTCCCGAATTAACAAGTTATGACCCTTGACTATTTTGAGGCATAGAGAATGGGTACTTGTCCCTTGATGTACGAAAGAGTAGATGTTCCTTACGAGAGTCGAATGGCTGGAATACAAATAAGTATCGAGGTGCAGCGATATGTAATAGACCCTGTCAATAGATGATGTTGTCGCATGGATAACAAGTTTGGTGGGATATAGAATTGTGGGATTATGACTTAGCTAATTAAGTTATGTCATATGCAATTGGATGATCAAAGTAAGAATGCTTGATGATTGGTGCTATAGAGATTGGATCGATGCATGAATAATAAATCTTCTTATAAAATCATAAGGTGATGATGCAAAACGAATATTGATGATTAACGTGAATTGCTAATAGATGACCGTGTTGGTGCTAGAAAATTTATAAATGATGCCTCGTAAGAAATATGATTGTGTAGTTGCCTTATTTTGTTGGTTAAAAGAGTACGGACCGTATCGATGATCTAAAAATATGGGAAACGAATATGTCGCAAAGAGACCGTAGGAAAGAGATCATAAGTGATAAAGTATTGAGATAACAATGTCGGATGATGATTCAGAATAGTTGACCCGATTGAATAGACATATGAGTACGATATGAGGATGCAAGTCGGATTGAACAAGTGATGCTATGTCTATGCAAGTTGGAAATTGAAATCTTGGATACTCGATTAAGGAATTTTATATGATAGCTTCGAGATTGGCCCATAGAGTTGTGGGATAGGATTGTTGGATAGAATTGTCGGATAGATTTGGTCGGTTGCGGGTAAGTCTAGAATGAGACTTCGTTGGGTATGACTCGAGTATGAGTACGGGTAGAAAGACTTGACCCTAGATTGTTGGCTAGTTGCCTAGATTGTCGGTTGGTTGCCTAGATTGTTGGCTAGTTGCCTAGATTGTCGGTTGGTTGCCTAGATTGTTGGCTGGTTGCCTAGAGTGTCGGTTTGTTGCCTAGATTGTTGGTTGCTTGCTTAAGTCTCAGATTGGTTGGCTATGTTCTTCAGTTGTCCGTGTTAGGTATAAGTTCATAAGATTGGGGTGGCGTCCCATGTCCCTAAGTTGGTCAGACCATAGAGTTGCCCTATGTTGAGAATTGGTTGCCTCTAAGATAAGAGATAAGTATGTCCCTGATAGCTACTCATCTCATATGGGTTAGCTGAATGTCTGGTTTAGCTTAGATTAGCTGACCGTAGAGACTTGATTGTATGCTAAGTTGACTATTGGAAAATCGTAGGATGTCCCTATTGGTGTTGCGTGAGTATAGTTAGAATGAATAAGATGTGTTGGAAGGTAGGCTTTGGAATTGAATAGATATTTAGGAAATTTTGATGTTATAATGTTGGATGGGATGACGGATCATGTTGGTTTCGGAAATTGAGTTGCCTTGGTTGAAATGTTGGGAATTATTAGAACTGGTTGGATTGGTTGATTGATATTGAGCTGCGAAAATTGTTGGTAGTGCTTTGAGATAGTTGGAATAATTTCATTGACCGGATTAAGATTGAGGATAAGTGTAATGACGAAATTGGATAGTGCATGTAGCCGAGATCGACGAATGTGAATATGAATGACCCTCAGAATTAATGTTGCTGGAATATGATAGTTGCCTATGCGAGAGGATAATATTGTTGGCTTGATCAATACGAAGAAATATTTGAGTACAATGAGAAATATTACTAGAGTGGGATGATGGTACAATTTGAAGGATGGTACAATTTGGAAGATGGATCATGATTGGGAAATTTACAAGTTGCAAACAAAGTATATGGATGCGAACGATGATGAGTACAAGATTTGACCGACGAGAATCGGGGTATCGAAATAAAATGTGGCAATAGGATTTATCAACTTTGGTGGCATGGATGACAATGAACTTGAAAGGAATACATGACATATCTAAGTCCGAATACTTTGGAAAATGTTGGATCGGTTGAGGAAAATGTCTTGATTTGAATTAGCAACATCTATTGTGTTATCAATTGGTTGGAGTATCGAATAAACAAAGTGGGATTATACGAGATGCTCAAAAAGAATTACTGATGTTCGAAAAGGAAGGTACACCGTAGCTCGTTCGTTTTCTCTATCACTGAACTTGGCTAAAGTGCATGTATTTCGGGGACGCCTAAAATATGTGTATGATTCCGACTAAGTGGTATGCTGAATTCAAACGAAGCCACGGGAAGGATTATCATGTGCTGAGGATTTGCACGAGTGTCGGAGGAAAGATCAAAGATGGTAAACTATGTTGAATCAATTGGGATGTTGTAACGAAATGGTACATTACTTGAAATCAATCGAGAGATTGCGGAGAAATATTAGATGGTGCAAAGTTGATCGTTGAGAAGTTTCATGAAGAGTTGGTTGAAATTTTGGGGATGAGTTTTGTTTTAAGTTTCGAGGACGAAACTTTTTCTGGATGGTATATATTGTAGTGCCCCGACCCGCAAGATGCCTTATGTTGGATGGTTGGTTCGATGAAGCCTTGTTGGACTTAGGATTATGCGAAGGATCGCTTGGAAGACTATGCGATCGTGGCGGGAATCATCCTATGAATGTGAGTAGTGTTGAACCCTTCAAAGATCCTTTAGCCTCACGCTTAAAATAAGGATGAGTATGCTATGTTTCTTATTGTGTTGTTCAATAACACCTTGCATGGAATTTGGAAAGATAATAAAAGATAATAACCACCTGAACGTAAACTGTTGTGGCTAGATGAATTGTATGCTTGTACGCTGTTGCGATGAATTACATGATAGGTGAAGGCAAAGTCCCAAATACTTGGGCAGGTGAGTATATTGAGCTTTGGCTCAATGAATAGATGGCAAAACAGATGTTAAGACCCAAAGAACTGGGCAGTGAGTATGCTTGAATTGCATTCAAATGAATGGATGCTAAAACAGATGCTAAGTCCCAGGAATTGGGCGGTGAGTACACTGAGTTTGGTTGGAAAGATGTTTGGTATCAAAGATGTGGCAAGGCATTGGGTAACAACATTCTATTATCCTGTCGCCGATGTAGAATGTTGATTACGCCAAGACCCTAGATTGGGCAGATGATAATGTGAGCATTGGCTCAAGGCAAGATGGCTAGATGGCAAGATGGCAATACGAATGAGAATGATGGTTTTACTTAGTTTTTCTTATCATGCATTATATGTTTTCTTCTTAGATAAGTTGCATATAGTTGCATGGTCATGGACAACTTGTCGACAAGGTAGTTCCCAGAACGGTAATCCGCGGCCACGGACCCGGTTCGTCCTAGGGGGAACAAGGAATTATGCCGACGTACTGGCATCGGTAAACGGGACTTGCAGTGGGGCTAGCTACCCGCACTGAAAGGGCGCCGTTGTACCAAGTAAGACGGTCCAGGATGGCGTGTCGCTAGCGACCTTCATATAGATAGGTCAGGTGCTAATGATGTCTTATGCAGGCAGAGTAAGTTATTACTCAAATACAGGGAAGGATGTCGGCTGTTGGTAAGAATCACCTGAACGGTGATATTCATATTGAATCATGATATTATTTCTAACAATGTCTTGTGTAGGCAGAGTAAGTATTATAAATGTACAGGGATGGCTACACGACCGTGGGTAAGAATCACCAAAGGGTGATAACAGTATGCTTTTAATTATGTTGGCTATGAGATTTGCATGCTTTACTTTTTGTCGGCTATAACATGAAATTGACCCTAAGGCAACGAGAAAGACCATTGATAATAATGTTCTATAACAGGATTACTTAGTGTTGTCTTCTTAGGTGAGTTGGGCCAGCACCGCTCGCCAATACATTGATGATGTACTGACCCACGTTGTGGGCAATAGTACAGGTGTTTGCTTGGGGGAAATCCTGTGAATCAGTGCTTGGCATCGATGAATCGGATGGGTGTGCAGAAGCTCTTCTTGCAAGACGATGTATTCTGCTATACGGGACATAATGTATGGTACAGTAGAACTCAGATGTACCAGTGAGATTGTAGCCAAATTGGCAAGTCATTATAAAGAAGTCGGTATATTCATTGTAGCTTAAAGGGCAAGTGTATACATTCAGTTGGCTATTCAAAAGCCTTGTAATCAGTTGTAAACTCTGTATTCCGCTGTAAGTCTTGTAATCTATTTTGATTATCAATAAAGAGATAAATTTCTATATAAATTATGTGACTTCAATTTATCTGCTTGGTTCCGCTGCGTTGTCGATGTTTTCTGAGAATTACCAGAAACTGTAATAGTTTTGCCTTGTATAAGTGCAATCTAGACTTGTACGGCACCACGCCCAGTGGCTAGTTTTCGATCCTCCGGGATCGGGGCGTGACATAGCCTGACCCTAGGTGTACCTACACACGTGACCACGAGACACGTGGACGCCTGTGTCGTGTCCTAGACCTAATTGAACACGTGTACGAGGCTGCCTGTGCAGTGTTATCACACTCACTGTGAATTTGTGTTTTGGACACGTTTGTGTCCACTTGCTTGGACAAAAACACCATGTTTGACACGTGTATGCATGACACAATGTTTACCAACTTTTACTTTGGGTTTTTATCATGTTTTGATATTCGAATTGGGTTGGGTTTCAAAGAGTTTATTTTTTCTGATACATGTTACAGTTCTGTTAAAACTGAGTTCATTTCCATTTTTTTTTCAACTGTTAATCAATGATTTTGTCTTGTTGATTGATCCTACATATGTATTAATACCTGCTAGATTAGTTTTGCATGATAGATTAGGGTTTATGATTTATAAATGGAATTTGGACAATGGGATGCATGGTTTTGAGATATAGACTGATACTCTATTAATCCTTCACTTTTTCAGAATTCAATGATATTAAATTGTTAATTAAAATGTTAATTATAATGTTAATACATGATTAACATGTCTGTGCTATGAGTTTACATAGGTAGGATCACATGTATGCATGTTGGGGTTTGTAGCATGGATTTCGAATGAGGGGTTGGATTGCTATTTTCAATGTGAATAGAAGTAAAACCTGAGATTTCAAATGTAAACTGAGATTGGTTAAATACCTGAGTTTAACCAATGATTTAAACTGAGAGTTGAAATACAAATGGGAGAATGGAATATGTTGTTTCCAGTTTTGAAAGGAAACTGAGAAATAGGAATGAATGAACCTGAGTTTCCATTGGGTCAAAACTGAGAACTCAAGCAAAATTCTGAGATTCCTAATGACAGGTAAACTGAGATTTTCAAATATTAAAACTGAGTTTATTCTTCCCTCATGAACATAGACACCATTCACACACATGGCTTCCTACATATCACCCTCCTATCACACATTAACACCCTCACACCCCTCCACACTGTCACACACATTCTTGTGTTGTAAACTGAAAATGGTAAAACCTGAGTTTCAATATGAAACTGAAATGAAACAGGGACTTTAGTTTGATACTTGATAACTGAAAATGATTTGAAATTGGGTTATATATATAGGTAAATATACATGTATATTTCTGATCTCCTATTGATCTAACAGTAGACACACACACCCTCACATTTTTTCCCTATCACTCTTCACACACACATAGTGATATACACATCTATGCACACTCACACATTCACACATTTTTCCCTCATCACTCACATCACACACACACTCACATGCTTCCCTCTCACCTAAACACTACACTTGGTCACACATTTTTGAATTCAGAATTTTAGTTTGAGATTGGAGTTATGGCTTGGCTTGATTTGACAGGAAGATTGGTTTGTACTGCTGTCCACTTTTGCTTTGTCTCACACAGCCCCTCTTGCAATACCTGAACAGGACATTACTACCCCTCTCATTTCACTCTCTCTTGATATATGGTATTTAACCCCCTTAACCCTCTCTCTATTTTCTCTATGTATAAATATATGTAGGTATGTATATATAAATGTATGTATACATATGTATGTAATGTATATGTATATAAATATGTAATGTATTATGCCTAAAATCTAATGCATGCCTATATACAATATGTGTATATATATATATGTGTATATATATATATATATATATATATATATATATATATATATATATATATATATATATATCAAGTTTTGAATGTAAATAGCTATGTGTTGGTTGGTTAGTTAGTGATTTTAGCTATGTGTTAGATAGCTATTTGTTTACTTAGATATTGTTTTTATAGGCCTAGTGTATAGTGTTGTCCTATAGCCTATTATGATGATGTCTATGTTTAAATATGGTATAGATATGTATGTGTGTTTGTTTGTAGACTTGTATAGTCTTGGTTGGCCTTAGTTGACTAGATGTTGACTTGGTTTGACCCAGAGTTGACCAAGAGTTGAGTTGACCTAGTTTGACTGTTAGAATTGACCAGAGTTGACCAAGTTTGACTTTTGCCCAAACTGACCTAGAATCATGTAGAATGCATTATAAACTTTAGTTTTACTATGTTGGACATGTTGTGACCCATACTGCTCTATTTTTAGGACCTTGTACCTCAGTTTCAGACATATATTCTCAGCAGATATTCAGGGTATCAGGCGAGTACATTCTCCGATCGTTTCATACTTGTCACGATTTACATTCTCGCTCTAGATTACTTTTACTTGATGCTGTCACGTTATCATCACGGATTAGTACTATACGGATCTCTTCTTGGGATGTTATCCTCCTTAGCGGGAGCATCGGATACTTTATGACATGTGTTTCATGTTCTCTCATGTTCTTTCATGTACGTTCATGTACTCTCATGTTCTTTCATGTACGCTCATGTTTCCTCATGTGTTTTCTGTGTAACCAAAACATCATGTCCATAACGTAACGGGACTAGATCCTTGTGTATTAATTGTGGGTAGGGGTGAGTATAAATGGTCATGTGATTTACCATCATGTACACTCTGTTACTTTTCATGTTCATCATGTACAACCTAAGCCAATTACATGCCATCTCGTACTCTAAATCACTAGTCACTTACAGTTCTTACTTATCATGTATATATTTCCAGTTATCAAATATCTCTCCTGTTTCATGTACATCTTCTTACAGCGTTTCATATATCTTACTCTATTGCCTGCTTTATATTTCCTGCCTTGATATGAACTGCATGAGATGTACTGTGCTCGCTCTTGTCCTGACTGGATCTGTTGAAAATATTACAGAGGATGAGGATGAGGCCCTTTACACCACCTATTACGGAGCAGGCTTAGACGACACCTGCGACCTGGCTCCTCTGGAGGACCCAGCTGCAGTTCAGGATACTACTCCCATAGTATAGGCTAGTCAGCTAGGCTTTATCTTTCTTTTCAGCATTGTTTTTGACTTTCAGTTGTTGTTTTGAGATGTATATATTCTTTCATATTCTGTAGTTGAGACTTGTACTTGGAATGTTTTCTGAGATGTTATCTTAGACACTAGACTCTTCTGATTATCTGTACTTCACTTTTGAGTTCTATATCATATCGTACTTTTCTTCCTTAGTTGTGATTGAGTTTATATTCTGCTATGTCACCCCCATTCGGGGAGTATAAACTGCCTGGCATTATATATTGTTAGATGTTGTGACCTAGGACAGCGTTCTATCGCCGACACTGCGGCGTAGGCTGGACGTACCCGCTTCTCGTGGGGTGTAGGAACTCAGAAGGTTAGTAGACGAAGTCGCATGTAACTGACATACCCGACACTTCTTTGCATAATCAACGATATTTTTATCATAGTGGGCCAGTAATAGCCCATGCAATGTAGTCGGTCCTGCAACTTAGGACCAGGCTGATGGGCTCTGCAGGTGTCATCGTGCGCCTCCCGGAGTGCCTCTTGGGCTTCTGTCTTAGAAAAATATCGCAGGAGAAGCCCGTCGTATGAACGACGATACAACATTTTGGTAGCCGTGTCCTAGAAGAACCGGAGAGAGCATCTCTTGATAGAAGTATCTTCCTTCGGGTCTTCGGGTAGGATTCCGTAGACTCCGTAGTTTATGAATAAGAATTGCCAGTCCCGAATGTCAACATTAGTGTCTATTTGTACTGAGTAACTTAGACAAGTATGTAGATTGTTCTTGGGTAAACCAGCTCTCGACCCATCACCATGACAGTATATTGGATTCCAGCAGGAGCTGCTAGAGAAATGGTGAGGCCAGCAAGTGTGTCGGCCTCTAAGTTTTGCAACCGAGGTACATATTCTATAAAGAACCCTGTGAAGGTAGAAATGATATCGATTGCTGCCTTGTGGTAAGGAACCAGATCTTCATATCGGACCTCATATTGTCCTCGAACCTAGTTGATAATCAGTTTCGAGTCGCCATAGGCCTCGATGCAGTCAACCCCCAACTGTTTAGCGAGCTGAAGTCTCATGATGAAAGCATTATATGTCACGCCCTAGAACCAGAATACAGGTTAGTCGGGAGAGACAAGGTCAGCTACGTATACCAGAGTACTCCAGTACCCCTAAATAACATATAAGTTGTATAGACATGGGGTTACTACAACAATCTAACAGTCAATCTTAGGTCAGGTAATCCTAGGTATCTCAATCCAAAGCAAATATGCAAAGTACAAGAAGTATGATCATCAGACATAAAATAGTAAAGCGTCCTCCATATATACATGGATGATCATGAAGCTAGTAATACAAAGTAAAGAACTAGCAAGAGTAATAGTTATACATGATTAGCTCTAACTATAGTCTAGAATAATGCAAATCATGTTTAGGCCCGTACGTAGGTTGAATGTCAAGGTCCAAAACACGAGCTAAACACGTGCTCGGAGGCTAAACGTCACAAAAGAATAATGTACATAACTAGTGGAAGAATGATATAGTAAACCCACTAAGGTACTCTGGTGCTCCGGGTAGTCACCGTCGAATAGATGCTACGAAAGATCCTTCGGGCTTCTCTATCAAATTTGGCCAAACAAAACCTATGGGGTCAGACCCCCAATAGCAAGTACCACAAAGGAAGCCAAACTATGAACTAAAACCAACAATAACTAACATAGCAACAGATATAGACAAAAATAAGTAAATGCGGATCGAGACTCGTGCACTACCAATGCACTTATCCTGAGAATAGAAAAGACAATAAGCAAAGCAACATGGAGCATAAAGTAAATAATATGTGACATAATATAAACTGTGGACATGTGAATTAAACGGAAGCATGTGAACATGTGAGATAAACTACATAATATAAGAGAAATGGTACATGTGAGTATGTAAGATAACTGGGACATGTGAGCATCTAAGATAACTAGAACATGTAAGCATGTAAGGTAACTGGGACATGTGAGCATGTTAGATAACTGGAACACGAGAGCATGTGAGATGACTGGAAGATGTAAACATGTTAGATAACTGGAACATATGAGCATGTTAGATAACTGGTACATGAAAGCATATGAGAACTATATAGAACGACAAATGATAAGATGACTTTGGAAATATTTCGAAACCCAAGTTATAACCCATAAACCAAATAAGGACCGGTGTTGTAACTCTTCTCCTGAACATAACTTAGTCTCTAAACATTTATCAGTATAAATGAAGCATAAATAATAATGTACTGAAATAAACAAATCCTGACACTGCCTAGATAAAACTAGACTAGACTGGACTCCATACAACAATCACGGTCAAGCAATGAATACGACTTTATACATTAGCTAACTAGGGTTATCACAATCTTAATTACTAACATATGCAAGTTTTGAAAAATCTAATCCAGTTACCTATCCTGCAGACTACCTGACTTATCCAGGCCAAAAAAAAAGAAAGTAATGGTGGATATATCGTCCGGGAGACAAATATTTCCTAAGATCTAATAGTGGGTACAACGCCCGGAAGATAAATGTACCCTAAGACATATAATAGTGGGTACATCGCCCATGAGGCAAATGTACTCTAAGTGTATGTGCATAGAGGATACATCGCCTAGGAGACAGATGTATCCTATAGACATATAAAAGGTGCAACGCTTGGCGGTGCACTGGAAGTGTGATCATCAAGACAGATAACTCCAAATCTATCATGTAAGGGCAAAAACAAAGGGCTTGCAGGCAACTGAGAAATTCTCCCCTCCAATGCATCTAGGTAATCAAGCTAGTTGTTTAGTCCTGAATATTTTCTTGTTGTATTCTGGGTGTGGCATTCCAAAAATCCATCCTAGACATAATATGTAAGACTGGACAATACAAGAAAGTGCACTATAACAAGCCACAACAAGAAAATATAATAAGATAGAAGCTAGGAGTGCGCTACGATAAGCCACTATAAAGATATTGGGAGTGCACCATGACAGGCCACTCTCATTTAAGCAAGAAAAGACATGTACAAGAGTGCACCACGATGGGTCACTATCTAGTAAGCAAAGAAGACATGTAACAAGAGTGCACCACGACGGGCCACTATCTAGTAAGTAAAGAAGACATATAATATGAGTGCACCATGATGGACCACTATTTAGTAAGCGAAGAAGGCATGGCAATAATTATCATAGCATGTAACAAAGAATTGATAGGAAAGACATATCATGACATGTGAGAAAGAATAAATAAAAAGTAACTACATGACATAAAATAATAATTGAACATGTGCTAGGGTCAAGTGTATATAGGGTGTACAATAATTCTCTAACTATACAAAGTTATCTAATCATGTTAAGAATTCATTACAATCGAAAAAAGGGACAAAAATGGAGATAAACGAGCAAAAACAGACAAAAATAGCCTAACCGGATCATCCGACGGATTACTGGTGGATTTTTTGAAGTATCACAACAAGTTTTTAGAGCAAATTTGGATGATCCGGTGGATTTCTGCAGATTATCGACGAATTTTTCGTCACAAAAAGTTGATTTTTGAAAACTCCAAAACTTGTTTCGGCTATAAAAACTTCGTTTTAAATCGAAATCCAATGCTTCAAAAGTCAAAATTACATGAAATTGAATTCTCTACAACATGGAAGTATTAGTTTTCACAAATTAAAATATTTGATAGATCAATACCTCAAAATACTCCAAAAATAGATTTTCGGGAAACCGAAACATCACGATATCCACCAAACTGAAAATCCATGGCGATAGAAGCTAGGTCTCATATAACATATGTGACACTGATCCATGATGATAACACCAGTATCACTCTCATACCGAGTTTTCTACTAATTCAATATTGGATTTTAAAATAAAATCAAAACCTACATCAAACCAAATTTATAAACTTGTACATAACTAAAATCATGAAAGAAATATATTTAATGAAACAAGTTTTGGAATAAAATAAGCTATCAATACCAAAGAAAACAAAAATGATAATAATTCAGTTTGTTCAGTAATTCGACAAGAGTACTTGCCTAGGTTAAGCGCCAAGCCGAATCATCCACTCCACCACCAAGAGGGGTACGAAACCACAGTATAGGCCTCAAGGCCAAGATTTTCTAAGCTGGAGGAAGAGAAATGAAAGAGAAGAGGAATGGAGGAAAGAATAAAAAAAAGAGGAGAGAGAAAGTGAGAACGTATGTATAGAAGGGACAATGACCGTTGGATGGTGATCCATGTGAAGATCTAAGTCAATCGTGGCCATCAAAAGAAAACCAAGTATCCATTGGATAATAGGATGCATCTTTACTATTTACGAAAATAATTAGATACGATTCATCAAATATCCCAAACACTATTCACAAAAATACGGAAACACTATTTATAAAAATATCTGAAATCAAAAATATCTAAAATGTAAAAAATCTGTCTGGGCGGTATGCTGTCTATATACACTGGTATACTGGCAGTATGCGGGTCAAGAAGAAAATCTATAAGTTGAAATTTTTTTAAAACTTCCCATAAACCAAGAAAATACGAAAATAGTATAACAATATGTATTCGTATATAAATACCGATACTGTGAGACGAGTCTCACATTATATTCAACAACATTTTTGGTGTATAACTTCATGAGGGAGTATGTGGGTGGATGACTAAGCCATCAGGAGTGACGAGAACGACTCCGACCCCTACGATGATCTCGCCTTTCAATCCTGTTCTTAAAGGGTCGTCGAAGAACATATACTAAAAAGGATTGTCTGAGACGACATTGGACTCTAGGACTTCATCAGAAATGTTATCGTAGAGTTTTGACGTCTCTGGCACAGGATGTGCTGCTAAGAAGTCGGCCAATGCTTGGCCTTTGACTGTCTTTTGTTGGAGGAAGACCATGCCATAAGGAGTTAAAAGTATCACCCATGTGGCTAATCGCGAGTTTAAAGCCCCTGGCTTAGTCATAAGGATTATGAGGGGGTTGACTCAAAAGATGATGTGAATTGTCTGTCTGACCACATAATGGCGTATCTTTTGAATGGCAGAGAGCAGAGCACGACACTCCTTCTCTACCAGATTATACCGATGTTTTGCACCAATCATGGTCCTACTAAGATAGTAGATTGCCTATTCGTGGCCTTCGTTGCTTCTTTGGGCTAGAAAAGCACCGAGGGAATGGTCCATGGCTCGGACGTATAGCAGAAAGGGTCTCCCCACGACCAGTGCTGCCAGTACAGTGCTACCAGTACTAGAGGAATAGTGAGATACTTTTTGATGTCGTCGAACACGCGCTGGCATTCTTCGGTCCAGACATAAGAAATCCCTTTCTTCATCAGTTTGGTGAAGGGTTGATATTGATCAGAGAGATTTGTTATGAATCTTCTGATATATACCATGTGCCCTTGTAGGCCTCGAAGCTCACAAAGATTCTTCGAGGGAGCCATATCCAAGATCGCCTTAGTCTTCTCAGGGTTAATAAGAATACCCTTTGCTGTGACGATAAAGCCCAAGAATTTGCTACTAGAGACTCCCAAGGAAGACTTGGTTGGGTTCATCTTTGTCAATGTGTCAGCATCAAGTCGAATACCGTCCTCAAGTCGTCCAAATGGCTAGATTTCTTCTTACTTTTAACGGTAATGTCATCAACATAATATTCTACCATTTTTCGAAGGTGTTTGCAGATTGTATTTGGGAGGATAGATCACGTTATCCCATTCGGAAGGATATGGTTGCCAAAGTACCATCTTTTGGAGTGATTTTTGCTTTTCTCTAGCATCGTGGTGAGCGTACAACTCTTTGAGGAACTGTTGTACTTCACTCAACATTGTAGGTCTCGTTGTTGATGTAGTTGATGACGGTGGTGCTGCTTGGCTCAGGATGTGAGGCGCATTGGACCCGCTGTTAGTCCTCGGATCTTGGTTTGTAGGAGTGGAGACAATGGATGTCAATTTCTCCTTGATCTCCTAGATGACGAAAGCCAAGGTTTTCATGGTATCATTTAACGTATTTAGGCCCGTCTCAAGGGCCTCTATACGCTTCTGCTGACTGGATCCTTTGCTGCCGTCCCTGTTGTCGCCTTCGACCATGAACACGAACATCATATATGGATAGGGAAAAGGGACGGTGGATCTTTCGCTCTCTGGTTCAGATACTTGAGTCCCGTCGTCTTGAGGATAAATCGATAGCTTACAATCATCCTCAGACTTATTGTAATTGCTACCTCCCGCTTTTTTGGTTGCTTGCACTTGCGAAAGCGTCTGTATCATACAACCCTCTATTAGGTTGAAATGAGGGATTGTCATGAAAGGTGGAGGGTTGGCTGCCCCCAGCTAATGTTGTGACTGATGCGTTATTTCTTTGCGACAAGGATCTTGATTTGGAGCACGTGCCTTGGAACACATCCGTACTGGCCAGTGCCATCTTGCTACCCTTAGGCCAATTTTTGGGATTCTTGGCCGAAATAGAAGGATTCTTGGGAAGCTTCTTGAGAGACGGAGAACCCCATGCCGTATAGAATGAAGAAACATGAAGTTTATCTTCTCCTTTACTATACGTCATTGGACACAGTATTTGGAAGACGGATCGTCTCTTAGTGGCAACGCGGTGGTTCAGCAACAGCAACAGCTGATGGCGATCTGGGTACAGTTGTGACTTAGTTTAGACATGCCCTATGCTACAAACTCCTCCCTTGATTTTATGTTTGTGGGGAGTTGTTGAGGTCTGCATTCCTATATTCCTCTTGTGTGCACAGAGAAGCTACGGGCATAAGTGAGGATGTGGAGATAGCTTCCCTCTTCTTAGTTCCTGCGCGTTAGATACGCTTAGGCCCTGATCGGAGAGTTACTGTTAAGGTAGACTCCTACCATGCTTACAGGAACAATACTTGCATGAGTCTACTCCATAGTAGGTACCCCCTGACTTTAATCTCGTGCATGAGCACTTAAGTGATAGTAGGTTTTTACCAATCGAGGCTTCGATGCACTCGGACCAGTTTTGTATAGCTTTCCGTCGGCTTTGCTCATGACCGTTAATACGGGCCTTCGGTCAGCTGTTGGAAAAGCACATTGATCGTGCAAGGCGCGTGCCATCTTGGACTTCTTCCACCTACCCCTAGAAGGTACATAGTATTTAGAATCCAACAGAGTGGTTGGCCTAGGATTCAGTCAAATGAACCTATTCAATGAGATTCATTGTGCTGAGTCCCAGGTTCACCCCATTAGTTTGGGAGTCTTTGACTGACGGCCATGTGGCATCTAGGTTGGACCGCACACAGCCTATATAAAGGGAAGCTTTTCTAAGGAGTTACGTCCAAATATTTGAATGTAATTGATATTACACAACATGGTTTGATTATATGTTCCAACCAAACATGATAATGTGATTGTAACTCCATACATTACAAACTCAATTCTATTATGATTACATTACGGTGAATCAACTGCAACCTTAATGCAACTTGAGGTCATACATGATTGCTTATGTTGCTATTATGGTTATTATTGCTTTATTCACATTGTTTGTGTTTCTTTCTGACTTTTTTTGAAGGAAACTATATTGTTATTGTCTTAACATCTAGGAACCATTTGCAAGACAAACACTGGCTTTATCCAAACTTTAGGTGACATTGGCATGCCTTTAGTTATTCTTCAGCCAATCTTATAGTTAGCCATTACGTATTGGTGTTTATCTTTGAAGAACTAATGTGTGATCATCCTCTGCTGCTTGTAAAATTTTATGTATTTATTACTCTGTTGAGTGAATTTATACAATAAACACAACCAATTCAAGTTGATACTAAAATTTTTGGTTTCTTGTAAGAGGTTGCTTTTTATGGTGCAAATTTTCGTTATTGAGTTGTGAACTTCGCTAGATAGAATAATATATAATATCTTGGGATTTGCTTGGGGATAGAGATTTTCGTTGTTGAATTTTTTAGATATATATGCAAAGTCGATTTAATTTTGTGTTTTTCTATATCCTTTTGTTGTGATGTAAAATTGCAATCTTTTTCGTTTTGTCTTTTTTATTGGATAATGGTTAGGTTTTTGGGTTGGAAAGCGCAAACATGAAAAAAAAAAATCTACTCTCAAACACCACATCATGTTGTTATGTTCATGCCAGAGATATTTTGTTAATCAAGTTTTAGTACCCTAGTATAGTTTGGAGCAGATAAGCAATAGTTTTCATGTTTTCCTGATACTTAGAGACCATTGTTCCTAGAGGTTCTTTAGTACCTCACATGCCTATTATTTGATCCATTTATGACTTTGTGTTTTCTGATTGGCTTAAGTTCTCTCCTTTATTATTGACGCAATTTTTGAATGACCAAGCAAATTGAGCGATATTGTGAGTTTGGAGAATCAGTGGCGATAATGGAATATATTCACTTGGTTGGACTCCATAATTGTGATGATATTTCAGATTCTAATTCTCTTTTTTATGGTATCTCATTGTTTTGCCTAAGTTATGATCATGAAATAGCTTTCATGTTTCATCATCCTATATATATATATATATATATATATATGTGTGTGTGTGTGTGTGTGTGTGTGTGTGTGTGTTTTCTAGGATGTCCGGCTGGGGTTGTGTCGACGGGGTATATATATTTCCTTATATATATATATTTTTGATACGTCCAGACATCCCCACTAACCCCGTCGACACAACCCCAGCCGGATATCCTAGAAAACACACACACACACACACACACACACATATATATATATATATATATATATATATATATATATATATATATATATATATATATATATATATAAACCAAAGCCGGTGGACGACCACACCAGACCTTGGCCTGGAAGCCGTGGCCACCGCACCCAGCCACCACCGTGGGAGGGAGGGTTCGAATCCGGCCCTCACCTCCGCTGCACGGTAGTGTTACCAGTACACCACAGCTCGATGTGCACACACACACACACACACACACACACACACACACACACACACACACATATATATATATATATGTGTGTGTGTGTGTGTGTGTGTGTGTGTGCACATCAAGATATATATATATATATATATATATATATATATATATATATATATATATATATATATATATATATATATAACTTTTAAAAAACATGCTATATTAGGCCAAATGGCCAAGAAAGAAAGAAAAGGTAGGAGGGGTGGCCAAAGAGCCCAGTTATTCCAATCGAACAGCATGCCTCAATTGCCCCCTACAAAACGTATACAAAGGCAAAAGTATATAAGTGCCAAACCAAAGAAGGGAGAAAAGAAGACAAAAACAAGCTAGACGTTAACCAGACCCGGAGCGAGAAGCGCGACAAACGGATGACTTGGCGATCTATCTTCTGATCTCCATCACCAAACTATGCATCTGCAGGGGACGTCCTTCGTATATGGATTTGTTTCGGTTCTTCCAAAGAAGCCAAGCAATGGCCGCCAGCTCCAACATACAGATAGGGGCTATATTCAGATCTGAGGCAGAGGAAAGTAGCAGGGATTTGAAAGATGGTGGCTCGATGGACGGGTGGAAGATCTTCTAGATGTCAGTTGTCGCATCTCCCGTAAGAAACAAGTGGTTCACGGATTTGGTTGATGGGGCCAAATAGAAATGATAACGGGAGGCCAAGGAGAAATCTAGACCCTGCACTCTGTCGTTGGTAGGCAAATTGTTGAGTACATAACGCCAAACAAGGATCGAACATTTGAGCGGGAAGTTGCTGAGCCATAGGGAGACCCCGAATGGGATGACCAGAGAGTGCACTCTAGCCACCTGCCAAGACGACGCAGTCGAAAAACTCCCTCCCGGGTTGGGGCTCCAGAGCAAATCATCCAAAAGTGGACCACAAAAATGCTAGAGCCCCACAAAGACGCCTCCGCTTGAGGACCAAAGAGCAGGTTCACACATTGAAAGTCCCATCGATCTCCCAGCCATAGCTCGCAGATGCGAGTAGCAGCCTGTGGGGGACCGGTGGCAAGACGGCCATAGTCTAGCCAATGTTCTTCGGTTGCTTTGGTGTCCCCTGACCCCACCCGCAGACGAATGAGGGGCTCGGCAAGGTCTCTCCCCTCCAATATCCTGCGCCATACGGGATATATACACAATATATATATATATATATATATATATATATATATATATATATATATATATATATATAAAAGATGGGGAACCCTAACCCTAGCGAGAGAGAGAAGGAGCTCATGTTCGCCGGAAATTAGGACCCTGGTACCTCCAATGGAGGAGGTCTCCGACATGTCGATGGTGCACCAGCAGGAGGATGGGGGTAGGTAGACGATAGTTGGTAGGCAACGATCCAACCGCCGACGCATAGGGAGGCTGGAAGAGGTGCGGCCAGGGGCGGACAACACCAATGGCCGAACAGGGATCCTTGTCGACCGGTTTCACGATGCTAGGAGGATGCGGGGGTCGACTTTACTAGGAAATAGGCTAGCAACTTTAAGCAAGATCATGCCGCGGGGTGCCACGACTAGATCATTAGGCGAGGACAACATGGCACAACAGATAGGGCTCCATGCGGCTGCGACCACAACGGTGGGGCATGTGACGATGACGACCAAATGGATGATGAAGCCTACGTCGGGGGATCGAGGGAAAAGGGATTCTATATGAGACGGGAGATGTTTGGGCTGGAGAGGGCATAGGCGGGACAAATGTCCCGTATACTACAAATTGCTCTGGCGGGAGAGCCGCTGGTTTTACAGCAAGTAGGTCATGGGAGGAGGTGTGTGGGATCAACGAGACTCCGGGCAAAGGATCGATTGGGTATGTGGAGCCTTTGAAAGTAGGTTCTACATATCAGGCCATCATTCCTACAGAACAAACCGCGGAGGTGACATAGTTCTGGAGAAACAAGCTTATCCTATACATATTAGGCGATAAGCCTTTTCACGGGCAGATTAGAGCATACGCTCACCATGTCTGGCATCCTAAAGGCAGCATAGAAATTTTTGCAAGAGTAAATGGGTTTTACTTTATAAAACTTGGCCTTAGGGGGGGTGTTGATAGAATTTTACAAGGTGGACCATGAACGTTCGATGGAAGACTCATGATATTGAAGGAGTAGACTCCAGTATCGACATGTGAGAAGGATGTCCTATATGTAGTTCTGATTTGGGTACGATTCCCAAATTTCCCGATCAAATACTGGAGTATCGCACTACTAGGGAGGATGGCCAGTCTGATTGTAACTCTTATCAAGACGGACGATGCCACTACTTACCGCACTAGATTGATGTATTCTTGCATGTTTGTGAAAATAGAGGTGGATAGTGATCTCCCAAGGACATTGGAGTATGAAGTTCAAAGTGGAGAGGTGCTTAAATAAACTATGGAATATGAATGGGTTCTCCTGAGTTTCTCATCTTGTGGTGTTTTAGCCACACTGATAAGACATGCGACTCTTCGGGTGCTACTAATGTTACTACAAGGAATATTGGCGCGCATGCTACTACTCCAGGCGGTGAACCGGTAGATGGGCCATTGGAGGGAGGGCATATGGATGTAGAGAATGACATGTTGCACATAGAGGAGTTGGCGAATCACAGCAAGAGCCTTAACATAGATGAAGCGGCAGTAGGTATGCAGGTGCTAGAACCAAAACAATTGGTGCTGTTCAATGCACAAAGGAGTAATGCTACTAGAGGCATGCTTGCCTCTGTTACATCTAGTCTGCGTTGTGTATCTTCCGAGACGAGGACCTCTTTTGTTAGCAGGAAATGCCAAGTGGTGCCGCTTCGGGTGGAGCCTCTTGGACGGGGGTTGGACTCTGCTGAGTTGGCACTACGTGAGGATAATCCTGTATGGGTTACAATGATGAATAATATCTATAGAGCGAACAAAAATGGCAGAAAGGATGTAGAGCTGCTTTTGGATAATCCCACTACTCACCCTGGTGTTGGAATTGAGGGCAAACATGGGGACCCTAGGGATCATTAATGATGATTATTGCTTGGAATGTTCGAAAGATTTGTGCGTTAGGCAGGTGGAAGGTGGACAGTGATTGGCTTAACAGGGCAGCCTGTACTATCAATGTGTTGCTGGAGACTAAATTAAAATTTGATCAACTATTAGTTCAGAGGACTCTGCCAAACTGAAAGCAGATAAATAATCTTTCTTTATGTGGTATGGCCACGATTTGGGCTCGATAGGATAACAAGATATGGGATGGCAAGTTAGTCCATATGTCAGAACAACTAATTACTATTTATCTTTCCAATAAAAGTGTACTAAATTTTTGTCTTCGTGCGATATATGGAGTAATAATAGGAGGAAGCATGCAAATTTATGGAGAGATATCATATAGGTCAGTAAAGTGGCAGAGCTTGCTCACCTCCTTCTATTAGTTGTGGGGTATTTTAACGCGATTACGTATAGAAGTGAGAAGATAGGTGGTCGACTAGTACCTGACTCCATTCTTCTGGATTTTCAATGGTGTATGCTACAATCAGGCCTGTATTGGATGGAGAGGTCGGGTCATATCTGGACTTGGCACAACAAGTCCATCAACAAAGTAGTTTCTTATCAGCTAGATAGAGCCTTGGGGAACATAGACTGGCTCACTATTTTTCCATACTTGATGGCCGAGGGGATTACGGCTGGGACTTCGAATCACTCTCCTATTCAAGTTGGCCTTACACTGCCCTCGCCTTGGAAATGTCGTCCCTACAGATACAATAATAGCTGACATCTTACAGTAGGGTAAATGGAGGTAGTGAATCAGAGTTTGCTATCCCTAGTGGAGGGATTCGCCCAATATAAGATGGTGCACCTGCTGAAAAACACTAAGGGTCTGCTTGGATTGAGGGGAAAATATTAAGCAGATTTAAGTGGGGTTAAATGAGGAAGAGTTAAGTGAGAGGGGTATAGTCAATACATATATAGAACCTTGTTTGGATTGGAGGAAGAGTTAAGTGGGGGATGTTTAATAACTCTTACTTACATTTGAGGTTTTGAGTGAGAGGGAGATTAATAAAAATATGATAGTTACAAAAATAACCTTAGTACATACATCATAAAATTAAATTTGATTAAAATTTTATTTATAACTTGTCAAAATATCTTCAAAAATTAGAAAGCTACGGAGCAACAAGTTGAAAATAAGAAAAAATAAAAAAATCATGATATTTATTAGAACAAATAAGGGGTATTTATGACTTTTTAAACAAAACCCCTCAATCACCCTAGTTAACCCTCCAATTTTGGGGGTAAAAAAATAAGCAAAAGAGTGTGAAATAAACCCTCACATAACCCTCCCTTCTAAACCCCCATCCTCAAACCAAGCATGGTTTATTTTCCCCTCACTTAATTTCCCTCACTTCATCCTCTTAACCCTTAATCCAAGCAGACCCAAAATCCACCCTCCGTCGCTGGGTTCGGGAGCGACCTCGACCTGCTTTAGCGGACCTAGAGTCTACGCTGTACCAGTCACAGACGGATCTTCAGACGAACATTCTGGATGGGGACATACTGGCTAAAGAAAAGACACTGGCTCAGGAGGTTGGTGCATGCAGAATGCAAGACGGGATTCAGCTAGCACAACGTGCTAAATGCCAGTGGCTCAAAGACGATTACAGGTGCTCAAAATTTTTCTATGATGTGATTCGCTCCAGAAAGCACCGTAACAGTTTACATCAACTGTTAGACCCGACTGGTAAGGTGGTTAATTCTCAGCATGGGATATAAGCGGAAGCTATTAGGTGCTACTCTGAGTTTCCAATCAAATTATACTTTACCTTATTTGATCTTATTTACAAGAGGATTGTCATTGCCCACGACAATAAAGTACTAATGGCACTAGTTACTATGAAGGAGATTGAGTGTATTATTATGGCTGCTGACCTAAATAAAGCCCGTGGCCAGATGGTTTCAGTAGTACATTCTTCAAACATCACTGGGATGTCCATAAACTTTCGGTCCTCACTGCGGTACATGAGTTTTTTAGGCGGGGAAAACTTTTGAAGGAACTTAACCGTACCTTCTTAACGCTTGTTTCGAAGAAGGAAGGAGTTACATCGTTGGGTGATTTTTGGCCCACTATGTGTTGTAATTATTTATATAAAATAATTACACACCTAATGTGTTAACGAATGGAGGAAATCATGCCAGAGCTGGTGTCCAGGAACCAGGCAGCATTTATTAAAGGCAGATCGATCATGGAGCACAATCTGCTTGTACACAAAATAGTGCAGGAATTCAACAAAGCTGGGAGCATAAAAGCTTGTATTAAACTTGATATATGGAAGGCATACGACACGGTGAATCAGGACTTTGTATGTCAGTTGATGATTGCAATGGGCTTTGATCAGGTTTGGCCTGATAGGGCAAGGGAATGCATAACTACTCCTACTTTTATAGTACTCATCCGTTGCATTCCTTATGGTTTCATCAGAAGTGATAGAGGCTTGTGACATGGGGACCCATTATCCCCGTCTTCACGCTGGTGATGTTATACTTTTTAGTCATTTAGAGGTCGCGATTCCGCAGAGATGTATTGTCCCTATGTACCGCAGGATCCAGCCTCACATCACACATCTCATCTATGCTGATGATTTATTGGTCTTTTAAACTCCAGTATGAATGGGCGCCATGCGATTACTGGCATCATGGAAGAGTTTGGCCGTCTTTCGGGTCTGTACCTAAACAAAGAAAAAAGTAGATTATATGTTAATACTCATTGTACTCTTAAGAAGGAGCGTGCGGTGGCATTAGGAGTGGAGAAAGGAGAGTTACCGGTAAGATATTTGGGAGTCCTATTGTCCGTCAACTATACAAAAGATATGGATTATCGAAGTTTGGTCGAATATACTCAAAGAAGAGTAGAGGGCTGGCAGGAACATTGCTTGGTCATTTGGTGTGCGTATCGAGCTGGCGCGATCAGTTATCACTTCTTTGGCACGGTTCTGGCTACAATCTATCATGCTTCCATTAGCTACCATACTAAAAATTGAACAAATATGTGCTGATTTCATATGGAGGGGTGGAATACATGCTGTCGGATGGTATCAACTGTGTAGGCCAAAACTGGAGGGTAGGGTAGGATTATAGTCCCTTCCAATTCTTCAAAAAGTGTTGGGCATGAAGCTCACATGGAGATTCATCCAAGGTACTTCGTTGTGGGCCAAATGGACTTCCAATAGGTACTTAAAAGGGATTGCTTCTGGATGTACAAGTATAATAACAATGTGTATATATCCTTCAAACAACTGCTTCGCAATCATACTGCTATTGCAAATGCCATTCAGTGGATTTTTCGAGACGGTCGGGCTACTGATCGACGTGTGACCCATGGATCGAGCATCGAAGCTTATGGGCGCGTACAGGGGAGCTTCAAATCCAAGAGGCAAGAAAAGGACTGGGCACTCATTGTATTATAATAAATGGAGCTTGGCGACCGAAAGAGTATTCCCATACAGCAGGCTTGGCCGACCTTATTAAGAAGTCGGCTATAGACTTGCAGGCACCCAAGGACTATTGGGTTTGGTGGCCAAATGAATGGGGAGGTGGAAATGGAGATTTTTGAGATGGGGACTGCTGTGACATGTTGTGGAATATACATACACGTATGAAAAATTATGAGTTCGTATGGCATAAAGAGCTGGCTCGTAAAATATAGTTGTGCATGTATCGAGTATTGCTTGGGCGTCTATGTCAGAGACAGTCTTATATGTTTTGGCATTCCATGCCCCTCGTCGCGTTGTGTGCTCGGTCAAAACGCTAACGAATCCATTCGACACTTACTTTTTGAGTGTGAGATGGCGTCGTATTTATGACAAGGCCAATGCTGCAAACTGGGATGGGATACATACACTAAGGAGATTGATGAGATTATTGTCCGCATATGGGCTGCTAATAATAAGGGGACAAGGTGGTCCAATAAGGCACATATCCGACTGGCTGCGACTGTATGACATATCTTAAGGAAACAAAACATGAGTATATTTGTAGGCATTATTACTCATACAGCTGGGATATTAAACAATATTGAATTTGATGTAAAGCTGATGAGTCCTCCATAAGTCTCTATGTCGGTTTGTAAGATAGCCGACTTTTTTTGAATAAAATTTACCATTTTTCAATATATATATGGATTTATTCCGGTTCTTCCAAAGAACCCAAGCAATGGTTGCTTGCTCCAACATCCGGATAGGGGCTATATTTGGATCTCATGTAGGGGAAAGTAGCAAGGATTCAAAATACGGCGACCCATTGGAGGGGTGGAAGATCTTCCAGACGTCAGCTATCGCATCCCCCGTAAGGAACAATGGTTCACGGATTCGGTCGATGGGGCCAAACAGCAATGACAACAGGAGGCCAAAGAGAAACTGTCACGCCCCAGAACCAGAATACTGGAGAGCGGGGGCAGACATAGCCAGCTATGTATATGAAATGGGATCTATCTCGCTATACGGTCACGGCTGTCTAGGATACATGAGGGTTTATCTATAAGCCAGTAGTCTCTTAAGGTCATGAACAGCCTATTGTCTCAATCACAAGCAAGTAAGTAAAAGTTACAAGATGTATGATATTTAAATATACAATAGTAAGGCGTCCCAAACATTACATATTCAGCTGATCATGAAGCTAGTCATTACAAAATGTTAGGACTAGCAAGAGTTTAGTCATACATGATCAACCCTAGGATCTGTCAATCATGTTACAGCCCGTAGGCAGACAGTAAGTAAGTACAACCGAGCTAAACAGGTGCTCGTCGGCTAAACGCCTCAAAAAAATATTTTTACAATAGAGTGGGAGAGCCAAAAATAACCCACTCGTTGCCAGGGTTCCGTCTAGTGGCCACCATCTGGCTGGAAAGTCGGTAGATCCTCTTGAGCTGCTCCGAAATCTGGCCATACAAAACCAGCTGGGTCAGATCCCAGAAAGAGCAAGTGCCACAAAGGAAGCTTCACTTAGGAACTAAAACCAGCAATCAGCACAAGATATAAATAAAGTAAGAACTGGAATTTAAGAAAATACATCAGGATGATATACGACGAGATAACCGTGGAACTATTCAGATAGCCAGGTTACAACCCGTAAACCAAACAAGGACCGGGGTTGTAACCCTTCGTCTGAACAGAACTTGGAATTCTTACCATTTATCGGTAAAATAAATACAAGCATTCTGGTCATGCAGTAATCTGGAACAGAATCAGGACAAGACTAGAGCGGTTAGACTCCATCCAATCATTTCACGGCCAAGCAAGAACTACGGCTTGATATTTTAACTAACTAGGGTTGTCACAAGCCTAATTACTAACAAGATGCAGTGAGAATCTTCCACAGCCACAAGCCCTGCAGTCCATCCAGGTTACCCAGGTCGAATTAGGGGTTGAATTCAGGTGGGTACATCGTCCAGGAAACGAATGTACCCTTAGGTAGCTTGAAGGGTGCAACACATGACAGTGTGCTGGAAATGTGCCCTACTCGACGGCAGGCTACAGATCCCAAGCGCGCCCAGGTAACGGGATCGCCTGTAGCTGGGAGATCTCTTCATGACTACTGTATTAATCTAGTTATTAGCCTTAGTCCATTTCAGTAGGTACTCCTGACCGTGGTACTCAGGAGTCCCCTCCTAGACATGATGCAAGACAGGACTAGATTATTTGTACAAGCACAATCACCCACGGTGTCCAGGATTAATTATACAAGTCATGTCACATCAGGTAGCCGTCGCAACAGCTTATCAGATATATCATATCAGGTTTATCATGTCAAGTGTACTTTGTCAGGAGTGCGCCACGGCGGGCCACTATCAGGTCATGTTAGTCATGTCAGGAGTGCACCACTACGGGTCACTGTCAGGGCGTGCTCCATTATCAATTTCAAACATATAAGTAAAATCAAGTTCATGACAAAAGGCGTAAGGATATAAAATGGGCGTAAAATATCTAATAAAGGAGTTACAAAACATGGACAAATAATAAATAATAATAGTACACAGGACCATGAGAAAGTCATGCGGTTCAGTCATATACGGCCAGGAAAGGAGGGGGCGCATGCGGCTGGAAGTACAAGGGCGCCAGCGGCTGAAAATGCAAGGGCGCAAGCGGCTGGGATTAATCGGGATCATGCGGCCCGAACTCAGAAGTCCATGCGGCCAGGGTCTAGGGTTCTCATGCGGCTCGGAGATCAGGGCCTATGCGGCTGGCAAGTGCTTGAGTTCATACGGTTCAGGGAGGTGAGCGCATATGCGGCTCGAATTAGAAAGGGGTCTTCATGCGGCTCGATGGCGAACTCATGTCCATGCGGCTCACATAGCAAAACCCATGCGGCCCGGAGGAAGTGAGGGCGCATGAGGCTGGGTCAATGCAATGGCTTATGCGACTGGGGGGGACAGTTGCATATGCGGCTCGAGAAGAGTTCGTTCCCAGCCCTGCGACTAAGTCCATGTAGACTCATGCGGCTGAACTAAATACTTGCCGCATGAACTTGTCATGCGGTCAAGTGCTATCATGCGGCTCGGAACTGTGCTTCTTCTCTAAATTTCCGAGAAGAAGTACACCATACGCCATGGCTTCCAAGCTGCATAACTCTATCATCCGGAGCCCAAATCCGAACTTCCATAGGTCAAAATGGGGTAGAACGAAATTCTCTACAACATGGAACCATCAAAACATAGAAATAACAAGATTAAGTAGATCAAAACCCAAGAAATCCAAAAATAAAATAAACTTAGGTCTACAAGAATCTAGCCATGGAAAGTGAAAATGCCAAGTAGTAAAGTGCTTTAGAATGTAGTAAGGAAGAGAATGAAGTAATAAAATTGAAGTTCCTCCATAAAGCAAGTTGCACTTGCCTAGACCTCTCTCTTCTCTCTCTGGTAGGTAGGGAAGTAAATGAGGAAGAAGAAGATAAATGAAGAGAGAGAATAAAGAGGGCTAATAAATACAAAATGGTGGTAGGTAGGGGGTTCACATTGGTTCATATTGAACCAAAGAAAACCGAGCCAAGCCGAACTAAGCCAAGATGCAAACTAGACAAGAAATCATGCAATACAGAATAAAATATGTACACGTATTCCAGAAATACGTAATACGGACCACAGGCATTACAACTCTACCCACCTTAAAAGAATTCCGTCCTCAAAATTTAATCAAGAGGCTAGAGGAGCAATGACAAGCTACATTAATCACATGCAAGCTATAACTAGGCAGATAATCACTCATTCAAGCAAGGAATCGAAGGCATGAGGCATAAGAAAGAAATTATACCTCACGAGTCAAACAAGTCGGGATATCGCGATCGGATATCATCCTCACGCTCCCACGTTGACTCCCCCAAAGAGTGATGACCCCAAGCAACTCGGACTAACTTGATAGTCTTGTTCGTGAGGATCTTCTCTCTCCGGTCCAATATAGACACGGGCCGCTCCTCATACGAAAGGTTGGTACCAACAACCAATTCCGAATGATCCAGGACGTGGCTCGGGTCTGGGATATACCATCATAATTGGGATACATGGAACACGTCATGCACCTCGCTTAGCGACGGCGGAAAAGCGAGATGATAGGATACATCTCCTACTCGCTCCAGAATGTCGAACGGTCCTATATACCTAGGACTAAGCTTTCCCCGGACGCCGAAACGAATGATGCCACGGTTAGGCGAAATCTTCAGGAATACATGATCGCCGACCGAAAACTCTAGAGGGCACCGATGAGAATCGGCCCAATGGCGCTGGCGATCTTGAGCAACTCGAAGGTGATCTCTGACTCGTCTGACCACTTCAACTGTCTGGGCAATCATTTCTGGACCGAGCATCTGTCTCTCTCCAACATCATCCCAGGCTAGCGGGGATCTGCACTTCCTACCATACAATGCCACGAACGGTGCCATCTGGATACTGGCCTGGAAACTGTTGTTGTACGAGAATTCTACCAGGTGCAAGTGATCTTTCCATGAACCACCGAAGTCAAGTGTACAGGACCGCAACATGTCTTCAAGAGTCTGGATCGTGCGTTCCGACTGGCCATCTGTCTGCGGGTGATATGCTGAACTGAACTGGAGACGAGTCCCCAAACTCTCTTGCAAGCTACGCCAAAAGTACGACGTAAATCTGGAATCTCGATCTGAGGTGATACTGACTGGCACACCGTGCAATCTAACAATCTGCCCGAGGTACATCTCTGCTAGCTGAGCCGTCGACTGACCAACTCTGAATGGAAGAAAGTGAGCCACCTTCGTAAGCCGATCAATTATAACCCAGATAGCATCCCTACCAGCTGGGGATCTAGGTAATCCAGTCACGAAATCCATGGTCACATGCTCCCACTTCCATTCTGGAATCGGCAAGGGCTGAAGAAGTCCAGCCGGTCTCTGATGTTCAGTCTTAACTTGTTGGCAAACCAAACATCGAGAGACAAACCGAGCTATCTCCCGCTTCATGCCATTCCACCAGAAGTGCTGACAGATATCTCGATACATCTTCGTACTGCCAGGATGGATGGAATACTGAGAACTGTGCGCCTCTGACATGATCTCCTGCCGGATATCTCTGCTGGGTACACAAAGACGCTTACCATGTCGAAGTGTACCATCCTCATGAATGTATAACTCTGGTCTTCGTCCTGCCTCACACTCTGCTCTGAGCCGCTGAAGCTTGGAATCTGCTGACTGTGCCATCCGGATCCTCTCGACTATAGTGGACTGAACTTGCATACTGGCCATCAATGCCACACTGGAAGGGAGAACAACTTCAATACCCATCTTCTGAAGATCTGCTAACAGCTCTGGTTGCGCTGTTAGGAAATAAACTCTGGCTCTCCTGCTCAAAGCATCTGCAACAACATTGGCCTTCCCAGGATGATACTGCAAGTTAACATCATAATCCACAAGAAGCTCCAGCCATCTCCTCTGACGCATGTTAAGATCCTTCTGGGTGAAAACATACTTCAGGCTCTTGTGGTCGGTGAAAATCTCCACCCTGTCTCCATACAAGTAGTGCCTCCACAACTTAAGTGCAAACACTACTGCTGCCAGCTCCAAGTCATGGGTTGGGTAATTTCTTTCATGATCACGAAGTTGTCATGACGCATAAGCTATTACCTTCCCATGCTGCATCAGAACACATCCTAAACCTCTGCCTGAAGCATCACAGTACACTGAGAATCCTCCGGTCCCATCTGGAAGCGTGAGAATGGGTGCCGTTATCAGGCCTCGCTTCAACTGCTCAAAAGAACTCTGACACTCTGCTGTCCAAGCAAACTGCGCATCCTTGCGGGTCAATTGGGTCAATGGCGCTAAAATTCGAGAAAAATCCGAAACAAACCGCCGGTAGTAGCCGGCCAATCCAAGAAAACTACGAACCTCTGCAACTGTGCTGGGCACTGGCCATGACTCAATGGCCACAATCTTCTGGGGATCCACTTCTACTCCTCCTCGAGTGATGATATGACCCAAGTACGAAATGCGATCGAGCCAGAACTCGTATTTACTGAACTTGGCATATAACTGGTGCTCTCTGAGGATCTGAAGAACCACACGGAGATGCTGCTCATGTTCCGCCTCAATCTTGCTGTAGACCAGGATGTCATCCAAGAACACAATCACGAACTGATCCAAGTAAGGCATAAAAATACGATTCATGAGGTCCATAAATACTGTCGGCGCATTGGTTGCTCCAAAAGGCATAACAAGGAACTCCCAATGCCCATACCTCGATCTAAAAGCTGTCTTCGGGATGTCCTGCTCTCTGACTCTGATCTGATGATAACCTGAGTGCAAATCAATCTTCGAGAATACTGAAGCCCCCTTGAGTTGATCAAACAAGTCTTCTATCCTCGAAAGAGGGTATCTGTTCTTGATTGTTACCGAATTCAAGGTACGATAATCAACACATAGCCTAGACGTACCATCCTTCTTTTTCACAAGAAATATCGGGGCTCCCCAAGGCGATCCACTAGCACGAATGAATCCCTTGGTTCTGAGTTCTTCAATCATCTTATACAATATCTCCAATTCTGACGGCACCATCCTGTAGACTCTCTCTGATATTGGAGCTGTCCCGGGAATCAAGTCTATAGTGAACTCGATCTTCCGCTCTGGCGGCATACCTGGAAGCTCTTCTGGGAAAACATCTGGGAATTCATCCACTATCCTGGGCAACTGAACTGCTGCTACTGCCATCCGCAATACTGGAGGAGAAGGCTCAACTTCGCCTCGAGAGAAGGAAAATTCTGGCTCGCCTGGAATGCTAAAAACAACCCTGCCGATATGGCAGTCTATTCTAGCATACTGGTTCCTCAACCAATCCATCCCTAGGACCACATCATAATCGGCCATCGGGAACTCTATCAATCTAGCGGGGAATTCTCTACCGCTAACTACGATCCGACACGAGGAAAACACTCTATCGACTCCCACAAGTCCGTTACCAGTAAGTATATTGAGCCTTACTGATAATGACTCGGACTCCAATCCTACCCGTGTCGCGAATCGTGCAGACATAAAAAAATGCGATGCACCAGAATCAAATAAAGCTGAAGCTGGAAATGAGTTGACGAGAATAGTACCTACCACTACCTCTCCGGGTTCCAATCCTTCCTCTGCGGTCATCACCATAGCATGACCATACCCTCGGGGTGCTGGTCCCCTCTACTGAAATCCTTGCTGCCTGCTCTGACTCATGGCTTGGGCTTGTGCATGCTGCTGGGGGTTCTGCTGCTGGAACATCTGGGACTGAGGCGGCAAGGACCTCGACAATGGGTACTGTTGCTGCTGCTGGACTGGTGCTGGCCCTCTCACCGAAGAGCTAGAAAGGTTGGACGATGATGAACCACCCCTATTCGGGCAGGATCCAATCCTATGGTCTGGTGCTCCACAAGCCAGGCACAATCCCTGTGCCTTGCGACATTCTGCCATCACATGGCCTGGCTTCCCACAATGGGAACATCCCACCGCGGAAGACTGCTTCTGCTTCTGCTGCTGAGGGTGCGTCGGAGTGGAATGCTGAACCGATGTTACTGAGGCCGCTCGCCTCGGAGCTCCAATAGTCAAAGCCCTGGCTGCCGGGGCTGGTGCTGAAGACTGATTCATCTGGCCGTGAGATCTCTTCCGACCTCCGGCCCTATCCACAATCCTCTGGGAGGTATACTCATGCCTCCTAGCTGCTCTCAAGACTGCATCGAAAGTCTGATGCTCAAACTGTTCAACTGCTAACAAAATCTCCAGGTGAAGTCCCTGCTGGAATCGCTGGGCTCTATCATACTCGGTTGCCACCAATGTGGGAGCAAACCGACTGAGTCTCGAAAACTCGGCCGCATATCCGTCGACCGTCCTGCCTCCTTGCTTTAGATTAGTGAACCTCGTCTGTAGATCGTACCGAGCTACAGCATCGAAATACTTGGTCTGGAATCTCTCTCTGAACACTGCCCATGGAATGGGTGCTGCTAATCCATCGGCCTGTGCCGCCCACCAGCTGCGGGCAAGATCTAACAACTGCAGGCGCACAACGGCCACCTTCTCATTCTCTGGGGTCCTAGCTGCTTCTAGAATCACCTCTGTGTCCTGAAGCCATGCATCTGCTGCGATAGCATCTTCACTACCGTCGAAGAATGGAGGGTTCAAGCGCTTGAAGCTGTTGGCCGCGCTGTTACCCTGATGACCTCCTCTGGTCAAGGCATCCGTCACTTCCTGTTGCAAGGCATCTCCACGACGATCTTGAGAAGCTATCAAGGTCCTGACGAGTCCTACTAATGTGCCATCATCTGGTTCGGCAGGCTGAACTGGCTGAACTGGGGCTCTTCTCCAATAGGCTCGACTCTGGAGGCTACTCCGGAGTGCTGGACTTGATCTCCAGGTTGCTGCTGGTCCGCGGGAGGTGCTCCGCCTTGCTGATCGGCAGGACCACGAACAATGCTGCTGAAGAAGACGACATGGAGAAACAATAAGGAAGGACCAGGACAGATCAACGATACAAGCATATGATCAGGACAAGAATCCAGGGATTCAGAAGATACGAGGAGAGATCAAGGACGAATACTGATTGAGACATCTATCCGGTAAACCCTCACATATCTTGATTTATAAGACCTGCATGGGCCACCACTTAAACCATGTCACGCCCCAGAACCAGAATACTGGAGAGCGGGGGCAGACATAGCCAGCTACGTATATGAAATGGGATCCATCTCGCTATACGGTCACGGCTATCTAGGATACATTGGGAATATCTACAAGCCAGCAGTCTCTTAAGGTCATGAACAGCCTATTGTCTCAATCACAAGCAAGTAAGTAAAAGTTACAAGATGTATGATCATTAAATATACAATAGTAAGGCGTCCCAAACATTATATATTCAGCTGATCATGAAGCTAGTCGTTACAAAATGTTAGGACTAGCAAGAGTTTAGTCATACATGATCAACCCTAGGATCTGTCAATCATGTTACAGCCCGTAGGCAGATAGTAAGTAAGTGCAACCGAGCTAAACAGGTACTCGTCGGCTAAACGCCTCAAAAGAATATTTTTACAATAGAGTGGGAGAGCCAAAAATAACCCACTCGTTGCCAGGGTTCCGTCTAGTGGCCACCATCTGGCTGGAAAGTCGGTAGATCCTCTGGAGCTGCTCCAAAATCTGGCCATACAAAACCAGCTGGGTCAGATCCCAGAAAGAGCAAGTGCCACAAAGGAAGCTTCACTTAGGAACTAAAACCAGCAATCAGCACAAGATATAAATAAAGTAAGAACTAGAATTTAAGGAAATACATCAGGATGATATACGACGAGATAACCATGGAACTATTCAGATAGCCAGGTTACAACCCGTAAACCAAACAAGGACCGGGGTTGTAACCCTTCGTCTGAACAGAACTTGGAATTCTCACCATTTATCGGTAAAATAAATACAAGCATTCTGGTCATGCAGTAATCTGGAACAGAATCAGGACAAGACTAGAGCGGTTAGACTCCATCCAATCATTTCACGGCCAAGCAAGAACTACGGCTTGATATTTTAACTAACTAGGGTTGTCACAAGCCTAATTACTAACAAGATGCAGTAAGAATCTTCCACAGCCACAAGCCCTGCAGTCCATCCAGGTTACCCAGGTCGAATTAGGGGTTGAATTCAGGTGGGTACATCGTCCAGGAAACGAATGTACCCTTAGGTAGCTTGAAGGGTGCAACACATGACAGTGTGCTAGAAATGTGCCCTACTCGACGACAGGCTACAGATCCCAAGCGCGCCCAGGTAACGGGATCGCCTGTAGTTGGGAGATCTCTTTATGACTACTGTATTAATCTAGTTATTAGCCTTAGTCCATTTCAGTAGGTACTCCTGACCGTGGTACTCAGGAGTCCCCTCCTAGACATGATGCAAGACAGGACTGGATTATTTGTACAAGCACAATCACCTACGGTGTCCAGGATTAATTATACAAGTCATGTCACGTCAGGTAGCCGTCGCAACAGCTTACCAGATATATCATGTCAGGTTTATCATGTTAAGTGTACTTTGTCAGGAGTGCGCCACGGAGGGCCACTATCAGGTCATGTTAGTCATGTCAGGAGTGCACCACTACGGGTCACTGTCAGGGCATGCTCCATTATCAATTTCAAACATATAAGTAAAATCAAGTTCATGACAAAAGGCGTAAGGATATAAAATGGGCGTAAAATATCTAATAAAGGAGTTACGAAACATGGACAAATAATAAATAATAATAGTACACAGGACCATGAAAAAGTCATGCGGTTCAGTCATATGCGGCCAGGAAAGGAGGGGGCGCATGCGACTGGAAGTACAAGGGCGCCAGCGGCTGAAAATGTAAGGACACAAGCGGCTGGGATTAATCGGGATCATGCGGCCCAAACTCAGAAGTCCATGCGGCCAGGGTCTAGGGTTCTCATGTGGCTCGGGGATCAGGGCCGATGCGGCTGGCAAGTGCTTGAGTTCATGTGGTTCAGGGAGGTGAGCGCATATGCGGCTCGAATTAGAAAAGGGTCTTCATACGGCTTGATGGCGAACTCATGTCCATGCGGCTCACATAGCAAAACCCATGCGGCCCGGAGGAAGTGAGGGCGCATGAGGCTGGGTCAATGCAATGGCTTATGCGGCTGGGGGGGACAGTTGCATATGCGGCTCGAGAAGAGTTCGTTCCCAGCCCTGCGACTAAGTCCATGTAGACTCATGCGGCTGAACTAAATACTTGCCGCATGAACTTTTCATGCGGTCAAGTGCTATCATACGGCTCGAAACTGTGCTTCTTCTCCAAATTTCCGAGAAGAAGTACACCATATGCCATGGCTTCCAAGCTGCATAACTCTATCATCCGGAGCCCAAATCCGAACTTCCATAGGTCAAAATGGGGTAGAACGAAATTCTCTACAACATGGAACCATCAAAACATAGAAATAACAAGATTAAGTAGATCAAAACCTAAGAAATCCAAAAATAAAATAAACTTAGATCTACAAGAATCTAGCCCTGGAAAGTGAAAATGCCAAGTACTAAAGTGCTTTAGAATGTAGTAAAGAAGAGAATGAAGTAATAAAATTGGAGTTCCTCCATGAAGCAAGTTGCACTTGCCTAGACCTCTCTCTTCTCTCTCTGGTAGGTAGGGAAGTAAATAAGAAAGAAGAAGATAAATGAAAAGAGAGAATAAAGAGGGCTAATAAATACAAAATGGTGGTAGGTAGGGGGTTCACATTGGTTCATATTGAACCAAAGAAAACCGAGCCAAGCCGAACCAAGCCAAGATACAAACTAGACAAGGAATCATGCATACAGAATAAAATACGTACACGTATTCCAGAAATACGTAATACAGACCACAGGCATTACAAAAACCAATATCTTGTACTCTATCATCGGTAGGCAATTTCTTGATTACACAACGCCAGACAAGGATAGACCATTTGAGCAGGTTGTTGCTGTGCCATTGAGAGGCCCATAATAGGATGATCAGAAAGTGCACTCTAGCCGCCTACCAAGCCGACGTGGTCGAAAAACCCCCCAAGTTGGGGCTCAAGACAAAGCATCCGGAAGTGGACCCACAGAAATTCTAGAGCCCCGCAAAGACGCCTCCACTTGTGGACCAAATAGCAGGTTCACGTAATTAACCTCTTATCAATCTTCTAGCCAAAGCTCGCGGATGCGAGTAGCAGCCTGTGGGGGATCGGTGGCAAGACGACCACAGTATAGCCACTTTACTTTGATTGCCTTGGTGTCCCCCGACCCCACCTCAGACGAAAAAATATATGTAGGATCGATATGCATCAATATATACTCTAGAGGGGGGAGGGGTGAATCGAGTGTATATCAAAATAATACTAATTAAGAACAAAAACACTATAATATAACTATTGTGTCGCAGTGGCTATGTCACAATTATATAAAAGTAGTAAATAAGAGAGACAGAGAGCAAACACGAACATAACGATATATCCTGGTTTTCTTCTTGTGAGGACTAGTCCAGGCTGGAGGACTCTTGCTCTGAGTTTGAGATCCACTATTAGAAACCCAAGATTTAACCAAGCGCTTGTAGCTCTTTACAATACCGAGATTCGATCCGAAGTCCTTGATCAACTTCAATTATGAAATACGAACTTCTTGATTAAGCCTCCGATTAGAACTCTTTGAAGCTACTAGAATATACTGTACTGGCAAGTAGACTAGAGGTTGTAAAACAAGCTTGGGATTTGAAAATAAAGGCTTTGAATAGCTAAAAAAGCTAATAGAAGCGAAGATAGAAAGTGAATGAGTAATTTAGAATGAAAAACACTTATCTATTTATAGGACTGCTGAAAATCGAGTTCTGGCCGAATTCGGATGCCAAACGTTCAAAAATTTGACCATTTCTGTCACTCCCATTTTTTGTTATGCGTATTTTTAGTATACGTATATGGATTTCTGATATTGTCAGGTGACCCATGTTTTGACTTGTCTTTCCTAGCATTGCCTTGGTTTAATCTTGACTTGGTTTAATTTGGTTTGGTTCAACTCGGTATGGCTTGGTTTGGGTTGATTTTTGATGAGAAGGGTATTGTATATAAACTAACTTCTCATCTCTCTCCTCCCTTATCACCATTTACTTCTTCATCTTTTTTATTTCCTCCTCCCACCAAACCCAAGGCAAGTACAACTTGCTCTATGGAGAACATGATAGATCTCCATTTCTATTTGTTCTATCTTCTTCTCTACATGATTCTAAGCATCTTTATAACTTAACTTCTTTTTTTTGTTTTGATATCTAAAAACTTGGTATTTTTGAAAACTAGTGGTTCCATGTTGTAGAGAATTTGATTTCATGCAGTTTTGGCTTTTATTTTGCTTGATTTCGAGTTCAGATGAGGAAGTTATGGCCATGTCAAGTTTTTGGAACTTTTACGGTAGAGCTTGCTGTTTGGGGACAACAATCTCCATGCACCCGGGAGGCCATGCGCCGAGAGGCCATGCGTTGTGAAGTCCTGGAAACGTATCCTTTGACTCCGAGCGTGTCATGCGCATAGGTTTTCTATGTGCATATACGGAAGACGCAACATGAGTTTCGATGCGCCGGATTGTGCAGGAATTATGACGTGCCAGATTGTACAGGAATTATGATGTGACGGATTGTGCCTGAATTATGATGCGCCAGATTCTTGACGCACTGGATTTTCGACGCTCCAGATTCCTGATGTGCTAGATTCTTGATACGCTGGATTTTTGATGCACCGGATTCTTGACATGCTAGATTCTTGATGCGCTGGATTTTTGACGCCCCGGATTCTTGACTCGTTTGATTTTTGACACGCCGGCTTCTTAATGCGTCAAATTCTTGACATGCCGGAGTTTTGACGTTTCGGATTCTTGACGCACAGGATTTTTGATGCACTGAATTCTTGACGTGCTGGATTTTCGACGCGTCGGATTTTTGATGTGCCGAATTTTTGACGTACTGAAATTGCCCATGCGCGAACTTGCGTTATTTTTGCTTGTTTAAGTTATTTTATGGGTAGAATCTTATAAAACACAAAACATGAAAGTTATAGATCTTCGTCTTGGCATCGAAAATCTTTTTATCTTATTTTAACTGGAGTTTATATATGATTGATAGTTTCAATCACTCATGGATGTACTTGATCTTCTTTGTATATTTTATGTACTTGGCTCAAATTACGATGACCCGACTTGACAACTTGATAATCTTGATAAGCTTGAACTTGAACATGATCATATGATCTTGTCTTGATAATCTTGATAGTGGCCCGTCGAGGCGCACTCCTGAGAAGAACTCTTAACGTAACAAGTAAACCTGACATGACATGTATAATCTTGGTTGCTGTTACGACAGCTATTCTTGTCTTGCTAGTATAACTCTTGTCTTGACTCCATGGTTGATCTTTCCATTGTGATTGTACAACCTACATGTCTCATCTTGTATCATATTTAGGACATGGATTCCTGATTACCACGGTCAAGGATCCATAATGAATCTGACTAGCTTAAACGACTATATTGATCAAGTAGTTCATATAGAGAGATTTTCCTGTTAAGGTGATCCCGTTATCTCGGCCACACCTGTGGACTTATAGCCTGCCGTCGAGTAGGGCACATTTTTAGCACACTGTCATGTGTTGCACTTTTTGAATCATAAGTACCAATGTACACCGATAATCTTAAAAACTCTTGTAACTCTTGTAACCCCCGCCTGAATAACCAAGATAGTCTGCAGTACTTGTGACTGCGGAAACATAAAAACTGTATATTGTTAGTAACTAGGCCTGTGATAACCTTAGTTAGCTAATGATAGCAAGCCGTATGACTTGATTGGCTGTGCCTGAATGATTGTCTCTTGATTAACATGGAAATTATATTCCAACTCTTGTTCTTCCTGATGCAAGCAAGTATGTTCAATTTAACTCTTGTCATTTATGTTATTATCAATATTTTGCCTATATCAGTTCTTTTTTTCCTTTTATGCTGGTTTTAGTTCATAAGTGGAGCCTCTCTTGTGGTACTTGCTCCCTCTGGATTTTGACCCAGCTGGTTTTGTATTGCCAGATTTTGGAGTAGCACCCGAGGATCTTCCTGTCTTCCAGCCAAATGGTGTACACCAGGAGTAACCTTGGCAACGAGTGGATTTTCTTATTTTTATCTCCCACTCTATTGTAAACTATTCTTTTAAGGCGTTCAGCTGCCGAACAAGTGTTAGCTCGTATTGCAACTTTATTTCTGTCTGCCTAAGGGCTGTAACATGATTGACAAATCCTAGGGTTGATCATGTATGACTTAACTATGCTAGTCTTCGCATTTTGTATGACTAGTTTCCTGATCTTCTGAATACGTAATATTTGGGATGCCTTACTTTGTATGTTTGATGATCTAACATCTTGTAATATCTATTTGCTTGCGTGAGATTGAGACACTAGGATTTTCTTGACCATAAGAGACAGATAGATTGTAAATAAACCCTCATGCAACTAGACAGCCGTTGTCAATACCACTTTCTAGAATAAGGGTATTTTGGTAATAGTGAATTTTTTGGTTATTTTAATATTATTTAATTTGGTGTAATATGATTTTGGCCTTCTAATAGTGAAACCTTAGAACAACTTATCCTAGAGACTAACCATGACCATGGAGACCTAGCTAATATGTTTGGGTTAGTAATTAGACACTAATTTGGCTAGGAATAACTTAGAAACCATTTGAAGATTTGAATTAAAGTGCTAGTTTGGGCCTTTAGCTTAAGGGCTTGTTTTTACAACATAGGAAGAGGCTTTGGGCCATTGTGACTTAGCCTAACCCTAGCCCATCACCCATGGTCGGCCAAGAGGGGTTTTCCCCACCTATATAAGTCAATATTAGCCTCCACTTGCCTCCTTTATAGTAAACCATAACCCTAGTTTGTGTTCTTCCCCAAATTGGCCCCCTTTCTTCAAATTACCACCAAATTGGACCAAATTAATTACATTGTACTCCTCTTGTGAAGAAGAAGTCTCTGTTGGCTAGCTAGCAAGGATTTGAGGCAATTTGGCTATTGGATTTGGTGTTGAAGCTTTTCAAGGGACTTTTCATTGAGATTCCAACTCTTAATAGGTAATGATATCTAAACCCTTTGAATTCCTGATTTCTGACCATAGATGCATTCATTTAGGGTCCCCTTAGCCCTAGGTTTAGTTTGGGTTCGATTCGTGTCCATTTGGTATGCGTATAGGAGGAGTATCGGAGAACTATTCTAAGTGTTCGACGAAATGTCCCATAGGACTTTTTATTCTTGGATTTCTAAAATAATTACATAATTACTTGATTTTATATCCAGTAATAAGTCGATTTTAGGGTGGTTTTGTGTCGATTTTTGGACACGGGGACACCGCATGATACAGTGGTGCAGTGTCCTGCTAACCGAGCGTCTTAGCTCTATGGATACGACACGAAAAGGCACGAAATTTGGTGAGTAGGTAGAGGCAATGTCTCTCAGTATACACACAAAATTTGAGGGGATTTGGTTGAGTATTCGAGGAGATCTCGAGCTCGCAGTGATCACACACTCACACGCACACGTACAGGAACACCTACTGATACAGGCTTGGACACGAGACACGACACGACTTGGACACTTACTAATTGGACCCAAACACACCTGGACACCTAGGCTACCCACTGACACAACTTCATGACACGTGGTTGGACACACTGTGTCCAATCTCACTCGATACACACGTACAAGGACCCCTCTGTGCACAGTTTCTGATACTGTTGACACCCATGTTCGACACACTCTGGATATGACTCGTGGACACATTTGGACATACCCCCGCTACAGGTTGGAGTGTGATATCTGGGTTTTATATTTGTATGTCTGAGTTTGGTTTATGTTAAATCTATATATGTGTGGGTTGATATCTATATGTGATTTTTGGGTTTTGTATTTATCTGTGTTAGGCTATGTTGGGTTATATGCCTTGTAGGTATAGGTTTGATCCCAGGTTTTTCTATTGAGTATCTATGTTTGGTTTCAGTTATATGGGGTTGGATGTTCAGTTGTTAGTTTGTGAGATCATGTCCAGTTGAAGGGCTGTTTGGAACTCAGTTACTGTGTATAAGGTCTTGTGTTATTATACATATGCAAGTATATGGGGGGGCAGGTTACGTGAGGTAAGAAAATGATGTAGCAGTAGAGTCAAGGGCTCCATGGCCTTGACAGCAAGTCGGGTATTGAGTTGAGGGAATACCTACAAGAGGGGATAGCAGTTGAGTGTATATTTGAGTGATATATATACTTGTTATATATATGAGTATATCTGGAGTAAACTGAGTAAACTGGAACTCAGTTTCAGAGGTAAATAAATAGGAGTTAGGCTATATTGTGGTTTGATATATAGGTTAGACACTTGGGTTATGGGCTTGAGTGTGAGGGTTTTGTTATATGTTAGTGTGTTTATTGGTAGTAGTCCTTGTTGTTGTCTAAGCATATGTGTATGTATCTTTTTGCTTTGTTTCATTCGGGTGCTTTCCATAGCTTTGTGTCTGTATCTTTTGTTATTAGACACCATCTTGCTTCTGAATTGTTGCCTAGGACTTGTAAGATCATGGCTGGGGTGGTATTATCCTAATTAGTGATATTTGTAAGGTTCGAAGAGTTATTTTGGGAGGCCGAAAGCTAGATGTGAGTTTGCTTGTAATGCCATTATCGAACTATGATATTGTACTCGGGATGGATTGGTTGAGCATGCATCACTCCAGTATAGATTGTCACGGAGGCAGAGTTCTTTTTAGAGTGCCGGGGGAGCCAGAGTTCGAGTTCGCCAGACAAGAGGCAGAGCAGAGTAGCAGAGTCTTCCGTGGTGTTTTAGTAGAGGAGAAGACGGTGCCACTTCCATTGATAGTTGAGTTCATGGATGTCTTTCTGGAGAAGTTGCCAGGACTACCACCGGACAGAGATGTGGAGTTCTCTATAGATTTTGTACCTAGCACAGAACCGATATCTCAGCACGTCTATAGAGTAAACAACAGCGAGCTGGTGGAGTTGAAGAAGCAGGTGGATGAGTTACAGGATAAGGGCTTCATCCGATCGAGTTCTTCACCGTGGGTTGCACCGGTGCTTTTTGTGCCAAAGAAGATGAGTCGGTACGGATGTGTATCAACTACAGGGCTCTCAACAACCTTCCGATCAAGAACAAGTACCCGATGTCGAGGATCGATGATCTATTCGATAGGTTGAGTGGAGCGAGAGTATTTTCCAAAATTAATCTGAGGTCAGGTTACCATCAGGTGAAGGTAAAGAAGGAGGATATCCTGAAGACAGCATTGAAGATACGGTATGGCCAGTTTGAGTTCATGGTGATGCCATTTGGGTTAACTAACGCCCCGATGGTATTCATGAACCTGATAAACAAGGTATTCTGTCAGTACTTGGACAAGTTCATGTTGGTGTTCATCGACAAAATCTTGGTGTATTCAAAGACCCCAGAGGAGAATGAGGAGCACTTGAGAGTGGTTCTGGAGACTCTTAGGAAGGAAGAGCTTTACGGTAAGCTCTCGAAGTGTGACTTCTTCCTTGATCGGTTGAGTTCCTGGGTCATGTTGTGACCTGGGATAGGATCTCAGTCGACCCGCAGAAGATCACTGTAGTCGAGGCGTGGACTACTCCAAGTTCAGTTGCAGAGATCAGAAGCTTTCTGGGATTGGCAGGCTACTACAGGAGGTTCGTTCAGGATTTCTTCCATGTTGCAGAGCCATTGACTAGGATGACCCAAAAGGACGCAGAGTTTATCTAGTCAAAGGAGTGTCATATTGCTTTCGATGAGTTGAAAAAGTGGTTGACGACATATCCGATTCTGACATTGCCATAAGGATTAGGCAGGTTCACTATCTACAGTGACGCCTCAGGGAAGGGTCTGGGTTGTGTCTTGCAGCAGCATGGGAAGGTAATGGCCTATGCTTCTAGGCAGTTACGTCCGTATGAGAAGTACTACCCTATCCATAATGTAGAGTTAGCAGCAGCTATCTTTGCTCTGAAGTTATGGAAACACTATCTATACGGAGAGCGTGTGGAGATCTTTACAGACCGCAAGAGCTTAAAGTATATGTTTATTCTGAAGGAGCTCAACATGAGACAGAGGAGATGGTTGGAGTTGATGAAAGAATTCGACATTTTATTGCAGTATCACCTAGGGAAGGCCAACGTGGTTGTCGATACTTTGAGCAGATATCTAGTAGCCATGTGTTTGACGGTAGATCGTTACTTGTTAGGAGATCTGGAGAGCCTGGAGATCGAGGTGATAGTGCCAGGAGTTAAGATACAAATGTGGGGACCACAGATTCAGTCAGACTTGATGGAGAGGATCAAGTCAACTCTGTTCGATGATGTAGCTCTGCGGTGCATCCGAGAGCGGGTTTGAGCAGGACTGGTCGAGGAGTTCATTATTGTAGAGGATGGTGCATTGAGGTACGGTTCCAGATTGTGTGTGTCCAGTGGAGACCTTCGAGAGTAGGTTATGCAGGAGGCTCACCGTTTTCAGTATTCTATGCATCCGGGTGCTAACAAGATGTATAAAGACCTGAAGGAGCATATCTGGTGGTATGGGATGAAGCGGAAGGTAGCACGGTTCATAGCCAGATGTTTGGTCTGCCAGCAGGTAAAGGCAGAGAGGCAGAGGCCTAGAGGATTGTTACAGCCATTGCTCATTCCAGAATGGAAGTAAGAGCACATCATGATGGATTTTGTTTCAGGATTGCCGTATACACCAGAAAGAAAAGACGCGATTTGGGTCATCGTAGACAGGTTGACCAGATTAGCCCACTACTTGCCATTCAAGGTGGGTTTGTCTAGAGGGACTAGCAGACATGTATGTGAGGCTGATTGTCATACTGCATGGAGTTCCCATAAGCATTGTCTCGGACCGGGATATTCACTTTACTTTCCACTTCTGGTAGAGTCTGTATACTAGTTTGTCACTAAGCTCAAGTTTAGTACTGCTTACCACCCTCAGACAGATGGGTAGTCAGAGAGGACTACTCAGACTCTCGAGGACATGTTACAGACTTGTGTTTTGGACTTTGGAGGCTTTTGGGAGGATTATTTGCATTGATGGAGTTTGCATACAATAACAGCTTCCAGGCCAGCATTGAGATGTCACCATTCGAGGCATTGTAGGGCGTAGATGTCGTACTCCCTTGTCTTGGGATAACATTGGAGGAAGAGTTTTATTGGGACCTGAGATAGTTGTGGATGTAGCCGAGAAGGTAAAACTCATCAGGGATCGACTTCGTGTGGTGCAGGACAGACAGTGGCATTCGGCCGATAGTCACCGTAGACCTTTAGAGTTTGTGGTACAACTTATATTTAGGATTAGGATTTTGTTTGATTTTGTGATTTTGTTTGATCATGTGATTGTTATAATTAAGTTTGAGACCATATTTATGCTAGGTTGGTGATCTGGTGTTCTTGAGGATATCTCCAACACGTAGCATTATACGCTTTGGTGGAGGTGGAAAGCTTAGCCGCGTTTCATCGGACCTTTCGTTATCCGTGGAAGAGTCGGTGATGTAATTTACAGGCTAGACTTGCTACCTGCAATAGAAAGAGTTCACAACATGTTTCACATGTCGTAGTTGAGACGGAATGTGACGGATCCCAGCAATGTACTAGATCATTTCGAGATCCAGGTGGGCCCTACTCTCAGTTATCCAGAACAGCCTATAAAGATTCTAGATCGACGGGAGAAGGTGTTGAGAAACCAGTCTATACTCTTTTTTTGCGTCGTGTGGAGGCATCATTCTCTATGTGAATCTACCTAGGAGAGGGAGGATGAGATGCGCAAACGATACCCTTATCTTTTTGGACCTTGAGGTATGATTTTCAATCTTTCTCATCTGTTCAGTTTTGCCTTTAATTTTGAGGACGAAATTGTTTTAAGGAAGGTAGATTTGTCACTACCACTTTCTAGAATAAGGGTATTTTGGTAATTGTGAATTTTTGATTATTTTAATATTATTTAATTTGGGGTAATGTGATTTTGGCCTTTTGTTGAAACCTTAGAATAACTTAGCCTAGAGACTATCCATGACCATGGAGACCTAGCTAACATATTTGGGTTAGTAATTAGACTCTAATCTGGCTAGGAATGACTTAGAAACCATTTGGAGAATTGAATTAAAGTGCTAGTTTGGGCCTTTAACTTAAGGGCTTGTTTTTACAACATAGAAAGAGGCTTTGGGCCATTGTGACTTAGCCTAACCCTATCCCATCACCCATGGCCGGCCAAGAGGGGTCTTCTCCACCTATATAAGTCAATATTAGCCCCCTTTTGCCTTCTTTATAGCAAACCCTAACCCTAGTTTGTGTTCTTCCCTAAACTGGCCCCCTTTCTTCAAATCACCTCCAAATTGGACGAAATCAATTACATTGCACTCCTCTTGTGAAAAAGAAGTCTCTATTGGCTAGATAGTAAGGATTGGAGGCAATTGGGCTATTGGATTTGGTGTTGAAGCTTTTTAAGGGACTTTTCATTGAGATTCCAACCCTCAATAGGTAATGATATCTAAACCCTTTAGATTCCTGATTTCTGACCATAGATGCATTCATTTAGGGTCCCCTTAGCCCTATGTTTAGTTTGGGTTCGATTCGTGTCGATTTGGTATGCGTATAGGAGGAGTATCGGAGAACTATTCTAAGTGTTCGACGAAATGCCCCAAAGGACTTTTTATTCTTGGATTTCTAAACTAATTGCATGATTTTGTAGCCAGTAATGTGTAGGTTACAGATCTGTTCGACTGAGTCGATTTTAGGGTTGTTTTGTGTCAATTATTTGACACCGGGACCCGTACGATACTGTGGTGCAGTGTCCTGCTAACCGAGCATCCTAGCTCTGTGGACAGGACACGAGGAGACACAAAATTTGGTGAGTAGGTAGAGGCAATGTCTGTCAGTGTACATACAAAATTTGAGGGGATTTGGCAGAGTATACGAGAAGATCTCTAGCTCGCAGTGATCACACACTCACACGCACACGCACAGGAACACCTATAGATACAGGCTTGGACATGAGACATGACACGACTTGGACACTTACTAATTAGACCCAAACACACCTGGACATCTAGGCTACCCACTAACACAACTTCATGACACGTGGTTGGACACACTGTATCCAATCTCACTCGACACACACGCACGAGGACCCCTCTGTGTACAGTTTTTGATACTGTTGACACCCATGTTCGACACACTCTGGATACGACTCGTGGACACATTTGGACACACCCCTGCTACAAGTTGGAGTGTGATCTTTGGGTTTTATATTTGTATGTCTTAGTTTTGTTTATGTTAAATCTATACATATGTGGGTTGATATCTGTATATGATTTTTGGATTTTGTATTTATCTGTGTTAGGCTATGTTGGGTTATGTGCCTTGTAGGTATAGGTTTGATCCCAGGTTTTGCTATTAAGTATCTGTGTTAGGTTTCAATTATATGTGGTTGGATGTTCAGTTGTTAGTTTGTGAGTTCATGTCCAGTTGAAGGGTTGTTTGGAACTCAGTTATTGTGTATAAGGTCTTGTGTGAGTATACATATGCAGGTATATAGGGGGGTAGGTTAAGTGAGGTAAGGAAATGATGTAGCAGTAGAATCAAGGGCTCCATGGCCTTGACAGCAAGTTAGGTATTGAGTTGAGGGAATACCTACAAGAGGGGATAGCAGTTGAGTGTATATTTGAGTGATATATATACTTGTTATATATGTGAGTATATCTGGAGTTAACTGAGTAAACTGGAACTCAGTTTCAGAGGTAAGTAAATAGGAGTTAGGCTGTATTGTGGTTTGATATATAGGTTAGACACTTGGGTTATGGGCTTGAGTGTGAGGGTTTTGTTATATGTTCGTGTGTTTATAGGTAGTTGTCCTTATTGTATATATATATATATATATATATATATATATATATTTATATATATATATATTGTATATACATGTAGTATTGTATATGTGATACCTCTATATATATAGTACCTTGGTATCCTAGTATAGGTTGAGATAGCCTATACTTGTGTTAGTTAACCTAGAATTCACCAATATAGGTCTATTGCACTTGTTGACTAGATTTTGACTAAACCCTAGATAGTTTGACCTAGTTGACTCGAATGTTGACCAGAGTTGACCGATAGTTGAATTTAACCTAGAATAGCCTAGAATCATGTAGAATGCATTGTAAACTTCTTTTACTACATGTTGAATATATTGTAACCTGTGTTGCTCTAAATAGAAGTCAGTTACTCCTGTTCGGACATCTGTTCTCGTCAGTCATTCAGGATATCAGACGAGTATATGCTCTGATCCTTTCAAACTTGCTAGGACTTATATTCTTGCTCTAGACTACTTTACTTGATGCTGTCACATTGTAATCACAGATTGGTACTAAATGGATCTTTTCATAAGATGTTATACCCCTCGGGTGCATCGGATACTTTATGTCATGTGCTTTTTACGTACATCTTGTATTCCTTGTACTCTCATTATTGATGTACACTCATTGCTCTTATGTACTTTCATGTTCACATGTGCTTCATGTATAAAACTATCCTGTACTTAACATAACTTGACTTGATCCTTGTGCATTGATTGGGGTAGGGAGTAGAAGTGGTTATGTGATCAGTTCTAAAGTAGGTAGTCATGTGCAACTCTGTAACTTAGTCATGTACAAATCAAGCCGATTACATAACCATCTTGTTCTCTAAATCAACTAGTCGCTTACAGTTCTTACTTTCCATATGTACATATTTTCTATTTTCAGATGTCTCTTTTACTATTCATGTACATCTCTTACAGCGTTTCATGTATTTTATTCTATTGCTTGTTTTATATTTCCTACTATGATATGAACTGTGTGAGAGTTATGTATTCGTTGCTGTCCTGACTGGACCTGTTAAAAATATTACAAAGGACGAGGAGTTCTGCCCCACCTATTACGGAGCTGGTATAGATGACACTTGCGACCTGGACCCTCAAGAGGATCCATCTTGCACTGAGGATGTTACCCTATTAGCTAGGATTCATGCTAGGATTCTTGTATCTTACTTTCTGTTGTCCTTTCATGAGTTGTATTATTCAGATATTAAGATTTGGTATTGTTAAACACTTAGACTCATTTCCTTCTGTTTGTATTTTATTCTGTGATTCGAATCTATCTTATCATACTATTTATCCATCTTAGAATTGTGATTGAGTTGTATCTTCTGTGTTGTCCTCCGATTGGAGTATATATTCTATACAGGTACATTTATATTGTGTTAGATATTTATGACCTAGGACAATGTTCTACCGCTGACACTGTGGTGTAGGCTAGACGTACCCACGTCTTGTGCCCTTAAACTGGGTGCGGGTCGTAACAGGCGTGACCGTTGTTTGCCATGAATTATAAAAGAACAGAACAATTATATCGGTGGACTGGACTTTTACTTCACAATACAAACTTGCTTGTACAAAGAAAGCCTAGGGACAAAAACCTAGGTACAGCAATCTAAGTACAATTGTTTATTTTAGATTTTGGAGGGTGACGGTAGAGGCTCGGGAAAGCGACGGCAGCTCTGCCTTACTCCTTGGACGATCGGACGTAGCCTTGGCTCTGATAAAAAAATGCTCTCAAGACGCCCGGGAAGAATCCTCTGTGCGTGCCTTTGTCTCTCTGTGCTCTCCTTTTAGGTCTCTCCAGGCGCTCTAGTGCTCTCGAAAATCCTCTCTCTTGCAAGGGAATGGCACCTTGCTATTTATAGGAGTGGGATGCGATCATTAGGGTTTGCAATGATTGTCTCCTTGATAAGTCGGCGATTAAGGATCAATTAATCTGGGCCCTTCATTCCGATTGTAGCAAATCTAGGTAATTCATGTAGATTGCATCAAATCTCTGTGGGTAATAAATGTTGATTGCCATAAATCTTCGTGATTTGTGATAGCCTGCCACGTGTCTAATTTACTTGATTTGATTTGATCTGGGCCATTATGATGATCACAACAAATCTGGTTTCGCTAGGATTTGTTAGCACCCATAATTTTGAAGAAGATAAGACTGCCACGTGTCTCAATTGTAGCAAAAAGTGCCACGTGTCTCCACTGGATCGTCCTGGCCGAGCCGTAAATAGGGGATCCTCTTAGCCGCATGAAACATGTAGCCGCATGTGGATGGGCAGCTGCATAGGGATAGGCAGCTGTATGCCGATGGGCAGCCGCATGGGGATAGGCAGTCGCATGCAGAGGGGCAGCCGCATGCAAATTGGCAGCCGCATGCAGATGGGCAGCCGCATAGGGATAGTCAGCCGCATGCAAATGGGCAGCCGCATGGAATGGCCTCGGGACTTGGTAGATTTTGCCAGCCATAAGGAGATTTTCTCCTCTTTCCCATAAACATGCCATCATGTCAGTCATTATTGCATCTTTATGTCAGAGCTGTCATGTCTGTTTTTTGTCAGAGTAGTCGTCAGGGCATTAAATGCAGCCGTATGTTGAGAAGAACTATTTGAAGGCCACGTGGCTTCTTTCTGAGCCGCATGGATCTATCCGAGCCGCATGGACCCCTGAGCCGCATGGACTTCTGAGCCGCATGGACTCCTGAGCCGCATGGGGATCCTGCGTCGTATGGGGATCCTTCTGTTGGAGCCGCATAGGTCTTTCTTTATTCTTTTTCATGCTTCTACAAGACCCCCTTCAAAGTTTTCAATTTGCAAAATTGAAATAATTTGAATAAGAAGCATGGCCATGTAAAAATTCTTTGGGCCGTATGGCATGTTCTGGCCGTAAGGATGTCTCAGCCGCATGGCCTCCTCAGCCGCATGGCCATCTGAGCCGCATGGGCTTTCCAACCGCATGGGCTGCTCGGCCGCATAGGCTCCTTGCCACGTCTTTATGCTACGTGTGCAAATCTTTGCATTGATTGCCTTTGATTTGAGCCGTCTTTCGGAGGGAGTCCCAAGAGTTTAGCCTTGAATAGTCGGATCGCCTTGATAACCGAAGAGTCGGTTCATTGTACATAGATCGATGCGTCGGTCTATGGGCTTAGTCTATAAATAGCAGCGTGTTTGGAAAGAAGACTTCTTTACTTTCTGCTCTTGCCCTAGCTTTCTTGTCTTCGTCTTCCTTTTCTGATCATCAGCAATGGCTCCCAAATCCTCCAAGGTTGCGACGAAGGCTATGGCCAAGGGTAAGGACGTAGCCTCGACGTCGGCTGTGGCACCCACAGCTCCTTCCGACGTTTATCCTGCCGTTAAGGGTAAGGACTTGGGAAATTCATATGCGTCGAAACCCCAACAATGGCTCTGTTGCATGATTTATGCACAAGCCTTTAATACGAACTGTTCGAATTGTATGGGCCACATACATGTCCCATAACCGAGCCGCATGGGGGTATACCCCATGTCCGAGCCGCATGGAAGTTGTCTTAGTGGTCCGCATGAACACTTCGTAATCTGAACCGCATAATGACCTGTCGATAAGAGCCGCATAACGCCTTGACCATCTTTTGACTTTATTTTTTTTCTTCTTATCTTTGATTCTTGTAGCAACCATGCCGAAGGTTGAGATCATTGTGAAGGAAGAGTTGTTATCCCCTTTCAAATAAGAATCATTGCTTGTTAAGGAGGAGGTGACACCAGAAGCGGAGGAACAAAAAGGATAGCTGGTGCCCATTGCTGTAAAGGAGGAGCCCCAATCTGACGGCGGTAGTACTGAGAGTTCTGATCTTCATATTTCAGACGATGATCTTGCTCAAGTGCATCCTTCATACGCAAAATGGTTGAGGGATTGGTATATGCGCCCCCGTAACTTGGATTCGTGGGTTCTCATAAATGTCCGTCCTTTGTCTTGATATTTCTGTCTGTCTTTAGCTGCGGTTTATGTCTTGCTTCTTTTGGACATCGATGTAATCTCTTTCCTTCTTATCTGAATGAAATAATAGAGAACTTTTCTGGCTTGCTCATGATATGTAGTCATGTGAATGTAACAGATTTTGAACGGAATACATTCGCTCTGTTCTTTGCTTGTAGTAGTTGTCCCAATGGGAGACTTTTTGTGGACCTGTTACCCCTGGCATACCTAGGTTTTAGGTATGGATAACAAGTTTAATGGGGATACGTAGAATAATTCCATGGTAAGGCGGTCGTGGACGTTCCTAGTATCGGAAGAAAGAATGCCATGGAGCAGCTGGGCTCCCGGGGCATGATGAGGAATGATGTGCATGTAGTAGGAAACTTAGTACAACATTTGTAGTCAGCAGAGGACATTTGTGGGCCTATTATCCTTGGCGTACCCTGGTTCAGGATAAGACGAGAGAGAAAACCAACATACTTACTCAGAGATAATGAGGACATGGCAAGTATGGAAGTTTTACCGCGGAGTCTTCCTACTCAGAGGTAATGAGGACATGGCAGGAGTGGACTCAACGAAGGATATTTGTGGTCAACAGAGGACATTTGTGGACCTATTATCTTTGGCGTACCCTGGGGTTTTTTTTCGGTACAGATAATAAGTCGAGAGAGAACCAACATATTTACTCAGAGGTAATGAGGACATGGCAAATACGAGGATTTCTTCGATGGAGCCTTCCCACTCAGAGGTAATGAGGACATGGCAGGAGTGGGCTCCATGAAGGGGTACATAGAACAACTCAGAGGTAATGAGGACATGGAAGTTCTATGTAGAGGGGTGATTTATTTTTAGCGGAAGTGAGACGACTCAGAGGTAACATCGACGTGGTCATTTTGGAAATTTGTGGATCCATTACCCTTTTTGTGCACTGAGAGTGCGGGTAGTGGATCATGTGGGAGGAGCCCTTTCAGAAGAATAAGTTCAGAGGTATGGTCAAACATGACTTACTATCTAAAAGAGTGACCAGAATGTAAGTTCAGAGGCACCTGCGGGTACATAACTCAGCAATCTGGAATATTGTGAATGCGAGTTCAGCGGTACAGGCGGGTACATAACTCAATAATTTGGGATATTTGGAGGAAGAATGTGAATGCGAGTTCAGAGGTACCGGCGGGTACATAACTCAATAATTTGGGATTTGGAGAATGTGAGTTCAGCGGTACCGGAGGGTACATAACTCAATAATATAAGATTTTGCGAATGTGAGTTCAGCGGTACCGGCGGGTACATAACTCAATAATCTGGGATTTGGAGAATGTGAGTTCAGCGGTACCGGAGGGTACATAACTCAATAATCTGAGATTTTGCGAATGTGAGTTCAGCGGTACCGGCGGGTACATAACTCAATAATCTGGGATTTGGAGAATATCGTTTAGACATAATATTTCTTCAGGAACTTACCGTTGATGGGCAACATGAGCAAGTCTCCGTTTTGTTTTACGAGGCGGTAAGCACCGTTGGAGAATACAGCCTCAATGATAAATGGACCTTCCCATTTTGGCTGGAATTTGCCGACGGTTTTGTGAGTCACAACCATCGGCCTCCGAACTGCCAGGACGAGATCGCCCACTTGGAATGTTCTGATTTTAACCTTCTTATTGAAGGCTCCGGAGATGCGTGCTTGGTATAGCTCGATTCGTTGCTGAGCCAAGAGGCGCTTTTCATCTAAGGCCTCCAACTCTTGTAGCCGACGACGGTAGTTATCGTCCGTCGTCAATTGGTAAGTAAGAGCGACGCAGAACGAGGGTATTTGAGTCTCCAATGGGAGAACTGCCTCACTCTCGTACACCAGGAAGAATGGTGTATTCCCTGTGGCTGTTCGGACTGTAGTACGGTATGCCCATAAGCATTCACCAAGCTTCTCGTTCCAGTCACATTTGTTGGATGATACAAAATTTTTGAGCAACTTGATGATGGTTTTGTTGAATGCTTCAGCCAGACCATTAGCCGCTGGGTTGTATGGTGTTGAAGTAATATTCTGAATTCGGTGCTTGTCGCAGAACCGATAGAAGGCGTGGCTTGCGAACTGCTGACCATTATCGTGGATGATCCTTTGGGGCAGTCCAAAGCAATAGATGACGTTATGCTTGAGGAAGCTGATCACGTTTGAAGTCTTTACTTCTACAAGCGGAACAGCTTTTGCCCATTTGGGGAAGTAATCTGTGATGGCGAGTATGAAGCGATGTCCTCAAGAAGAAGGTGGAGTGATCGGACCGATGATATCCATTCCCTATGCTTCGAATGGCCAGGATGCCACTGTCGGGTGTAGAAATTTGGACGACTGGTGGATGAAGTCCGCGTAGACTTGGCAGGCTTTGCACTTTCTTGCATAGTCTATCGCATCTACTACCATCGTGGGCCAGTAGAAGCCCATTCGGCGAAGGCGGTCTTACAGTTTTAGGACAGGCTGATGGGCCCTGCAGACACCGTCATGAGCTTCGCGTACGGCTTCTTTGGCTTCTGCGTTTGACAGACATTGAAGCAATAATCAATCGTAGGATCGGCGATACAGTATTTTTGTCTCTGTATCGTAGAAGAATCTGAGAGAATGCCTTCTGATAGAGGTGGCTTCCTTTGGGTTCTCGGGCAGGATGTCGTAGACTACGAAGTCTATGAATGGTTGTCTCCAGTCTGATACTTCGTCGATCGTCTGAGCGGAATAACTCGCCACGAATTGAACATTGTTCTTAGGACAGACCAGTTCATGGCTTATCACGTCCACCGAACGATGAATATGGTTTGGTACTGCTAGGGAAGCGGCAAGGCCTGCTAGGGCATCGGCTTTGATATTTTGTAGTCTGGGGACGTGTTCGATGAAGAACCCTTCAAATGATGAGATGATGTTGATCGCTATTTGGTGATAGAGGATCATGTCTTTATGGCAAACCTCGTATGAACCCCGAATCTGATTAATGATTGGCTGTGAATCGCCATATGCTTCAAGATATTCTACTCCCAGCTCCCTTGCAAGTTGGAGGCCAATGACTAAAGCGTTATACTCGGCCATATTATTAGAGCACGGTTTCGTGAGGGAGTAAGCGCGATTGATCACCAGTCCGAAAGGAGAAATTAGTACCACTCCGACTCCGACGACGATGTTGCCCTTGGGTCCGGTCCTCGAAGCACCGTCGAAGAACATTCGCCATATATCATCGTGAGAGGTTGCATGCGAGTCGGCGACCTCATCTGGGATGTCTTCGTATATTCTGGCCGACTCCGGGCCTGGGTGGGCTGCTAAAAAGTTTGCCAGAGCTTGACCTTTGATAGCCTTTTGCGGGACGACGATCATATGGTAGGAGGACAGTAATATTGCCCATGTAGCAAGGCGAGAGCTGAGTGTCCCTGGTTTAGTCATGAGGACCCTGAGTGGGTTGACTCGTGATATCACATGTATGGTTTGCCCCGTGACATAGTATCGCATCTTTTGAATGACGAATACCTGGACAAGGCATTCCTTCTCCACGGCAGTATATCGGTGCTCTGGCCCGATCATCATTCGGCTGAGATATTATATAGCTTGCTCATGGCCTGCATCGTTGTTTTGTGCTAGCAGAGCGCTGAGGGAATGCTCCATTGCTCGTACATAGAGCAGGAATGGTTTTCCAGCAACCGGGGTCATCATTCAACAAATATTCTTTGATGCTATCGAAGGTACGCTGGCATTCTTCATCCCATACGAATGAGACGCCCTTCTTCATAAGATGGATGAATGGCTAACATCGCCCGGAGAGATTGGAGATGAACCTCCTGATGTAAGCTAGCCTCCCTTGGAGGCCTCGGAGTTCTCGGAGATTTTTCGGGGGACCCATCTCCATGATTGCCTTCGTCTTCTCAGGGTCTACGTGGATACCCTGGGAGGTGATGATGAAACCCAAGAACGTCCCGCTTGATATGCCCAAGAAGGATTTCGTGGGGTTCATTTTCAAATTATGCGCTCGCATCAGGTCGAACACTGTTCTTAGATCATGCTGAGAATCTTCCTTAGAGTGGCTTTTGACCGCGATGTAGTCAACATAGCACTCCACGGTCTTACGCAAGTGGTCCCTGAAGATGATACTCATGGCTCTTTGATATGTGGTGCCAGCGTTCTTTAAACCGAAAGGCATGACTGTGTAACAGAATGTGCCTATTGGTGTTCGGAATGATGTATGCTTTTCGTCGTCGGAAGACAACTTGATTTGGTTGTACCCCGGGAAGCCATCCATGAACGACATACGTTCGAAGCCACAGGTGTTGTCAATCATGATGTCTGTGATAGGGAGGGGGAACTCATCTTTGGGACATGCCTCGTTCAGATTGCGGAAGTCGATGCAGATTCGAATCTTTCCATTCTTCTTGAGGACCGGTACTATGTTGGTGACCCAGTCCGAATTTCGTTCCTCACGAATGAAGCCGCTGGCTATCAGTTTGTTGACTTCGACTTCGATCGCATCCATGATGCCTGGACGAAAGCGTCGTTGCTGTTGTTTGACTGGCTTTGCATCTGGCCGAATGTTGAGCTTGTGAAGAGCAATATCGAGATTTAACCCTGGTATGTCTTCATAGTTCCAGGCGAACACATCAATAAATCCTTTGACGAGTTCCAGTAGCGATTCTCGCTCTTCGTCTGTCAGGCTTTTACTAACGAAGATTGGTTTTGGAGAAGACTCGCTGCCTAGATCCACTTGCATGACCTCATCTTCATTAGAAGGTTCTCTTTGTTCAAACCGCTTCTTCCATTGCGCATCCAGCTGTTGGGCCCACGGCTCTAATTCGAGGAGTTCAGAAAAGTCTTCACCTTCTTCGTAAGCATCAGCGAACGCCATATTGACAGACAAGACCTGCCTGAATACATCCTCGATGCTGGTATTCGAATCAGAAGTTGGTGATCCGGTTGAGTGTGACTGCCAGTCGCATTCCTCATCTGAGATTTCAGAGGTCGTTATAGGCGTAACATACCCCAGACCGTATCGGGTCTTGTTGTAGTAGTCCTCTGGTTTGACAGCCGGGACCGACGACTTTTAAGGTAATCGTCGACCAGTACCGTACTTCAAACCTGGCATAGTCTCCAGATCATACCCCTATTTTTGTATGAGATATTTGGACTGAGGGGTATATAGATAGAGAGGCAGTCTCCCGACATTCGATTCGAGATCGACTTCTTTTATGGTGAAGGGCTGTGGATCATTTTTCCCACCGAAGATGATTGGATGGTCCCCTCCCTCGATTATGCGGTAAGCGTCTTCCACGGGAGTAAATTGATTTACGTTGTAAACATTTGTCACCTGTGTATGTAGGCGAGTGCCTATACCGTGTTCCATAGCATACATTGTATAAAGCTTGTTAAGCTCGATGTAGTTCAAAGATAGCCCTTTATTGATGAAGTAAGGTATCTTTTCTAGCAGGATTACATCATCTGCGGATGGAACATCGGTGTGAGCAGCCACATACTTGGCCAGTTCTGGTTCTTCTTCGGCCACCCCCTGTATAAATGAAGACTGAGAGGATGACTTGGGCAACTTGATCATCAGGGGTTCTGCTGGTGGAGCAGAACATGGAGTTGTTGGCAAACTAGCGACCCCCAGTTTGGTACTCGATGCTTGGCGGCGAGTGATTGGCTCGCTAGAAGCCCCAGACTTTGCATCGGGCTGACGATTCTTTTTGGGAAGACGTATCGTCATTGGCTTATCGGAGGGATTGAGCTTCTCCGTTTGTGGATGGCCGACTCTAGGCAGTCTGATTGTCAGTGGCTCCATTGTGGGTCTTAGCGCTTGGCCGGACCTTGGTAGTTGGATTATCATTTGCCCCTCTTGTGCCGAGAGACTGATCGCATCCTTACGCAGAGCGGCCGTAAGGGGTGCGGTCTTCCTAGGTTTGCGAGCTTGGAGGTAGATCGTCAGAGGTTCTTCTGATCCTGTGGCTGTCTCAGTACGAGCTTGCACATCTCCTTCACCAAGGTGCCTCTTTGACTTTTCGTATAAGCAGGAGTCTGAGTAGTAGGATTCGACCCCTTTGAAGGGATCGATGGCGATAAATTTTGTCCTCACGAAGCCGTATTTGTCGACATACTTGAAGCACTGGTGCAGCGTGGAAGGCATGATCATGTAATCGTGTATCCAAGGGCGTCCCAAGAGGATATTGTAGGAAGTGTCCGCATCTATGACGTAACAGGTTACTTCTGACTAAAGATCGCCAATTTGGCACTTCAAGCGAATCTTCCCAATCGGGTAGCTCTTGCCCGAATTGAAACCACTGATGGCGGTGCTTGTTGGCATCAGGCGATGCATAGGAATACGAAGATGATGTAACAGACCCTTCGAGATGATGCTTATGGAAGAACCAGGATCAATGTGCATCCGATCCACCTTCACGTCGTCGATGTATCCATTGTAATATAACGGTCAATCGTGAAGGTTGGTTTTGATGAGCATATCCTGTGGAGTGAAGACAATATTGGGCATCGCTCCTGTATAAGTGCTGTCTTAGAGATCTGCACGCGGGCTCTCTTCCGTGAGGTTAACCTGAGCTAGATATGCGTCGGCGTTCTGAAGTGCGTCTCTCAAAGCCGTGCGAACATTCTTGGAGAGTCTCAGAAGCTCATATAATGACAATTTGGCTGGTGTGTTGGCCAATTGCGCCAAGATGTCAAAGTTGTAGGGCCTTTCCAGCCCATGAGGTGCCTCTTTTCGGAGGGATTTGTCAAAACGAGTCTCCTTCGGCCTAGGCTTGTCGGTCGTCGGAGGTTGGGAAGGTCCCGGAGTGTCAGTAGTGGCCGGCTGATGCTCTTCAGTCGAGTTATCTGGCGTAGGTTGGGATTGAGCACCAGATCGAGTGACGACAGCTGTGGCTTCTTCGATATATGCCGAGATTGCATGGCAGGATCAGACCTTTCTACCATTCTTTCTACAAATAGGGAGTGGTACGGACTGAGTCACCTCAGGTACCAAGTCTGGATGGACCCACATGATTTCCCCTCGTGACGTGGTAAGGGGTACTAGACTAGTAGCCTGATCTCGAGGAGGTGGAAGGTTAGCAATCTCCATTATCGCCCGAGGGATGGGTATCATGCCGTCTTGAGTCTCTGTCGGAGGAAAGCTGCCAAACTGTACGGACAACATATTGGCTGCCACGGTTACCTTCTCAAAATCAATGGCCAGAGCCTTCGAATAGAAAAGGTGTTGGATGTATCGCTTTAGTTGGTAGCAGTCGTGTGTAGCATAGTGGACGTAGCGGTGGTAATGGCAGTACTTTGGGTTTTCCATTTCTGTCGGCCGAGGTTCCCGTCTTGGTGGAGGGAGCTGAACTCTATTTTCTTGTATAAGCATGTCCAAGATGGGCTTGACATGGCCGTCTTCGAAGGAGTAGGTCATTTGTGGCCATTGCTTGTCTGTCCGTTTTGACTCAGGTTTCTGGACTGTGTCGGCCACCATAGCCTGCTTGCCCTTGTTGTCCCGATTGTTGGAGGAGTTACCACCATTGTTGTTGTTGGTATTAGTGCGCTTGCCCTTGTCCTCTCCCTCCGAGATGTGCAATCCTAGTTGGCGAGCCTTCTTCAACCTGTCCTCGGCGCTAGTGGCACTGATGATAAACGTCTTCCAGTCCTTGAATTGACTTTCACCCATCCAGAGGCTGATTGTTGGAAGCAGTCTCTTTTGGCAAATTTCAATTAAGGAGGAATCCGGATGACCGGACGGCAACTTCATGGCAGTTTGGCGGAACCGCTCAATATAGTTCCTTGTCAGCTCTTTTTCCCCTTGAACGACGTCCATGAGGGTGGACATTGTGATGTCCTGTCCTACTTCATAGAATCTCTCCAAGAACATGCGCTTGAAGCTGGCGAAGGAGTGGATGCAGTTGTCTGGCAGGTTACGGTACCAGTCGAAGGCGACCCCTTCCAATGCCCCGATGAATAATCGTGTAAGGATGGCATCGTCATGGGGCAGATGGTCGGTGGTGACCTCGAAGTAAGTGATGTACCGACATGCGGAGGTCTTCCCATCATATGGATTGATGTGGAATGGTTTATACTTTGGTAGGAAGGGAACATCTCTCCACGCAGCGGGATACGGTTGTCATATCCTGAGGTCTTGGCAGTTTTCTTAGGAGTGAAACATGGCTCGGAGCTCTTGGACCTCTCTTCTTGCCTCCCTGGCCTCGTCTGCAGCGGTAGGAGCCGACATTTCAGGAAGATTATTACCCGGGTTCGGTGCCGCTGAGTTCGAGTCTGCATTGACCGCGGGACCCAAGTTTGTTTGGCCAGGCGTCCCTCCTTGCAGAGTAGGGAGGGCTTCTTTGATCTCGTCCACGAATTTGACCAATGTGCGCAGTATGGCCTCCAGAGTGTCGATGCGTTGGCGATCACTGGGACTATCTTGTTCGTCGTTTGTCATGAATGCCGTCCTCACATGAGTAGAAGTGGAAGGGACGGTGGATAACGTGCCCTCTGAATCATATTCCTGTACCGAGAAGTCATCGGGGTATGTGGGAATTTTTTTCTCTGGTTCGGACTCAGAAGGAACAGTACCCCCCGCTTTCGAGTTTTCCTCGTCTTGGGAATTGTGGACATCCTCGGGGACGTCGGGATCTGCTGCATCTAATGGAAGAGTTGTTTCCCCCGGCTCGTCCCCTTAGAACATTAGATTGTCTTGAATGTTCGGAGGAGTGCTACCCCCAGTTCCGGCAACCCCCAGTGATGTGGATGATGAATTTCCCCCTGTTACAGATTTCATCTTTGAACGGGTGCCCTGGAAAACTCCGGTGGTGGGAAATCGTTTAGATGACAGTCTCTTAGTTACAGTGGTTGAAATCTTCGGGCTGGAAACGTTTATCTTCTTTCCTCTCCCATCGGCGGGGATTTTCTGAGCAGAGTTGTAGGAGACGACGGGAAGTACCTCATCCTTTGAACATGGTTGTTGTAGTCTTTGGAAGACGGACTGCCGATCTTCTCGTATCGTTGCATTATTGCAATAGCAGTTGACGATGACTTGGGTGCAGTGACGTCCGTGGGAGGACTCTTTGCACCCCGAGGCCCCTTCTCTTTCCTTGCGCTTGTGGAGGATGGCCTCACGCAAGTCAGATGGGTCTGGAACGACCATGTTTGCTTCCTGGATTTTGGGAGACTTTTGGGAACCACTCTGTCCGTTTGCCACCGGGGGCTGGACTCGAGTGGTTCTGTACAATTTTCCATCAGAGGCCCGCATAACAGTGTGTGGGACGCTCGGATGGTCAGAGGTCGGGACAGCAGACTGAGCTCGCCAAGCTCGCGCTGCCCTAGACTTCTTCACTCTAGTGCGTGAGGGCACATAATAGGAAGAGTCTAAGTGGTACTGGAGAGAGTCAGACATGTTTTCTCGGGAGCACGAGAGATCAAGACCATAGGAGAGGCGATCGAACACTGAGCCGCGTAGAGCAGACGGTATGCGGCTGGAATCAACAGTCTTCATGCGGCTGGCAATCGTAGCCGCATGGGCTTTCTTCATGCGACTGGAAGTCTCAGCCGCATAAGTCTTCTCCATGCGGCTGGAAATCTTAGCCGCATGAGTGTTATGCATTCGGCTGGCGGTTTCGGCCGCACGGACATCATGCATGCGGCTGGCAATCTCGGCCGCATGAGTCTTCAGTCTGCGGTTAGTGCCTTTATTTGGCTTCTTCTTGGAGTATATAGAATCACACTTTGCCCCTGTAATCCAGCATCGTAGTGCTTTCCTCTGCCGGACTTGGGGACAGCAGAGTCCTCTATGGTTTGAAGTGGAGCCGCATGAGACTTGCCTTCGCCGTCTTGGGCAGCAGAGAGTACTCTGTCCAGAGCTTGGGGAGGAGCAAATGACTTTGGCCACCATTCCCTGCAAGCTTTTTTCGTGTGGGTTCGCTTCTGGACCGGGCCAGCGCTCCCGTTGGAGAGCATTTCTTCAAACGCCTGTTGGTCGAAGCGGACGACCATCTTCTGTTGTGTGGAGCCAAGTTTGGCTGCATCCGATTACGTCACCAACTCCTCAGCCGTAGAGAAGTTTGTCCCCAGCAGAGTCGCCATCGTGTTTGCCATGAATTATAAAAGAACAGAACAATTATATCGGAGGACTGGACTTTTACTTCACAATATAAACTCGCTTGTACAAAGAAAGCCTAGGGACAAAAACCTAGGTACAGCAATCTAAGTACAATTGTTTATTTTAGATTCTGGGGGGTAACGGTAGAGGCTCGGGAAAGCGACGGCAGCTCTGCCTTACTTCTTGGACTATCGGACGTAGCCTTGGCTCTGATGAAGAAATACTCTCAGGACGCCCGGGAAGAATCCTCTGTGCGTGCCTTTGTCTCTCTGTGCTCTCCTTTTAGGTCTCTCCAGGTGCTCTAGTGCTCTCAAAAATCCCCTCTCTTGCAAGGGAATGACACCTTGCTATTTATAGGAGTGGGATGCGATCATTAGGGTTTGCAATGATTGCCTCCTTGATAAGTCGGCGGTTAAGGATCAATTAATCTGGGCCCTTCATTCCGATTGTAGCAAATCTAAGTAATTCATGTAGATTGTATCAAATCTCTGTGGGTAATAAATGTTGATTGCCATAAATCTTTGTGATTTGTGATAGCCTGCCACGTGTCCAATTTGCTTGATTTGATTTGATCTAGGCCATTATGATGATCGCAACAAATCTGGTTTCGTTAGGATTTGTTAGCACCCATAATTTCGGAGAAGATAAGACTGCCACGTGTCTCAATTGTAGCAAAGAGCGCCACGTGTCTCCACTGGATCGTCCTGGCCTAGCCACATATGGGGGGGTCCTCTTAGCCGCATGAAACATGCAGCCGCATGTGGATGGGCAGCCGCATAGGGATAGGCAGCCGTATGAAGATGGACAGCTGCATGGGGATAGGCAGCCGCATGCAGAGGGGCAGTCGCATGGGGATAGGCAGCCGCATGCAGATGGGCAGCCGCATAGGGATAGTCAGCCGCATGTAAATGGGCAGCCGCATGGAGTGGCCTCGGGACATGGTGGATTTTGCCAGCCGTAAGGAGATTTTCTCCTCTTTTCCATAAATACGCCATCATGTCAGTCATTATTACGTCTTTATGTCAGAGCTGTCATGTCTGTTTTTTGTCAGGGCAGTCGTCAGGGCATTAAATGCAGCTATATGTTGAGAAGAACTGTTTGAAGGCCACGTAGCTTCTTTCTAATCCGCATGGATCTATCTGAGCCGCATGGACCCCTGAGCCGCATGGACTTCTGAGCCGTATAGACTCCTGAGCCACATGGGGATCCTGTGCCGCATGGGGATCCTTCTGTTGGAGCCGCATAGGTCTTTCTTTATTCTTTTCCATGCTTCTACAACCGTATTACGAGGTGGATTACACTTCAATGTGCGTAGCTGGCTGTGTCTATCCCCCGATCTTTAGTATTATTGTTCTAGGGCATGACACAGTTTAGGTGGTGGCCCATACAGGTCTTATAAATTAAGATGTGTAAGGGTTTTACTGGATAGATTTCTCAATCAACATTCGCCCTTGATCTCTACTCGTGTCTTTTAAACTTTCTGAATCTCGACATGATGACATGCTTAAATTCTAGATCTATCTTTGTCCTTCCTTATTGTTCCCCATGTCATTTATTCAGGGGCATTGTTCCTGATCCTAGCGATCAGACGGAAGGGGCACCTCCAGTGAACCAGCAGCAACCTGGGGACCAAATCCAGCACTCCGGGGCAACATTCCGAGTCATACCTTTCGGGGATCCAGAGCCCCCAGTTCAGCCAGTCCAGCCAGCAGAGCCTGACATTAGAGTCCTGATAGGACTCATCTAGGATTTGCTTGCGTCACAAGATCGTCGAGCGATACCCTACACCAAACAGTACAAGCAGCCATGGATAGAGTTATAGTTACCAGGGGAATAATACGAATAACAGCTTCAAGCGCCTGAACCCTCCTTTCTTCGACGGCAGTAAAGATGCTATTATTGTCGACGCATGGCTTCAGAATATAGAGGTTATCCTGGAGGTGGCTAGAATTCCAGAGGAAGAGAAGGTGGTTGTTGTGTGCATGCAGTTATTAGACTTAGCCCGCCGCTGGTGGGCGATGCAAGCGGTTGGTTTCATAACACCTGTCTTATGGGCGGTATTTCGTGATAGATTTCAAACGAAGTATTTTGATGCAGTAGCTTGCTATGATTTATAGACAAGATTTAGCAATCTCAAGCAGATGGAAAGGACGGTCGATGGATATGCGATCGAGTTTTCTAGACTTAGTCGGTTTGCTCCTACCATGGTGGCGACCGAATTAGACAAGACACAGCGATTCCAACAGGGACTCCACATAAAGATTATTCTAGCGGTAGAGCAGTTTGAGCACCAGACCTTTGATGTTGTTTTACGAGCAGCTAGGAGGCACAAATATACTTCACAGAGGATAGTAGATTGAATCAAAGGATGGAAGAGGTCCCATAGACAGTTATTTTAGTCATCAACACCAGCCCTAGCAGCTAGGGCATTGACTATTGGAGCGCCTAGGAGGGTGACATCGGTTTCTTCGGTTCAACACTCGACTCCGATGCACCCTCAGCAACAGAAGCAGAAGCAATCTTTCGCAATGGACTGCTCTTTTTGTGAAAAGCCTGGACATATGATTTCAGAGTGTCGTAGAACATAGGAGTTGTGCTTGGCTTATGGGGCACCAGACCACATGATAGGGTCCTATTTGCATAGAGCCAGTTCATCTTCTTCAACCTTAACTAGTCCATCGGTTAGGGGACCAGCACCAGTGCAGCAGCAGCAGCAGTAGTACCAGCCTCTGAGGCTGTTATCGCCTCAGGCTCAAGCATTCCAGTAGCAAAGGTCCCAACAGTATGCTCACGCCCAAGCCCAAGTTCAAAACAGGCAGAGAGGGGACCAGTACCAAGAGGACATGGACAAGCTATGTCTTTGACTGTAGCAGTTGGCATCAGGTGAGGTGATGGCAGGTACCATTCTCATCAACTCTTTTTTAGCACCAATATTATTTGATTCGGGTGCATCGTATTCATTTATGTCTGTACGATTCACGGCACGAATAGGATTGAAGCCCGAGTCATTATCATTAAGACTTAATATCCTTACTGGTAATGGTCTTGTGGGAGTAGATAGAGTCTTTTCCTCATGTCGCATCGTAGTTAGCGGTAGAGAGTTTCATGCTAGATTGATAGAATTTCTGATGGCCGACTATGATGTGGTCCTAGGAATGGATTGGTTTAAGGATCAATCTATAAGAATAGACTGCAATGTGGACAGGATTATTTTTAGTATTCTCGATGAAGCAAAATTTTTATTTTCCAGAGGCAAAGTAGAACCTTCTCCACCAATCTTGCTGATGGCAGTAGCAGGAGCAGTTCAGTTTTCCAGAGTTGTAGAAGAATTTCCTAGCATATTTTTCAAAGAGCTTCCAAGCATACCACCAGAAAGAGAGAGATAGAGTTCACTATTGATTTGATTCCAGGAATGGAACCAGTATCAAAGAGAGTCTACAGAATGGCACCATCAGAATTGGAGATCCCATACAAGATGATTGAAGAACTCAGAACCAAGGGATTCATTACTGCTAGTAGATCGCCTTGGGGAGCTCTGATGCTTATTGTGAAGAAGAACGATGGTACATCAAGATTATTTGTTGATTATTGTACCTTAAATTCTGTAACAATCAAGAACAGAAATTCCCTACCAAGGATATATGACTTATTTAATCACTACGACAATATTCTCAAAGATTGTCTTGCGGTCGGGGTACGATCAGACCAGAGTCAGAGAGCAAGACATCCCGAAGACAACATTCAGATCTAGATATGGACATTAGAAGTTTCTCGTTATGCCATTCGGAACGACCAATGTACCAGCAGTATTTATGGATCTCATGAATCGCATATTTATGCCCTATTTGGATCAGCTCGTGATAGTGTTTATAGACGACATCTTAGTCTATAGCAAGAGTAAAGCAGAGCATGAGCAGCATCTCCGAATAGTCCTTCAGATTCTCAGAGATCATCAGTTGTATGCGAAGTTCAGTAAGTACAAATTTGGCTTGATCACATTTAGTACTTGGGTCATATCATCACCAGAGGTGGAGTAAAAATGGACCCCCAGAAGATCATGGCTATATAGACATGGCCAGTATCCAGTACCATCACAGAAGTTTATAGTTTGTTAGGATTGGCGGGATATTATCGACGATTTGTATCAGATTTTGCTTGGATTTTAGCACCATTGACGTAGTTGACCCGCAAAGATATACAGTTTTCTTGGACAGCAGAGTGTCAGAGTTCATTCAAGAAGTTGAAGCAAGGATTGATGACGGTACCCATTCTCACGCTTCCAGATGGGACTAGAGAATATTCAGTTTATTGTGATGCTTCATGTTTGCCATGAATTATAAAAGAACATAACAATTATATCGGAGGACTGGACTTTTACTTCACAATACAAACTCGTTTGTACAAAAAAAGCCTAGGGACGAAAACCTAGGTACAGCAATCTAAGCACAATTGTTATTTTAGATTCTGGGGGGTGACGGTAGAGGCTCGGGAAAGCGACGGCAGCCCTGCCTTACTCCTTGGACGATCGGATGCAGCCTTGGCTCCGGGGAAAAAATGCTCTCAGGATACCCTCTGTGTGGGCCTTTGTCTCTCTGCTCTCTCTCTTCAAGTCTCTCTAGGTGCTCTGGTGCTCTTTCAAAAAATCTCCTCCTCTACAAGGGAATGGCACCTTGCTATTTATAAGAGTGGGATGCCATCATTAGGGTTTGCCAATGATTGCTTCCTTGATAAGTCGACGATTAAGGATCAATTAATCTGGGCCATTAATTCTGATTGTAGCAAATCTAGGCCATTAATGTGGATTGCATCAAATCTCTGTGGGCAATTAATGATGATTGCCATAAATCCTCATGATTTGTTATGCCAAGCTCGGATCTCCCGCCACGTGTTCAATTTGCATGATTGCAAATGATCTGATTTGATCCCAGTAACTATGAGGATGGCACTAAATCTGGTTGTTGGGGTTCATTGATGAATCTTGATTGATTTGATGCCACGTGTCCTACTATTATTATGCTGCTAGCTGTAGGGACACGAAAAAAACTAATCTTCTGCCACGTGTCTTAACCGCGAGCCACTTAGGAAATCTGAGCCGCATGAGGATTGTTCCCTACTGAGCTGCATAAGGCTGGCCACGTGTCAAAGCTGCTTGGGCGTGGCATCTGAATATTTGAGCCACGTGGAGATGGTCCCCATGATCTGAGCCGCATGAGCGTAGGCGACCGCATGATGGGTGGCTTCTCAGTGAGCCGTATGAAGACAGTCCTCATGAGCCGCATGGGGTAGCCTCTGCCTGAGCCGCATAGGGTGGCCTCTGCCTGAGTCGCATGCGACTGGCCACGTGTCAAGGCCGCATGAAGGGTTTGATGGATTGTGTCAGAGATTTCCTTCGTTTCCCTAGGAGTCTGCCATTATGACAGAGTCATCATTGCAGCTTTATGTCAGAGTCGTCAGTTCTCCTTTATGTCAGAGCATTAAATAGGGCCTTTGCTTAATGGCCAATTGTAGAAGCAAACCGCAGAAGGCCTCGTGGTGTTGCTTGAGCCGCATGTCCAAGTTGGTAACTTTTGAACCGCATGATATTCCTGAGCCGCATGAAGCTCGTCTATTTTTGAACCGCATAGGTTTTCCTGTTCTGAGCTGCATGGGCAATCATGTTCTTTTCCATGCTTCTACACTTCAGACAGAGGATTGGGATTCATCTTGATGCAACATGGCAAGGTAGTGGCTTATGCGTTACGTCAGCTTTATGATCATAAGAGTAATTACCCAACCCATGACTTGGAGTTAGCAACGGTTGTTTTTGCACTCAAGCTTTGGACGATTATTTATATGGAGATCGGGTAGAGATTTTTACCGACTACAAGAGTCTTAATTATGTGTTAGAAGGATCTCAACATGCATCAGAGAAGCTGGCTAGAGCTACTAGTGGATCATGACGTCAACCTGCAGTATCATCCTGGGAAGGCTATCGTAGTTGCAGATGCGTTGAGCAGAAGAGTAGAAGCTTATTTCTTAACAGCACAACCCGAGTTATTAATAGATCTTCAGAAGATGGAGATAGAGATAGTTCTCCCTACCAACATGGTATTGATGGCCAGTATGCACATTTAGTCCATTATAGTTAAGAGGATCAAGATAGCTCAGCCAATGAACTCTAAGCTTCAGCGGCTTAGGACAGAATGTAAAGCGGGACGAAGAGCAGAGTTATGCATTCTCAAAGATGGCACACTCTGGAATGAAAGACATCTTTGTGTACCCAGTGGTAACATTAGGCAAGACACTAATAAAATAAGGCAAATTAGCAATGTCAGGATACGTCACTAAATAATGAAAATACGTTGCTAATAGGAATTAGCGACGACTTTAGCGACGAACATGAAGGTCGCAAAAAAGCTAGTCGTAGATGACAATTTCGTCGCCTTTCGTCGCTGTTTGCGACGTCACAACCTATGTCGCTAGGACGTCGCAAACTTAGCGACGTATAGCGCCGTAACAGTACATTACCAAATCAGCGACGTAGTGCAACCATTTAGCGATGTCATTTTTTTATGTGATGACATGGCATGCCTGCCACGTCAGCAGTATAGCGACGTACAGCGTCCAAATTAGCGACGTTATCTCTCTGCCACGTCAGCTACTGAGCGACGGATAGCAACGTAATGGCGCTAATTAGCGACGTCAGGATACGTCGCTATACGTCGCAGATCGTCACTATACGTCGCAGATATTATAAAAAAATTAAAAAAATATGATTAGTATTTTTCTTATGCTGTGTGTCTGTGTTTACAGTGTGTGTGAAGTGCAGTGTTCGAACCATCAACAGTTTCGCTTACTGTTCTATATTTTTTCTTGGATAGAAAGAGCAACAGTTCAGGGTGCACTTCTCAGAGCTTCCTCTTCACGTCCTTCACCTTCTCGGGATCCTTTACGACATCTCGAGAAAGTGAAGGATGTGAAAATGAAGCTCTCATAAGTACACCCTGAACTGTTGCTCTTTCTGTACAAGATAAAACATACAACAGTAATCAAAATTATCGATGGTTCCGAACACTGTATTTCACATACACTGTAAACACAGACACATATCATCATAAAAATATACAATATATATTTTTAAAATTTGGGCAGCACCTCTTTTGTATATCAGATCATCGCTTATAACCCAGCGTAGGTATATTTGTCATCCCCGTCGCAGATATCATCATAATTAACAGTCTCCCATCATAACAGTCTACAACCAATAGATGAATAACAGTCTCCCATCATAATAGTCTACAAAGTAAATATCACAAATATATATGTCTAAGTAAATATCATACATGTACTCAATGAAAATACCAACAAAGTAAATATCAAAAACATACATGTCCAACAAACATACATGTCCAACAGAGTCAAATAAGAATGAAAATCAGTGTACCAATGATCAATGGGCCCATAGGGCCAATACATACAAAGTTGATAAAAAAATCTACTGGATCACTAAGGATCCCTGCTACGCATCTGAGATAACATGAACTCATACTGCTCTTGTGTAAGCTGCACCACAGGGGCAGAAGGAGATAGTGGAATGTCTCGAGTCTGCGCTGTCGATGGACCGGGAGGACGTATCTGCTCCAGCTCTCACAGTCGATCACCATGCGTAGCAAGGGTACGCACCATCCTCTGAGTACTCTCCTCAAGAGAAGTATATAGCTGGTTGAGTGAGGCAGCCACGGTCCTCTGCGATCCCTCCAGCTCGATCTGTCTATGCTCTGTGCACTTCGTAAACTCGGTGAGCGTGTGCAAGCTGGCAGCTGTAGCTTGCTGCAGACTCATCAGCTCTTGTATACAGCGCTCGACCGTATCAAATCGTCCGATGGTCATCGGATCATCGCTCTGCGGTATGGTGATCAAAAATCTGCTGCTGCGACTCGCGACACAGCTCGTCGATCTGACGACCAATATCCTGAGCTCGTGATGACGCCTGTGAAGCTGAAGATTGCGCACTGACAGAGGGGGCCCGGGATGACTCTGAAGCCAAATAGGCATCGTAGGATCCCGTACCGTGGTACGTACCCTTCTGAAGACCACCAACGACGGTCATCCAGAGGTCGTCCGGCGATGGAGCTGTAGGCGGCTGGGAGGAAGTACCAGCCCCTCCCTCTGCTGGCACACTAGCAGCAACAGCCGCCTCCTCTTGTAGACGAAGAAACTCGACCTAGAACATTGTTTGCTAACATCTAAGTGTTTGCTAAAGTCTATATTGATATCTATTTTCCTATTTTCTAAATTATAGTAAATTAATATAAAGAATAGCACGTACATATGCCTGCGTCGCCCTCTCGTCAATAAACTCCCCAGCCCTCCGATGGGTGACCAGGAAGACGGTCACCATGTTGGGGTCCTCACCCTTTTTTACCTGTTAAAATATATTATATATTATTAGTATTAAACATTCTATCCAACTATATATAAAATGATGTCTGGTAAAGGAAACGTACCAGACAAAGAAAATGCTCCGTCATAGGAATGGAGCCACCACACCACATACTGGCGCTCGACCGCGCTACCTTGGCCTTGTTAGACCGCTCCTGGTAGCTGGCCTCGCCGAATCTAGCCTTCATCGCAGTCCACTGCTCTGGCGTGATCCAACCATAGATCGGCTTTCCGGAGCGATCACGAGACTTCTGGTCGTGGATCGCATCACGGATGAGCTTGCCTGCGACGGTAGAAAATTGGGCCTCGATCTTCGCCGCCCGGTGTGGTGGATAGAAATTGGTCCTCTACATGAAGTAAAATAGAAAGAGTTGTATAATATACACAAATGATTATTAAAATTTAAAAATAAACAAATTTTTTACCTTGAAGTGGGCCAACCAAAAGGCCTTCCTATCTGCAGGAGCATCTGAGTAGTTAATCCAAGGCCCACCATAGTTCTGCCTCAGAAATAACTCCTGCTGTCTCTGTACTGCAGGAGGCCGATATCTATACAATAATAAATTTTATGAATATATATGTACATATAATCATTTGAGAAATATATATTAACTAATTAACTTACTTCGTAGGCCCGTCCGTCCAAATCTCCAAACGCGTCTCGTTCGGGGGAGCGCTGTAGCACCCAGTTTCTAAAATAAGGGTAATTTTGAAATTTTGTATATTTTAGTTATTTAATAATAATATTTAAACTATGTTATGATTTTTGGTGATTTTTAATTAATTTAAAACTATTTAAAACCGTAACTTGTGATTTTGATGGTTAACTAGTTAAACCCTAGTTTTGCTAAGCCTAGAGACTAACCATGACCAAGGGAGCCTAGTCATATGATTAGGATGACTAATTACTACTTTTTAGCCTAGGGGTATTTTGGTTATTTTGACAATTTGGTAAAATTTTAATTTGCATAAATTAAATATTGTGCTAATCTTTAGTTAAGCCTTAACCTAGAATCTTAGCCTAATCTAGATTAGCCTTGAGCCTAGACTCTTTAGTAGGATAACCTAGTAATGAAAAGATTAACAATATCTAGATATTTCATATTAGGATATTTACCTATTGGGATATTTGTGAAAAAGAAAGCCTTATGACTAATTGAACCAATAGGAAGGCTTGGAATTGGGTGGACAAGCCCTAGCCACTCATCTACATGTAAAACTAACCCTAATTCATCTAATGACCAGCCATCAAGTGCCCCCCCTTCTTATAAAGAATCCTTAAGAAAAACCCTTGCCTCTTTTTACTTGTACATAGAACCCTAATTTGTTCTTCCCCAAACTTGAGAGCTTCCCTCTTGATATTGATCACCAAATCCCTCCATTCTTCTTCCAATCTTCCATCATTTCATCTCATTCAACCAAAGAGGAGGTGCTAGCAAGGATTGGAAGCAAGGAGCATGGAAGGGTGTCCATTTTGGAGGAGCTTTCGTGTCGGAACCGTGTCTTTTGAGTGTATCATTGGGATCCCACTTCCAATAGGTATAACCATCTCTCTATTTCAATTTCCCTTCCATTTTAGTTAGATTTGAATCCATAGGATCCACCCCCATGCATGTACGACCATTAGATTTTAATTTAAGGCTCTTTGGAGTCCTCTTTAGGAAGTTTGAATAGGTTTGGTGTCCTACTTGTGGAGTTTCCAATATAGGACACCCCATGTGTTTGTTTTTATGCAAATAGGCTATTTTATGGTTTAATTTCAGTTTTAAGATGGTTAGAATGAGTTTTATTTGGATACCTATGTTAGTATCCAAGTATCTTGGCCTATATGTGTTTTTTTTGTCCAAAATAACTCAAATTCGTCATAATTTTTATCCACGTTTTTAGTAGCCAGAGCAACTTAGAAGTGTCATAACTCCTAGCTCAAGACTCCGATTAATCTTCCATTTTTTTAAAAGAACCGTATCGAAGTTAGCTTTCCAAATATATATAATAATAGGCCAAATTCGTTCTAGAACTTTCTGTAAAACTGTTTGAGTGTCAATTGTTCGAAAGATGAACGCATTTCGGTGTTTTCGCGATCCCGGGAGCTTCCGGACACGAAAATACGATCCGTTTGATGTTTCAGAAAGCTAATACGAAGGACTACAATATACTTTAATCCTAGAATTTAGTAAAGGCCCAATTGGTACAGTATTGGTTTTAAGTAGAATAGTGACTATACGATATAGGTATTTTGTGCAACCTATGAGCCTATGTAGTACGGATATCATGTGAATGTAGGTATCATATGTTGTCAAGAATATGTATGATATAGTACATATATATATATATACATATATATATATATATATATATATAATATATATATATCAATTATTGTTATGTAATATATGTTAGTATAGTGTGCGTGTTAGAATGAGATAAGGATGTGTGTGGTTAGTGGAGAGAAGTGAGATTGATAGAGGATATGTGCTAATGTGCGTTTGAGGTTGTATAGATGGTAGTGTAGTGTGTGTTGTGAAGGTGAGAGAGTCGGGAGGATCTTGCCATCCTTTTTAACTTGAGGCTAGTATGGTTTGTTGAGTGATTTGTGTTTTGGTTGAGTGGTAGTGTGTTTGTATATAGATGTGTGTGGGTATCTTAGAAGAGGGGGGTGGATTTGGTATATATGTTTGTGTATGTGTTAGAGAAATTTAGATGTTGTATGTATGGATATGTTAGTAAGTTAGTGGTTATATTAGAATCTATGTAGAGGTTGGAGGCATCTTAGAAGTTAGATAGCGATATCTTATATAAGTTAGATAGTTAGTTGTGTTAGTCTATGTTATTGTTAGTCAGAGATGACGTATGTTAGTTGGTTAGAGTTAGAGATGGATATATATACATGTATGTTATGGTTAGATATTAGTTAGTGGATGTTAGTTGTGTTAGGTTTCTAAGTTAGAATAGATGGTTAGAAGTTATATGTTAGAATGTTGTTAGTTGAGGTATTGGTTAGATTTGATATGTTAGATACCTATGATATGTTAGTATTAACTAGTGTCTAGATGTTGGAAACCTATAAATAGTTAGTATCCTATCTTAGTATCTTAAGATGCTAAGAGTGGGGTCTTAGAATAGTGGGTATCGTCGGATACTCAAGTTAGTATCTCAAGGTAAATGAGATTTACCTTTACCTTCAAGGTAAATGAGTTTACCTTATAACCAAGGTAAGGTATCAAGATACTATGATATGATATCGAGATACGAGGGTAGAGTGTTAGAACACCTTAGTAGGGTATTGAAGGATAAGGAGGGTGAGGGTAATGTAGGCAAAGGTATGGGTTAGAGGCTAAGGTAACGAGTTTACCTTGGTTGGATAATGGGATAAGAGTTAAGGTAATACCTATAACTAAGATATGAGTTTAACATGTTTAAGATATGGTTAGAAATATGATAGCTTGGTTGGTAATGGTTAAGAATAGGGTAAATGACTTAGGGTTGACCCCGTTTGGCCATGGTTGACCGTTTTGACTAAAAGTCAACCAAAAGTTAACTTTAGTCTAAAATTGACCAAAACTTGACCAGAGTTGACCAGTTGACCAAAAGTCAACTGTGAGTCAACCATTGACCTAGTTGACCAAGAATGGACTATGAGTTGACCAGGGTTGACCAGAGTTGACCATTTGACCAAACGTCAACTGTAAGTCAACCTTTGACTTAAATCGACGTAGTTTGACTTTGTTTGACTTGCCTTGACCTAGTTTGACTTTGTTAGGCCTAGTATGACTTAGATTGATTTTGTATAATCTAGTTTGACCTAGATTGGCTTAATTTGACATGGCATGACATTGTTTGACTTAGATTGACTTCGTTTGACCTTGTTTGACTTAGATTGACTTAGATTGACCTAGTGTGACTTAGTTTGGCTTGGGGTGAGTTAGTATGACCAAATTTGACTCCTAGTTGACTAAAATTGACTTGTTGACCTGGTTTGACCTGGATAGTTGACCAAAGTTGACCAAGAGTTGACTTTGGCCTAGTTTAACTTAGAATCATGTAGTTTGCATTGCAGATTTCTATTATTACAATTTGAGTACTTTATAACCCATTTTTACTCTAAATAGGACTCTATGACATCAGTTCGGACATCTATTCATAACAGTCATGCAGGGTGACAGACGAGTACATTCTCTGATCATTTTATACTTGTTAGGATTTATATTCTTGCTCTAGATTATTTTATATAATGATGTCACGTTATTATCACGGATTGGTAATATATGGATCTTGTCATGCAATGTTATCCCCCTCGGGGTGCATCAAATACAGTTGTCATGTACTTTTTACGAACATCTTGTATTCATGTACACCGCTATTCATTTATACTCTTGTGCAATCTTGTACTCTCATGATCACGTAAGCAAACATGATAAAAACCACTTGTACAAGGTAACGTAACATGACTGGATCCTTGTGTATTGATTGGGGAGGGTGAGTAGGAAATGGTTATGTGATCAAAATCCCATCTTGTGAAATCTTGTGAAATCTTGTACATATCCATTGTATACTCACGTATGATGGAGTTTTCCTTGTATTGTCCTAACCCGTTTATATAACCATCTCATGATCTAATTCACAAGTTACTTACAGTTCTTACTTATCATGTATATAGATATTTCCAGTTATCAAATCTCTCTCGTTTTTATATTTTTTTTACAGTCTATGTATCTTACTCTTTTGTCTGCTTTATATTTCCCAAAATGATATGAACTACGTGAGATTTATTATGCTCGCTCCTGTCCTGACTGGACCTATTGAAAATATTACAGATGATGATGGTGACTATCCTACCTTCTATGGGGCATATAAGGGTGACATTCAGGAGCCCGAGGAGCATCTAGCTCAGTAGAGGGTGTCTAGTTTAGTCTAGTACTTATAGCTTTAAGTTCGTAACGGATTGTTCCGATTGTTGTTGAGACTTAGTTATATTCAGGACTTGTATTTATTTGTGTTGGATATCTATATGTGGGTTGTGATGACTTTACTTATATATTCAGTTCTTTCTTTTTATCTTATTCCATATCATTCTCTATCTTCCCTAGACTTGTAATTGAGATATAGAGTTGAGATGTTATATTATACCTCCGTGTGGAGATGATATGTTTATATCATATTGTTGTTAGATGTTAGATGTTATAGACGAACTATACAGCGTTCTACCGCCGACACAGCGACTTAGGCTGGATGTACCCACGTTCTCGTGCCCTTCCTCAGGGTGCGGGTCGTGATACGTTTTTTGTGGTGGCCCATGCAGGTAAGAGTCGCAACTAGTACGATTTCGTAGTGGTGCTCGACTTAGAGTGCTGCTACGAGCCTGCTGTTAGGATATAGGATTAGGCAGTATAGAGAGTTACTCAATCACAGTTAGGACTACTTTAGAAGATTCCTGGGATGACCCTTGAGAGTCTCATTATAAACTATCTCGAAATTCGATTCCGATAGTTTCTGTCTACTTCCTTGTTCATCGTTGAATATGATTCTTGGTATTTATTATTGACTGGATTTTCTACCAAGATAACATTATGGGCTAGGTTGCCTCAGTCATGGAATCTAGAGTTTTCTACAGGCATATTAGCTGGTTTGGCGATGAGATAGAGTCTGATTTTGGATGTATTTCTCGGGTGTTGGAATTAAAAGTTTTTGCAGCCAAGCTAGCGGCAATACGAAAATTTTAAATACCATGATTCTAGAGGTATGTACATTAGTTACAGACTCTATGGATTATCACAGCCATACTTATTGGTGTGACGAGGATTCTGGTAACATGGTTCTGGATAGACGGGTATGATTATAAGATTGTAGAATAGATACCATATAGATGGTGCCCTAGTATAATGGAGTGGAATATCAGTATGGATATTACTTGAGTATCATGGATTAGATAGAAGGAGCTAGGCCACCTGTAGTGCAGCACCGTGCCCCGCACCATTAGAGGGATATACCCCAGAGGGGCAAGGGCTTTTGCGCTGACAGTCAAGTAGACCGATGCTACGGGTGACGGGTTAGCAGGTCTTTCTTTCCTGTTCTTCTTTCTATTTTATTGTGTGATTGCATTAGTACCTGTCAGGATGTTTTATGCTGTGATAGATAGTATAGTGACCCTGATCAAGACCGTGATATCACGACCAGTAGGACCATAATTTGCATATTTTAGATATAGTTTTCTTGACCTTGATTGTTGGGGGTTTAACCTAGAAGGAGTACGACCATCTTAATTTTGAGGACAAAATTTTTCTAAGAATGGTCGACTTGTAGCACCCAGATTCTAAAATGAAGGTAATTTTGAACTTTTGTATATTTTAGTTATTTAATAATGATATTTAAACTATTTTATAATTTTTGATGATTTTTAATTAATTTAAAACTATTTAAAACCGTGACTTGTGATTTTGATGGTTAACTAGTTAAACCCTAGTTTTGCTAAGCCTAGAGACTAACCATGACCAAGGGAGCCTAGTCATGTGATTAGGATGACTAAATACTACTTTTTAGCCTAGGGGTATTTTGGTTATTTTGATAATTTAGTAAAATTGTAATTTGCATAAATTAAATATTGTCCAATCTTTAGTTAAGCCTTAACCTAGAGTCTTAGCCTAATCTAGATTAGCCTTGAGCCTAGACTCTTGATTAGGATAACCTAGTAATGACAAGATTAACAATATCTAGATATTTTATAGTAGGATATTTACCTATTGGGATATTTGTGAAAAAGAAAGCCTTATGACTAATTGAACCAATAGGAAGGCTTGGAATTGGGTGGACAAGTCCTAGCCACTCATCTACATGTAAAACTAACCCTAATTTATCTAATGACCAGCCATCAAGTGCCCCTCCTTCCTATAAAGAATCCTTAAGAAAAACCCTTGCCTCTTTTTACCTCTTCATAGAACCCTAATTTGTTCTTCCCCAAACTTGAGAGCTTCCCTCTTGATTTTGATCTCCAAATCCCTCCATTCTTCTTCCAATCTTCCATCATTTTTTCTCATTCAACCAAGAAGGACGTGCTAGCAAGGATTGGAAGCAAGGAGCAATGAAGGGTGTCCATTTTGGAGGAGCTTTCGTATCGGAACCGTATCCTTTGAGTGTATCATTGGGATCCCACTTCCAATAGGTATAACCATCTCTATTTCAATATCCCTTCCATTTTAGTTAGATTTGAATCCATAGGATCCACCTCCATGCATGTACAACCATTAGAGTTTAATCTAAGGCTCTTTGGATTCCTCTCTAGGAAGTTTGAATAGGTTTGGTGTCCTACTTGTGGAGTTTCCAATATAGGACACCCCATGTGTTTGTGTTTATGCAAATAGGCTATTTTGTGGTTTAATTTCAGCTTTAAGATGGTTAGAATGAGTTTTATTTTGGATATCTATGTTGGTATCAAAGTATCTTGGCCTACATGTGTTTCTTTTGTCCAAAATAACTCAAATTCGTCATAATTTTTATCCACGTTTTTAGTAGCCAGAGCAACTTAGAAATGCCATAACTCCTAGCTCAATACTCCGATTAATCTCCTATTTTTTTAAAGAAACCGTATCGAAGTTAGCTTCCCAAATATATATAATAATATGCCAAATTCGTTCTAGAACTTTCTGTAAAACTGTTTGAGTGTCAGTTGTTCAAAAGATGAACGTGTTTCGGTGTTTTCATAATTTTGGGAGCTTTCGGACACGAAAATGCGATCCGTTTGAAGTTTCAGAAAGCTAATACGCAGGGCTACAACATACTTTAATCCTAGAATTTAGTGAAGGACCAATTGGTACAGTATCGATTTTAAGTAGAAGAGTGACTATACGATATAGGCATTTTGTGTAACCTATGAGCCTATGTAGTATGGATATCATGTAAATGTAGGTATCATAGGTTGTCAAGAATATATATGACATAGTACATATATGTATATATATATATATATATATATATATATATATATATAAATTATTGTTATGTAATATATGTTAGTATAGTGTACGTGTTTGAATGAGATAATGATGTGTGTGGTTAGTGGAGAGAAGTGAGATTGGTAGAGGATATGTGCTAGTGTGTGTTTGATGTTATATAAATTGTAGTGTAGTATGTGTGTTGTGATGGTAAGAGAGTTGGAAGGATCATGCCATCCTATTTAACTTGAGGCTAGTGTGGTTTGTTGAGTGATTTGTGTTTTGGTTGAGTGGTAGTGTGTTTGTATATAGATGTGTGTGGGTGTCTTAGAAGAGAGGGGGTAGATTTGGTATATGTGTTTGTGTGTGTGTTAGAGGAATTTGGATGTTGTATGTATAGATATGTTAGTATGTTAGTGGTTATGTTAGAATCTATGTAGAGGTTAGAGGCATCATAGAAGTTAGATAGCGATATCTTATATAAGTTAGATAGTTAGTTGTGTTAGTCTATGTTATTGTTAGTTAGAGATGACATATGTTAGTTGGTTAGAGTTAGAGATGGATATATATACATATATGTTATGGTTAGATATTAGTTAGTGGATGTTAGTTGTGTTAGGTTTCTAAGTTAGAATAGATGGTTAGTTATATGCTAGAATGTTGTTAATTGAGGTATTGGTTAGATTTTGATATGTTAGATACCTATGATATGTTAGTATTAACTAGTGTCTAGATGTTGGAAACCTATAAATAGTTAGTATCCTATCTTAGTATCTTAGGATACTAAGAGTGGGGTCTTAGAATAGTGGGTATCGTAGGATACTCAAGTTAGTATCTCAAGGTAAATGAGATTTATCTTTACCTTCAAGGTAAATGAGTTTACCTTATAACCAAGGTAAGGTACCAAGATACTAAGATATGATATCGAGATACGAGGGTAGAGTGTTAGAACACCTTTGTAGGATATTGAAGGATAAGTAGGGTGAGGGTAATGTAGGTAAGGGTATGGGTTAGAGGCTAAGGTAACGAGTTTACCTTGGTAGGATAATGGGATAAGAGTTAAGGTAATACATATAACTAAGATATGAGTTCAACATTGACCTAGTTGACCTAGAGTAGACTATGAGTTGACCAGGGTTGACCAGAGTTGACTATTTGATCAAAAGTCAATTGTAAGTCAACCATTGACTTAAATCGACCTAGTTTGACTTGCCTTGACCTACTTTGACTTTGTTAGGCCTAGTATGACTTAGATTGACTTTGTATAATCTAGTTTGACCTAGATTAGCTTAATTTGACATGACATGACCTTGTTTGACTTAGATTGACTTTGTTTGACTTTGTTTGACTTAGATTGACCTAGTGTGACTTTGTTTGGCTTGGTGTAAGTTAGTATGACTAAATTTGACTCCTAGTTGACCAAAATTGACTTGTTGACCTGGTTTGACCTTGATAGTTGACCAAAGTTGACCAAGAGTTGACTTTGACCTAGTATGACGTAGAATCATGTAGTTTGTATTGCAGATTTCTATTATTACAATTTGAGTACTTTATAACCTATTTTTACTCTAAATAGGACTCTGTGACACCAGTTCGGACATCTATTCATAACAGTCATACAGAGTGACAGGTGAGTACATTCTCGGATCATTTCATACTTGTTAGAATTTATGTTCTTGCTCTAGATTATTTTATATGATGCTATCACATTATTATCACGGATTGGTACTATATGGATCTTGTCATGTGATGTTATTCACCTCGGGGTGCATCAAATACAGTTGTCATGTGCTTTTTACGAATATCTTGTATTCATGTACACCGCTATTCATGTATACTCTTGTGCAATCTTGTACTCTCATGATCATGAGAGCAAATATGATAAAAACCTCTTATACAAGGTAACGTAACTTGACTGAATCCTTGTGTATTGATTGGGGAGGGTGAGTAGGAAATGTTTATGTGATCAAAATACCATCTTATGAAATCTTGTGAAATCTTGTAAAATTTTGTGAAATCTTGTATATATCTATTGTACACTCACGTATGATGGAGTTACCCTTGCATTGTCCTAACCCGTTTATATAACCACCTCATGCTCTAATTCACAGGTTACTTACAGTTCTTACTTATCATGTATATAGATGTTTCCAGTTATCAAATCTCTCTCGTTTTTACATATTTTTTACAGTCCATGTATCTTACTCTTTTGTATGTTTTATATTTCCTAACATGATATGAACTGCGTAAGATGTATTGTGCTCGCTCCTGTCCTGACTGGACCTGTTGAAAATATTACAGATGATAATGGTGACTGCCCTACCTTCTATTGGGCATATAAGGGTGACATTCAGGAGCCCGAGGAGCATCTAGCTCAGTAGAGGGTGTCTAGTTTAGTCTGGTACTTATAGCTTTCAGTTTGTATCGGATTGTTCTGATTGTTGTTGAGACTTAGTTATATTCAGGACTTGTATTTATTTGTGTTGGATATCTATATGTGGGTTGTGATGACTTTACTTATATATTCAGTTCTTCCTTTTTATCTTATTCCATATCGTGCTCTATCTTCCCTAGACTTGTGATTGAGATATAGAGTTGAGATGTTATATTATACCTCCGTGTGGAGATGATATGTTTATATCATATTGTTGTTAGATGTTAGATGTTATAGACGAACTATACAGCGTTCTACCGTCGACACAACGGCGTAGGCTGGACGTACCTACGTTCTCGTGCCCATCCTCAGGGTGCAGGTCGTGACATATTTTTTGTGGTGTCCCATGCAGGTCAGAGTCGCAACTGGTACGATTTCGTAGTGGTGGTCGACTTAGAGTGCTGCTACTAGCCTGCTGTTAGGATATAGGATTAGGAAGTATAGGGAGTTACTCAATCACAGTTAAGACTACTTGAGAAGATTCCTGGGATGACCCTTGAGAGTCTTATTATAAACTATCTCAAAATTCGATTCTAACAATTTCTGTCTACTTCCTTGTTCATCGTTGAATATGATTCTTGGTATTTATTATTGACTGAATTTTCTACCAAGATAACATTATGGGCTAGGTTGCCTCAGTCATAGAATCTAGAGTTTTCTACAGCCATATTAGCTGGTTTGGCGATAAGATAGAGTCTAATTTTGGATGTATTTTTCGGGTGTGGGAATTAAAAGTTTTTGCAGCAAAGCTAGCGGCAATACGAAAATTTTAAATACTATGATTCTAGAGGTATGTACATTAGTTGCAGACTCTATGGATTATCACAGCCATACTTACTAGTGTGACGAGGATTCCGGTAACATAGTTCTGGATAGACGAGTATGATTATAAGATGCTGTCACGTTAGGATTTATATTTTTGCTCTAGATTATTTTATATGATGTTGTCTCGTTATTGTAACGGATTGGTACTATATGGATCTTGTCATGCGATGTTATCCCCCTCGGGGTGCATCACATACAGTTGTCATGTGCTTTTCACGAACATCTTGTATTTCATGTACAACGCTATTCATGTATACTCTTGTGCAATCTTGTACTCTCATGATCACATGAGCAAACATGATAAAAACCTCTTGTACAAGGTAACGTAACTTGATTGGATCCTTGTGTATTGATTAGGAAGGCTGAGTAGGAAATGGTTATGTGATCAAAATCCTATCTTGTAAAATCTTGTGAAATCTTGTATATGTCCATTGTACACTCACGTATGATGGAGTTACCCTTGTATTGTCCTAACCCGTTTATATAACCATCTCATGCTCTAATTCACAGGTTACTTACAGTTCTTACTTATCATGTATATAGATATTTCCAGTTATCAAATCTCTCTTGTTTTTATATATATTTCTTTACAGTCCATGTATCTTACTCTTTAGTATGCTTTATATTTTCCAACATGATATGAACTGCGTGAGATGTATTATGTTCGCTCCTGTCCTGACTGGACCTGTTAAAAATATTACAGATGATGATGGTGACTGCCCTACCGTCTATGGGGCTTATGAGGGTGACATTCAGGAGCCCGAGGAGCATCTAGCTCAGTAGAGGGTGTCTAGCTTAGTTTAGTACTTATAGCTTTCAGTTTGTATCGGATTGTTCCGATTGTTGTTGAGACTTAGTTATATTCAGGACTTGTATTTATTTGTGTTGGATATCTATATGTGGGTTGTGATGACTTTACTTATAAATTCAGTTCTTCCTTCTTATCTTATTCTATATCATGCTCTATCTTCCCTAGACTTGTGACTGAGATATAGAGTTGAGATGTTATATTATTCCTCCGTACAGAGATGATATGTTTATATCATATTATTGTTAGACGTTAGATGTTATAGACGAACTATACAACTTTCTACCACCGACACTGCATCGTAGGCTGGACGTACCCACGTTCTCGTTCCCTTCCTCAGGGTGTGGGTCGTGACAAGCGCATGGAGGGTCGCTTTCACTTTCTGTCTAACCAGGATCAGTCTGATCGCCGTCCTCCATATGCTCGACGTCGGCTCTCCCCATGGAGCCATCGGCAGGAGAAATGTTGGACGCGGAAGGAATACTGGACGCGGGAGGAATGTTGGACGACGAGGGAGGAGTCGCCAACCTGCTGGAACTGCCATATCCCGGTAATGGATCGGGAACAGAACGGTACACTAGCGTACTCGGAGATGAGGATGAGGGTACAGAATCTGCCTCCCTAACCTGACGCACACGGGACTGCCTAACATAATATCCTCCACGTCGTCCTCCTGGTCTAGTCATACCTGATAATAACATATGATAATAAAACAAATATACATATTTATATGATAGACATCACAAATTTTTGAAAAATATCATAGTCACAAAAGTGTCACTAAAGTGTCAAATATGATAATAAAACAAACGTACAGATTTAATCCTCTTCTCGAAATTCATCTTATTCGTTTAGCTAATCTTCTTCTTCTTCTTCTTCTTTTTTTTCTTCCTCCTCTACATCTTCACTTTCATCTGCATCTTCCTCTTCAGATAATTCTACTTCTTCTACACAATTAGATGTGTAATGAGAAACTTCCGTCGTGTCCACTTCTATAATATTTGTTACAAGAGGTAGTTCATCCTCTTGATAAGCTATATCGTCAACCTCAAAGATATTTCTAGCTTTGGTCTTGCATACTGCCCACCAGTCCGACCTTGTTGTTCCCCGTTTAGGATAACTTGTGAAGTAAACGAGCTGAGCTTGGCTTGATAGGACAAATGATTCATAGGCTTGATATCGACGCCGATAGTTTATATCCACAAGACCGTGCTTGTCTACTTTCCAACTTTGACCTTTAATCGGATCGAACCAATCACACCTGAATAACACAATCTTAGCAAGCTCTATTCCATAACTATATGTCAGCTCCACAATCTTCCATAGGACGCCTAAAAATTGTTGCCCGCATCAACATCTTTGTAGTTCGAAGATCTGATACACAAATAACTATTTTTGGTGGAATCGAGATACACAAAGTTGTCTCTGATCGGGCAAGTTGTTGACTTGAATCTAAACCCATTCACACAGTAGCTTGGCCATATTTTTGCAGCATAAATTGGTCCCTTGGCTAGCGTTCTAATAGACTCATTCTCAAGTCTTGCGTATGGACGATCGACCTAAATACCATAAAAAAAGAAATTAAGCTCATTCTCAAGTGCATATACAGAAAGGTAATTACAGAGTTCTCAAGTCTTGCATATGCACTCAACTATGATGGAAAATAATGCCCTATTTCTTGTTCTAGTTCTTCTTCTGTTATGTGTGGCCTACCTGACCTCACATCATCATTAAATATGCTGAAAAAAATCGTCCAATTAATGTAATAGTATAATAATAAATACTATTAAAATAATGCAGACGTATTAATTACTTACCCTCCAGCTTCTCTATTTCATCCTCGTCGTAGTTGAGTAATACATACACCTGAGCAGCCCTTAGCTCATCATCGTTCAGATATCTCTTCTTCATTTTACTTGGTGGCTTTCCTGGAGCATTGAATACCTTCAGTATTGTACCATTACATTCATGATCTCCGTCGTCATTTTTGGAAGCTCTCGTTCTATTAGTTGCAACATGAGGCTTGAAATACATCGAACAATGTTTATAATCTCCTCGAGAACATAGGTTTCACAAATAGAACCGTCGACACGTGCCTTATTTTTTACCTTTTTTTAGGTGATTCAAATGTCGCTCGAATGGGTACATCCATCGATATTCGACGGGTCCACTAACACGTGCCTTATAGGAAAGATGAATCGGCAAATGCTCCACAGAATCGAAGAATCCAGGAGGAAATACCCTCTCCAGCTTGCACATTGTTACCGTAATGTCCTTCTCTTGCTTTTCTAGACGATCAACAAGCAATTTCTTAGAACAAAGATCCCTGAAGAATATGCTAAGCTCCGTCAATGGATCCCAAACTGCCTGCGATAAGAATTCCCGAAATACAATCGAAATTAACCTCTCCATGAATACGTAACAAGCGTGACTCTTCATATCCGTCAATTTGTTTTCCTTCGGATCTACACATCTTTTCAGATTTGACACATCTCCGTCTGGAAATTTTAGGTCCTGGATCCACCGACAAAGTCTCACTTTGTCCTCCTTGTCCAGTGAGAAAATTGACTTCGGCAGGAACTGTTTTCCATTCTCCTCTATCAAATGTAACGCAGGGCGTTTGTTTATTTCTTCTAAATCTAACCTAGCCTTGGGATTGTCTTTCGTTTTTTCCTTTTCGTCCATCATAGTATTAATTATGTAATCAAACATATTCTTTTCAATATGCATGACATCAAGATTATGTCTGAACAGATGGGTACTCCAATATGGCAGATCCCAAAATATGCTGCTCTTTGTCCAGTTATGATCTCTACCAAATCCATCGCACTTGTACCCAGTTGTAGGATCTTAGATAGTACTTGGAAAATCTCTAACCTCCTCCTATATCGTGGCTTCGCACCACCTTGGCGGTGGATCTCCCTTCTCTATAACGCCGGCACGGAATGCATTCCTGTTCTTTCTGAACGAATATCTTTTGGCAGAAATTGTCGATGACAATCAAAGAAGCACGATTTTCCTTCGTGTTTCAAGCGGAAAGCCTTAGTACGGTCCATACAATATGGACATAAGAGACGGCCATGAGTGCTCCATCTAGATAACATTCCATAGGCCGAAAAGTCATTGATTGTCCACATAAGGGTTGCCTTTATCTGAAAATTTTGCTTCCTGGAAACATCGTACGTGTTAACGCCTACTTCCCATAACTGATTCAACTCATCTATCAAAGGCTGTAAGTACACATCAATGTTCCTCTTGGGATTGTTCGGACCAGGAATGATAACGGTTAGAAACATTTACTGAGTCTTCATGCACATCCAAGGCGGTAGGTTATACGGAGTGACAATTATAGGCCAGCAGGAATACTGGGATCCCGAAAGACCAAAAGGAGTAAAATTGTCAGAAGAAAGCCCCAAACTGACATTACGCGAATCTGAACCAAAATTAGGATACACTCGATCAAAGTGCTTCCACGTTTCTCCATCGGATGGGTGATCCAACACTCCTTTAATCTGTTCTCGCGTGTGCCAACTCATATTTTTGGCCGTCTCTTTCACCGTAAATAACCTTTGCAACCGCGACGTTAAAGGCAAGTAGTGCATTAATCGGTCGAACTTGTTGCACCGGTAGACCTTTCTGTACTAGTTGTCTTATAGCGATCAACACCACAAAATTTGTACACATCTGTGTCCTTGTCGTCTTTGTAGTACATCATTCACCCATTGCGACAAGAATCGTTTTTCTCGTATCCCATCCAGAGCGATCTCACCATCCTCTTAGACCAGTAGAAGTCATTAGGTAACTTATCACCTGTCGGCAAGATCTCTATAATCAACTCCAACACTCGGTTGTAGCATTCTTACGACATGTTAAAATCTGACTTAATGCTCAACAGTCTTGTAACCACCTCCAATGGTGAATGATCCTCACAACCAGGATACAATGGAGTCCTTGCATTCTCTAGCAACTCCATGAACTTTGCAGCATCGACATTGGGTGCCTCCTCAGCTGCATCATTAACGAAACTAGGCCCCGCAGCGTCGAAAACCATGTTCACGCACCCGTCGTCGTATGCATGATTTTCTGAAACAAAATTAGGTCCTACATGCATATTCGGCTCAACATAAGGCTCCAACTTTGATGTTAAAGACACAAGTTCTCCATATGTGGTCCACTGATAGTAATTAGGCGTGAAACCCCTCGAGTACAAATGATATATCACTTCCAATTCTCGATAATATTTCACGTTATGACATTTCACACACGGACACTTAATTTTGGTGCCGTCCATGTACTGAGGGAACACCTTGGCAAACTGCAGGAACTACTCTACTCCCGCTATGTATTCATCCCGCACATCACACATATCATCAGGACGACGATTGTACATCCATGAACGACATCGCAAATAGTAATTCATATCTATTTGGAAATAATTCTGCAAAGATGGACACTCAATTATCCAATAGGCATAAATTCGTATCATAAATACCTACACTAGTATTATAACATGATATCTAAGTTCCAAAATCCTACCATACTTGTATTAAGAAATCATCACTTAACCTATTATCTATATATCCTCGTATCGTTGTCTACCTTGTATCTCACTTAATAATATGTGTGTGTGTGTTTTTTGCACTATAAGTATTTATTATAATGAGTAGTGTATCTTCATAATTTGAGTAATGAATTCTGTTGGATAACCTGAACAATAAAATTGTATTCATATATATTGCTACATGGGGGTATGTAATCCATAGGTAGCTTGACACTTACCTAATGTCCAATCCTTAGACTAAGGTAATAACCCATACCTTAGCTACAAGTAGGTAATAGTCACTCTATTATTACCTTATCGTATACTATCTATTATAGTATCTTATACTCATCAATAACTTAACTAACACTAATACCTTAACTACTTAATTTTCCAATAATATACTTTACCTATTACCTTACACTATCCATCAACACAACCTATTACCTATGATACCAAGTATCAACTCCCTATTTCCTGGCATGTTGTCCTATGCACAGACCTTGCACACACACTTGTGCTCTCTACTGAACAAGGCCTGGAAATAGACGTGATACCTTGTGTATCCATCCCTCTCCTATTCTCAAGAAAATCCCATATTGTTGTCAAGACCCTTACCCAAGATCGATACACACACAAGACACATTCCGTTCAGTTTCTCCTCTCCTATGCGTGGCTTGAGCATAAGTCCCCTCTACATCTACACACACACACATACACATTATTGTGCACAAGTCTTCTCTACCTCTACCTTAACACACACAACCCGAGCTATTCCTACTTCCCATACTGTAACCTACGGCTAGCTAGGGGTGGTCCCCTCTACCTCTACCTCTACACACTCACGTACACACACATTATTGTGCACAAGTCCCCTCTACCTCTACACACACAACCCGAGCTCTCCCTACTTCCCATATTGTAACCTAGGGCTAGGGCAAGTCCCCTCTACCTCTACACACACACACATACATTATTGTGCACAAGTCCCCTCTACCTCTACCTCTACACACACAACCTGAGCTCTCCCTACTTCCCATACTGCAACCTTGGGCTAGGGCTAGGGTTAGGGTTCTCGTGTCTGTGTTTGTGCCCACATTTGTGTCTGTGTCTGTGTCTAGATAACTAGGGCTATGGTTAGGGTTTACCTGAAGAGGGTGGCTCGGTCGGAGGAGGGAGGCGGCGAGGAGGGGGGCTTCGTCGGAGGAGGGAGGCGGCGAGAGGGGGGCTTCATCGTCGGAGGAGGCTGCTATTGTCGGAGGAAAATTTTTGGGAGGAAAATTTTTGGAAGAGAGAGAAGGGAAAATGAAAGTTTCAAACGGGATATATTAAAACATCAGCGACGTCTGCTTTTGACATCGCTGAATGTTGCTATGTAGTGACATAACTTAAGTTATGTCGCTGAACGTCGCTATTCAGCGACGTACTTTATCTCATGTCGCAAAACGTCGCTATTCAGCGACGTTTTGCGATGTCTATGAAAAGGAGTCGCTATATTCAATATTTAGCGACGTTATTTTATTCCGTCGCTAAATTATGTCGCTAATAGAGCAGATTTTAGTAGTGAGAGATCATGGCAGAGGCTCACAGTATTCAATTCATCTAGGTGCTACGAAGATGTATCGTGATATTCATCAACATTTCTGGTGGAATGAAATAAATAGGAAGATAGCTCGGTTTGTCTCTCGTTATTTAGTTTGCCAACAGGTTAAAGATAAACATCAGAGACCAGCTGGACTTCTTCAACCTTTATCGATCCCAGAATGGAAATGGGTGCATATTACCATGGATTTTATAACTGGGTTACCTATATCTCCAGCTAGATAAGATGTAGTATGGGTTATAGTTGATCGGCTCACCAAGGTAGCTTATTTTCTTCCTTTCAGAATTGGTCTGTCGACGGATCAGCTAGCAGAGATGTACCTCAGGTAGATAGTCAAATTGCATGGAGTGCCAGTCAGTATCATATTCGATAGAGATTCAAGATTCACATCGCACTTTTGGCGGAGTCTTCAAGAGAGTTTGGGAACTCATCTCAAGTTTAGTTCAGCTTATCATCCAAAGACAGATGGTCAGTCAGAGACACGATTCAAACTCTTGAAGATATGTTACGATCCTGTACACTTGACTTTGGTAGTTCATAGGAAGATTACCTGCACCTAGTGGAGTTCTCCTATAATAACAGTTTTCAGGCTAATATCAAGATGGCACCATTCGAGGCATTGTATGGCAGAAAGTATAGGTCACCTATGGCCTGGGATGACGTAGATGAGAGGCAGATGCTTGGTCCAAAAATGGTTACTCAGACTCTCAGGGTGGTCAAAAAAGTTAGAGATCATCCTCGAGTTGCACAAGGTCGTCAGCGCCATTGGACCAATTCTCATCGATGTCCGCTTGAGTTTTCTATCGGCGACTACGTATTCCTTAGGATTTCGCCGACCCGTGGCATCATTTGATTTGGCATACGGGAAAAGCTTAGTCCTAGGTATATAGGGACGTTTGATATTCTCGAACGAGTAGGTGATGTATCATATGGTCTCATTCTTTTCCCATTGTTACGTGAGGTATATGACGTATTCCATGTATCCCAATTGCTACGATATATTTCGGATCCAATCCATATCCTTGATCATTCAGAATTGGTTGTTGGTACCAACCTTTCGTATAAGGAAAGGCCCGTATCCATATTGGATCAAAGAGAGAATGTGCTCAAGAACAAGACTATTAGTTTAGTCTGTGTTGCATGCGGTCATCACTCTTTGGGAGAGTTTACTTGGGAACGTGAGGATGATATCCAATCACGATATCCACACCTGTTTGACTCATAAGGAATAATCTCTTCCTTATGCCTTATGCTTTGAATTCTATGCTTCCATGAATGATTGCTTGATTGATCGCTAGCCATAATTGCTTGTAGTTAGTATAGCTTGTCCCGATACCTCTAGACTCTTGATTAAATTCTGAGGATGGAATTCTTTTGAGGGGGTAGAGTTGTCACTCTTGTTTTTTGTTATGCGTATTTTCAGTATACATACACGAATTTCTGACATTGTCAGGTGACCCGTATTTTGACTTGTCTTTCTTAGCATTGCCTTGGTTTAATCTTGACTTAGTTTAATTTAGTTTGGTTCAACTTGGCATGGCTTGGTTTATGTTGGTTTTAGATGAGAAGGGTTTTGTATATAAACCAACTTCTCATCTCTCTCCTCCATTATCACCATTTACTTCTTCATCTTCTTCATTTTCTTTTTCCACCAAACCCTAGGCAAATACAACTTTCTCCAGGGAGAACATGATAGATCTCCATTATTATTTGTTCTCTCTTCTTTTCTATATGATTCTAAGCATCTTTAGAACTTAAGTTTTCAGTTTTGATGGATTAATTTTTGTAGATCTAAAGTTTTAACTTTTTTTGTTTTGATCTCTAAAAATATGGTATTTTCGAAAACTAGTGGTCCCATGTTATAGGAAATTTGATTTCATACAGATTTGGCATAATTTTGCTTGATTTCTAGTTCGGATGAGGAAGTTATGGGCATGATAAGTTTTTGGAACTTTTACGTCTGAACTTGCTGTTTGGGGACGACGATCTTCATGCGCCCGGGAGTCCATGTGCCGACAGGCCATGTGCGTGAAGTCCTAGCAATGCATCCTTTGACTCAGAGCATGTCATACGCATAGGTTTCCTATGCGTACGTACTGAAGATGCAACGTGATTTTCGACGCGCTGGATTGTGCAGGAATTCTGCCATGCCAGATTGTGTAAGAATTATGATGCGCCGGATTGTAGAGGAATTCAGATGCGTCGAATTCTTGAGGCACTGGATTTTTGACACGTCGAATTTTTGACGAGCCAGATTCTTGACGTGCTGGATTTTCGACGCATCGGATTCTTGATGTGCCAGATTCTTGATGCGCTGGATTTTCGACGCATCGGATTCTTGACGCGCTAGATTCTTGAAGCGCTGGATTTTCGACTTGCCGGATTCTTGATGTGCCGGATTCTTGACGTGCTAGATTTTTAACATCCCAGATTCTTGACACTCTGGATTTTCGACGTGCCGGATTCTTGACGCACCGGATTTTCGATGCGCCGGATTTTTGACGAGCCAAATTTTTGACGCATCGAAATTGCCCAAAATTGCCCATGTGCGGGCTTGCGCAGTTATTGCCTGTTTAAGTTGTTTTGTGGCTAGAATCTTATAAAGCTCAAAACATGAAAGTTATAGATCTTCGTTTTGGCTTCGAGAATCTTCTTGTCTTACTTTAACTGGAGTTTATATGTGATTGATAGTTTCAATCACTCATGATGTACTTGATCTTCTTTGCATGTTTTATGTACTTGGCTTAAATTGCGATGACCCGACTTAACAACTTGATAATCTTGATAAACATGAACTTGAACATGATAATATGATGTCTAAGGGCTTTACTGGATAGATGTCTCAATCAGTATTCGGCCTTGATCGCTACTTGTGCCTTCTAATCTTTCTGACTCATGACCTGGTGACATGCTTATATTCTTGATCTATCTTGGTCCTTTCTTATTGTTCCCTGTGTCATTTATTCAGTGGCATTATTCCTAGTCCTACCGATCAGCCTGAAGGGGCACCTCCAATGAACCAGCGACAACCTGGGGACCAAACCCAGCACCCAGGGGCAGCAGCCCGAGTCATGCCTTCCGGGAATCCAGAGCCCCTAGTTCAGCCAGTCCAGCCTGCAGAGCCTGACAATAGAGCCCTGATGGGATGCATTCGGGATTTGCTTGCATCACAAGATCATCAGGGCGATGCCTTGAACCAGACAGTACAAGCAGCCATGGGCAGAGTTAGTTACCAGGGGAACAATGCGGCTAATAGCTTCAAGCGCCTGAACCCTCCTTTCTTTGATGGTAGTGATGATGCTATTGCTGCTGACGCATAGCTTCAGGATATAGTTATTATCCTGGAGGCAGCTAGGATTCCAAAGGAAGATAAGGTGGCTGTTATGCGCCTGCAGTTATTGGACTTAGCCTGCAGCTGGTGGATGATGCAAGCGGTTGGTTTGGTAACGCCTATCTTGTTGGCGGTATTCAATGATAGATTCCAAATAAAGTATTTTGATGCAGTAGCTCACTATGATTTACAGACAAGACTTAGCAATCTCAAGCAGATGGAAATGACGGTCGATGGATATGCGGCCGAGTTTTCTAGACTTAGTCAGTTTGCTCCCATCTTGGTGGCGACCGAATTGGACCGGATAAAGCGATTCCAACAGGGACTCCACCTAGAGATTATTCTAGCAGTGGAGCAATTTGAGCACCAGATCTTTGATGTTGTTTTGTGAGCAGCTAGGAGGCATGCATATACTTCACAAAGGATAATAGATCGAACCGAAGGACGGAAGAGGTCCCATGGACAGTTACCTTAGTTATCAATACCAGCCCCAGCAGCAAGGGCATTAACCATTGGAGCGCCTAGGAGGGCGACATCAATTTTGTCAGTTCAGCACTCGACTCCAACGAACCCTCAGCAACAGAAGCACAAGCAATCTTCCGCAATGTGCTACTATTATTGAGGAAAGCCTAGACACGTGACTTTAGAGTATCGTAGAGCACATGAGTTGTGCTTGGCTTGTAGGACACCGGACCATATGATTGGGTCCTGTCCACATAGAGCTAGTTTATCCTCTTTAACCCTAACCAGTCCATCGATTAGGAGACCAGCACTAGTACAGCAGCAGCAGTACCAGCCGACGAGTCCATTGCCGCGTCAGGCTCAAGTATTCCAGCAGCAAAGGCCCCAGCTGTATACTCAGGCCCAAGCCCAAGTTCAGAACAGGCAAAGAGGAAACCAGCAGAGGGGACCAGCACCAAGAAGACGTGGACAAGCTATGGCTTTGACAGTAGCATAAGAATTGACATTAGGTGAGATGGTGGTAGGTACCATTCTCGTCAACTCTTTTCCATCATCAGTATTATTTGATTCGGGTACATCGTATTTATTTATGTCTGTACAATTCGTGACACGAATAGGATTGGAGCCCGAGTCATTATCAGTAAGACACAACTTCCTTTCTGGTAACGGTCTTGTTGGAGTATATAGAGTCATTTCCTCGTGTCGCATCCTAGTTAGCGGTAGAGAGTTTTCGGCTAGATTGATAGAATTTCTGATGGCTGACTATGATGTGGTCCTAGGAATGGATGGTTAAAGGATCAATCTGCAAGAATAAACTGTCATGTGGGTAGGATTATTTTTGGTATTCCAGGCGAAGTAGGATTTTTATTTTCCAGAGTCGAAGTAGAACCTTCTCCACTAGTCTTGCAGATGGCAGTAGCAGAAGCAGTTCAGTTTCCTAGAGTAGTAGAATAATTTTCTGACGTATTTCTCGAAGAGCTTCAAGGCATGCCACTAGAGAGATAGTGATAGAGTTTACTATTGATTTGATTCCAGGGATGAAACCAGTATCAGAAAGAGTCTACAGAATGGCACCATCAGAATTGGAGATCCTGTACATGATGATTGAAGAACTCAGAGCTAAAGGATTCATTCTTGGTAGTCGATCGCCTTGGGGAGCCCCGATGCTTCTTGTGAAGTAGAAGGATGGTACATCAAGATTATGTATTGATTATTGTACCATGAATTTCGCAACAATCAAGAACCGATATCCCATAACAAGGATAGATGACTTATTTGATCAACTCAGTGGAGCGACAATATTTTTGAAGGTTGACTTACGGTCGGGGTACCATCAGATCAGAGTCAGACAGTAAGACATCCCAAAGACAGCATTCAGATCTAGACATGGAAATTGGAAGTTTCTTGTTATGTCATTCGGAGCGAACAATGCGCCAGCAGTATTTATGGATCTCGTGAATCGCATATTCATGCCCTATTTGGATCAGTTCATGATAGTGTTTATCGACGACATCATACTCTATAGCAAGAGTGAAGCGGAGCATGAGCATCATCTCCGAGTAATCCTTCAGATTCTCAAAGATCATTAGTTGAACGCGAAGTTCAGTAAGTATAAATTTTGGCTTGATCGTATTTCGTACTTGGGTCATATCATCACCAGAGGTAGAGTAGAAGTGGACCCCCAGAAGATCGTGGCTATAGAGACATGGCTAGTACCCAGTACCATCGTAGAAGTTTATAGTTTTCTAGGATTGGTGGGATATTATCGACGATTTATATCAGATTTTGCTTAGATTTCAGCGCCATTGACGCAGTTGACCCGCAAGGATATACAGTTTGCTTGGACCGCGGAGTGTCAGAGTTCATTCGACGGTACCCATTCTCATGCTTCCAGATGGGACTAGAGGATTTTTAGTTTATTGTGATGCTTCAGACAGAGGATTGGGATGCATCTTGATGCAACATGGCAAGGTAGTGGCTTATACGTCATATCAACTTTGTGATCATGAGAGTAATTACCCAACCCATGACTTGGAGTTAGCAATGGTGGCTTTCGTACTCAAGCTTTGGAGGCACTATTTATATGGAGATCGATAATGATTTTCACCGACTACAAGAGTTTTAAGTATGTATTTACTCAGAAGGATCTCAACATGCATCAGAGAGGGTGGCTAGAGCTACTAGTGGATTATGACATCAACATGTAGTATCATCCTTTGTAAAGCCAACGTAGTTGCAGATGTATTGAGTAGAAGAGTAGGAGCTTAGTTCTTGACAACACAACCCGAGTTTGTAACGCCCCAGTCCCAAAATACGTAGGACCAAGTACGTAGACATGCCAGCTGTATTCATACGAAATACGTAGGTCTCGTATGAATACATAAGCTGTAAAATGTAGTAATCCAAGACAACTAAATCTCATCCACAATGAAAAGAATAATAATATGAATATCAACTCGAATATTTATGATACAATCGTTGGGCGGAGACAAAGTCCACTACCAACTATCTCAATGAAAGAAAATGTACAATAAATCGAGCGATAAAAATGGCAAGACGAACCAAGCGCAAGCGTCTTCGAAGGAACGGAGAAGATCACGGCCTTGGCTAGAATACCTGCGGAAAACATGAACACATCCCTGGGGAAAAACCAGGTCCTCAGAGGGACGTAACAAGATACATAAAAACAATACCATGATGAACTGTAAATGATACATGATAAATAAAAAGACCACATGCTCCAACACAATGGAACCTAACCATCTAGGTGTAATGCAAGTCGAAAACTATACTGGAACGTATAAGTGGGTAGGAATAAAGCATAGCATCCACTAGAGGCTTTCGCATGAACTAGTATACGTCTCTGACCGATCTGACGACGAGGTCAGGGCCGTGCAATGGATATATCCCCTAGTTCATACTTTGCATCGCTAGCATACCTCCTGACTTATCTGACGACGAGGTCAGGGCCGTGCAATGGATATATCCTCTAGCGACACACCCATAACAGGGAAACCATAACCCATAACCGGGCAATCTAGAAGGCTGTGGGATAGCTCATACGTCCCAGTAGTTTTCCCCGCCCATGTATCACACAAGTCATATCCATGTCTTGGCGATCCATATCTCTATGCAAGTCACTATCTAGACTCCGCTAATCCATAAATGAACCGACACACGAACCGCCCGTATCGTTAGCAAGTCGAATACGTAGGTTCGTGCCGACTCTATGATCCTCACTCATGTGTCGTGTATGAGAAGTGTCAACAAGTCAAAGAAGTTATGGAGCATAACTTCAACACACCGGGGAAGTCCACTACCACATATGGTCTACACACACACGCACACACACAAACATCGATATACATATCGATGGCACCCAAGTCATACTTGGACATGCTATTACTAATATAAAAAAAACACTAGCAACATATAAAATATCATGAATCAAATGTAAGTACAAGATGGCAAGGTATCTTGCCTGGTAGAGCTCCTGGCATACTGCAACGCTCAAGGTGGCATGACTGCGATCAATGCGGCACAAATTTCGACTTCGGTGCAACCACTATGCAAGGTGACCACGAACGGTGGCACGGACATTTCCATTAGATCAAAGAGGGTCAATTTAGCTAAGGACGATATAGAGAGGCCCGAGATTGCAAGAGGATGGGGCTAAGATGAACCACAATAAGAAGCGAGTTTTGAGTGAGAGATATGTCTATTATTTTAAAGAAATAATTTATACTATTTAAAAATACTTTTTAGTTAATCTAAATATAACTACAAAATCTAAGAAAATTATTTTAACAACAAAAATAATTCTAAGTTTGTTAACATCTAATTTATAGATAAAATATACCTTTTTCCCAAAAATAGTTTAGACAGATATTAATAATCTGGAAAATTATATTGTTTAAAAAGAACAAGCCAAATATAATATTTATATAAATGCATATATATATATATATATATATATATATATATTTATACAAAAAAATGTATATATAAAGATACCCGCAAAAATGAATTTTTGTATGATAATTAATACAAATTTAAGATATTAGTAATACTGATAAAATAATATTAATAATTTATATTGATCCTTAATCCCAGTTAACCTGTTGTAATAATAATAATAATAATAATAATAATAATAATAATAATAATAATAATAATAATAATAAAACAACAACAAATAATTAAAAGAAAAACAATTTAATTACACAAACAAAAATAATAATCATTTTTAATAATAATAACAATAATAATAATAATAATAATAATAATAATAATAATAATATACCCTCTTCTTCTGTTCTCACTCGGTGGAGAGAGACTCAACCGAAGAAAAAAAAAAACGAATGGGGTTAAGAACGGGAGAGGAAGCTGAGGAGGAGATCGGGAAGCGGCCGGCGGCGGAGGCGAAACGACGGCGCGGGCGGCGATGGGTGAGAGGAAGAGAGGAGAGAGTGGAGAAGGGGCGTCGGGCGGCGTCGGCGTGAGGTGAAGGAGGGGGGTTGGGGAGTCGCCGGAGGGTTTGAGCGCGCGCGGCGGCGGAGGATAAGGCCGGCGGTGGGGCGAGTCGGAGAGGGAATAGGGAAGGGAAGTCGGAGAGGCGCTCAGGTGGTGGTCGTGGCGGAAAAACGGGAGAGGAGGTGGCACGGAGAGGGAGCAGAGGAAGAAAGGGGGTTTCAGGGAGGGGAAAGGCGGCGGAAGACCAGGGCGGTGGCGGCGGACGGTGGCTTCGTCGGAGACGGGCGGAGGAAGATCGAGGGACCGAGGAGGCGGATCTACGGGTTCTGTGACCGGGCCTTGGCCGAGGATGCGGCGGCAGTCGCCGTGCGCGGCAAGGCGGCCGGTTGGGGTCGGGTCCAGCGGACGGAGAACGCGGCGGAGGCGCCGGTGATCGCGCTCGGGGAACGGAGGTATGGGTTTTTTCGGTTTTTGGGTTTTCTTTTGGCTTCTTTTCTTTTGGGCGCGCCGCCGGCGATGGTCGGGTGGCGTAGTGCTGGTCGGAGGCGGGTTTTGCGATGGGACGGTGGTGGTGTGGGGAGACGATGGGGTTTTGGGCGGAGGTCGAGTATTCGGTGGTGTCGGGTTTGGTGCTGGTGGTGGCAGCAGGGCTGCCGCGGCAGTGGCCGCGGTGGTTGTGTCGGTCGAGGGTGAGGGTGGTGATGGCTGGGTTGTGCTTGGGGACGACGGGTGGTGGAGTTGGAAGTGGCTGAAGTTGGCCAGGTGTGGACGGGTGATGTTTTGGTCGGGAGTCAGAGTATTATGTCCTGGTGGTGTCGATGGTGATGATGTTGTGGATACGGTGGTGGCAGGTTCACTTGGTTACATGGAGTTGACGGGAAGGGAAGATGACGGACGTCAGGCGACAGTAGACTAGGGTTAGAAATAGGATTCGATTGTGTCGGGGGTGTGTCCGACAGAGAAATACAATGTATATGTACTAATGGAATAAGATAGTGGAACACGGACACGATGCACTTGATTGTCTATGAAAATTATTTGTGGAAAAATTTATGGCTTGAGGAAAAATAATGGAGGAGTACCTGCCTATTTATAGGATGTGGGAATTCCCATTAAGATAAGAACTAGGATTATTTAAAACCCAAGTAGATAATTCTTCTACTTAATTTAAAAACCAAATCCAAATCTAAATACGATTCTACTTTAAATCAAATTAAATTCAAAATACAAATCAATTTTTAAATCACATCTCTCTGGTTTAAAATTTAAATAAATCAAATCTCAATTATTTGTATTGAGTTAATATGTTTAAATAAATCTAAAGATTAAATCATGCTACAATAACTTCCAAATATATTTTCAAAATACCCATAATAATAATTTCGAAAATAACAAATATTTTTAAATAACTTTTTTTTTGAATAATAAAATATTAATAATAATAGTTTCGAAAATTATAATATATATTATGTATTAATAGGAAAAATTTCAAACTATATTTTTACTAACTTGGATAAAAATTTTGAAAGTAAACATTAAATCTTTAAATTACCTTTTTGCCAAATTACTTTTAAAAAATATAATTAGTATATATATTATTTTGAAACCATCATTGATAATAAAATCAAAAAGAATATTTTCTAAAATATGTATATTGCACATAATCGCACTCGACGAGAAAATACAAAAAAAATATAAATTCGCGTGTGACGTACAATACAACTATGCGACGTAAAATACCAAAAATTTAAACCAATACCAAATTTAATAAAAAAAATAGTAGAAATTTAGGGGTTTTACAGAGTTACTTGTAGATCTTCAGATGATGGAGATAGAGATAGTTCTCCCTTCCAACGTGGCATTGATGGCCAGTATGCAAGTTCAGTCCAGTATAGTTGAGAGGATCAAGATAGCTCAGTCAACGGACTCTAAGCACCAGTGGCTTAGAATAGAATATGAGGCGGGACGAAGAGCAGAGTTATGCATTCACAAAGATGGCACACTCCAGCATGGAAGGCGTTTTTGTGTACCCAGTGGTGACATCAGGCAAGAGATCATGGCAGAGGTTCACAGTTCTCAGTATTCAATTCATCCAGGTGGTACAAAGATGTATCGTGATATTCGTCAGCATTTCTGGTAGAATAAAATAAAGAGGGAGTGTCATGACCCGCACCCTAGAGTAAGGGTACGAGACATGGGTACGTCCAGCCTACGTCACAGTGTCGGCGGTAGAACGCTGTCCTAGTTCAACATCTAATAATATATAAGGTACATGTACAGTATATACACTCCGAATGGAGGTGGCATCGCAATACAGTCTCAATCACATCTAAGGTAGAATACGATAAAGATAGATAGATAGATATGAACAGAAAGAAATCCATAGAGATACAATCCAGATAAAAGTCTAAGTGTCTAAGATAACACATATCCAGATAACATCTCAAAATCTCGATACAGTAATCCAGAATAATACAATGAAAGACATCATAGTCTAAGGGAGTGTCATCCACTGCTAAGGGGTCCTGCTACTGGTCCAGGTCACAACAGTCCTCTAGGGTAGTCCCATAATAGGTAGGACAGAACGCCTCAGCCTCGTCCTCTGTAATATTTTCAACAGGTCCAGTCAGGACAGGAGCAAGTATAGTACATCTCAACAAGTCATAACAGGTTAGAAAATATAAACAGGCTAGAGAGTAAGATACAAGAAATTGAAAGAATAATATGATGTAAAAATGGAGACTGTAAGTAAATAGATATAATATATATGAGAACTATCAGTGCTAGTGATTTAGAGTACAAGACGGTTACGTAAACGGCATAATGTTGTACACGAGTAATCTACAGAGGTTGTACACGAGTAACCTACAAGATTGAATACATAACTACTTCTACTCCCCCACCCTAATCAATACATAAGGATCTAGTCAAGTTATGTTATTGCACATGAAGTATAGTTGTACACGATGATCATGTGAGCACATGAGTATACACGAATAACACGAACACAAGGAGTACACGATGCTCATGATAAAGTACATGAACATGAAATACTCGATGTATCCGCTAAGGGGATAACATCGCACGACAAGATCCATATAGTACTAATCCGTGTTACCAACGTGTCAGCATCAAGTAAAGTAATCTAAAGCAGGAAATATACTCCTAAACAAGATATAAAATGATCAGAGAATGTACTCGCCTGGTATTCTGAATATCTGGAAAGAATCTACTATCCGAGGAGTGGTGTCTGTCTCCTATAGAACAGTACAAGTCACTACATGTCTAAAATAATATAACAGACTGCTACAATGCATCTACATCATGTTTGGGGTCAATCTAGGCTAAAGTCAACCCTTGGTCAACTCTAGTCAACTATACTAGTCAAACTAGGTCAACTAGGTCAAGCCTAACCCAAACAAGTCTCACTAAGCCTAACCAGCCTATTCTAGCATACACGTACAATACAAGGCCATACAAGTCATCAACACTTATCATAGGTGTAATATGCCATACACATAGGCTATATGCCAAGTATATAGGCTATAGGCCATTGGTCTAATTCACACATTTCACACATATAATATATGCCTAATTTATATAAATAACACACTCATACACATATAGGCCACATTATTATATACCACATATAGACATATATATATATACACACACATATATATATATATATATATATATATATATATATATATATATATATATATATATATATATATATATTTTTTTTTTTTTTTTTCAAAACACTACAATTTTATTGAGATTTAGAGTCAAAACCGAAACATACAAAAAGGATTTCATAGGAATCCATGAACTAAAAAAGAGCTTAGGTCTTCTTCCTGCCATGGGAGCACGCAATTGTAGCCTTTCCGACCTGTCTCTAGATCTCTAATGTGATTTGTCTGCCATTGTATTTGAACTGCTCATACCGCCACTTGTTTCTATTCTTCCATAGGACCCAGCAAATAGCAGCGACTGTGATCTGCTTAAAATGCAGATTATTACGTCTCCACCAAAGATGAAGGCACTCCTCCAAAGAAGAAGCCCGACCACGAACCCGAAGTAGAATTCTCGATGACTTCCATGCAAGAGCGGCCAAATCCCTAGTATAGAAAAGATGATTGATAGTTTCAGTGTGGGGAAGCACACAACAATGGCAAGAAGAGGCCAGGTGATATCCAAGTTTTTGAACATTATCATCAGTCGGGAGACGGCCGAGAAGTATCCTCCACATGAGAATTGACCATTTGGAAGGGATACAAGAGCTCCAAATATGGTAAAACCTATTGTCAACAGGAAAAGGTTGTCGAATAGCTTTCCAAGCCGATGAGACCGAAAATGAAGAAGCTGGATTCCACCGCAGCTTAGTCCCCACTTCGTCAATCAGTTGGAGTCTGTCATCAAGATCTCTGCCAATGAGGATACGACGCCAAATGTGGGAAGCATTTGATTGAATAATAGCTTGTGAAGGATGTATGTTGGGGAAGTATCTTCTTTTCATAAATTGAGTCCACAGGAGGTCTTGAGTTCGCAATTTCCACCATAGTTTGACAGTGAGGGCGTCGAAGACGTCCTTAAGTCTCCTAACCCCCAAACCACCCTCCTCATGAGGTCGCGCAATTTGATTCCAACCAATCCAGGAGTGTTTCCTGATCCCGTCCTTGGAACCCCATAAAAATTGACTAAACATTGCTTCAATTTGCTTGATAACACTCAAAGGAGGATTACATGCAGCAAGGCAAAATATAGGAATAGAAGAAAGCACAGATTTGAGAAGGATCAATTTACCCCCAGGCGACAGAGTCTTGTTGTGCCATCCCTCAATCTTGCCATGGACTTTCTCCTTAAGCTCTTCAAACATAGCCGAATTCCTTCGACCAATCATTAAGGGGCAGCCAAGGTAAGTAATGGGAGGATGTTTGAGCTGAAACCCAGTTAAAGTACTCAAAGATATGCCTCTATCCACCGGATAATCCTCTTTGACACAAATTGCTGATTTAGAAGCACTCACGAGCTGGCCGGATGCATGCTCGTAGCGCAGAAGGATCTGCATAAGCATTTGAATAGACTGCCTGTCTCCTCCCGAGAAGATGATTATATCATCAGCATATGCTAGATGAGTAACTCGGGGGCATCCACTGGGGGAGTAGTACGGGGTGAAGCCCGGTTGAAGCGCCAAACGCTGAAGGTTACGACTCAAAGAATCAGCAGCAATAACAAAAAGCATAGGTGATAGAGGATCACCTTGACGGAGCCCCCTGAAAGCCTGGAAATATCCCGATATATTGCCATTGATCATCGTCGAGAAATGGACATTGTTGACGAGATGAAGAATCATGTTAATCTAGGTTTCGTTGAACCCCAATCTATGAAGAGTGGAGAATAAGAACCTCCAGTTAACCCGATCATAAGCCTTGCTCATGTCGAGCTTAATAGCCACATTGCGACCCCAGTTGTCATGACCGAGCATACTGAACATTTTCTGAGCCAGGATAATGTTATCGACGATCTCCCTGTCCTTTATGAAACCGCTTTGCTCCGGGGAAATGATATGTGTCATGAGAGGGGAGAGCCTATTGGCCAGGAGTTTTGAGAAAATCTTGTTCACAAAATTGCAGAGACTGATAGGCCGATACTCCGTTATAGAGGTAGGGTGTTTGTTCTTGGGGATCAATATGATGAGTGTACTGGTAATGACTTTCGGCAAGGAGAATCCATCAAAAAACATGTGAACCGCAGCTAGGATATCATCCTTTATAATCGGCCAACATTTGACGAAGAAGATCCCCGTGAACCCATCTGGCCCAGGAGCACTATGACGGTCGATCGATTTAACAGTATTATAGAGTTCCTCTATGGAAGGCTTTTGAGTGAGGGCAGCACTATCCTCATCACTCAACAATTTTGGAATTACTGCCATGAAATCCTTATCAGTTTGAACCGGCTCAGGAAGGAACACCTTCTCGTAGTGTTCATTAGCAATCTTCTGAATGCCCTCCAAATCAGAAGCAAAAGAGCCATCCTCACCCCTGAGTTGGTGAATATGAAGACGACGGCGCTTATTAGAAACACATGAATGAAAGTAGCCTGAATTACGGTCCCCGTGCAAATCCTATTTTAGCCGTGCTTTTTGTTTCCAATAAGCCTCTTCAATCTGAATCCTTTGTTTGAGGTGAGCCTGCGCTTCCTGGAGAACAAGGCGCAATAAAGGATCCTGATCATAGGCTACCTCAGCTGCCACTACCCTGTCCTCAGCGAGCTTGACAGCTTGGAAGATATCGCCAAATGTCGCATGGCTCCAAGAAGACAGAGCCTTTCTAGTAGCTGAGAGCCTCATCCCCAAGTTGTAATAGGATGATGATGATGAACTGATGTCCAAGCTTGCTCTACCGTCATGGAAAAAGATGGGTGGGCTGGCCAGAACGACAAGAAACGAAATGGTTTCTTCGGGACCGAAGCTCGAGCACGAAGCTGAAGAAGTAAGGGCGAATGATCGGACTCGGTGCGATTAAGGTGATCACAGTTGGTGAGAGGAGCCCAGTTCCACCAGTATTTGTCCATTAAAACCCGATCAAGCCTGGATCCTTGTCGATCAGGGCCGACTTCGGATTTGACCCATGTAAAGCAGCTGCCTGAGAAGGAAGTTTCCACCAATCCTGCGGCCAACTGAAAATCCCGAAACTCCTGCATAGACATCTCGTTGGGCGACAGTCCCCCGAATTTCTCGTCCGACCTGGTTATAGCATTGAAGTCACCACCCATCATCCAAGGTTGTGGGAAGAATGTTTGAAGACGAAGCAGAGAATCCCACAGCTCGCAACGGCCCTCCTTCGTGCTGCTACCATGGACCACAGAGATAAGAGCAGTAGAGGGGATAAGCGGGTGTGTGAAAAGGACCGAAAGAGATTGGTCCGTAGAGTCAGCCAGAGAGAGTTGTCCTTCATTACTGTAGAAAATCCAAATATTCCCTTTGTCGTTTGTAAAGCCCATGGAGAAGCCGAGCTTGACTTGATAGAAGTGAAGTTGGTCAGGAGTGACCTTAGGTTCAATAATAGCAAGGAAAGGCACCTTGTGAATGCGACAAAGAGTCTTGATTCTTTTAAGAGTCATGTGGTTGGCTATGCCCCGAACATTCCAAAAAAGAATGTCAAGCATTAGAGGTCGATGAGGAGGATAGATTTGGAGGGAGCTAGCTGCAGATTGAAGGACTCGAGATGATGGCGGCAGCATCTTCTTTTGTCTGGGCTCGACAGGGCGGCCAACTTCAGTCTCTGGTGGGATTGCACAATTTTCTTCTTCCTCCACCTGGAGGGCCCATGACCCCGCATGCTTCCGGAGCTCTCCCTCCTCGAGTTGGTCATCAGGTGGATCGTCTTCTGATGGGGGCGCTTGAAGTAGGGAATTAGGGTTGATTGCACTGATAGGAGCATCAGCAGATGAAGGCATTGCACTATTGTCGACTGTCACCGAAGTGATAGCTGTAGGCTCCTCAATGGAGTTATGGTGATTAATATAACCGTCATCTAGGGATGATGTAGGTGGCTCAGCTGGATTGGCTTGTGCCTGGATATCCGGGGGAATATATGGCAGTTCGGGATTGGATTGAGCAAGGGGAGCTGCTGTTGAATGGTTCACGTGGGGAGGATAGGGAATTAATGCCTCCTCGGGATCAGCTGGACCGAGAGCAGCATTCATGGGAGGAGAAGCCTGATCATTAATTGCTCCTTCAGGTGTAGGGGCTTGAATGGAGCCTTCACCAATAAGTAAAGTAGTTTGATGCCTAGCAACCGGATCACGTGCACGTTTCGTTGATGGTTCATGCATAGGTTGTTTGTCTTTTTGGATAGATTTGCACGTGCTGCGAACATGGCCTTGGTGCTTGCAGAAAGAGCAGAACATGGGAGAGGATTCATATTCCACTCTTTGAGAGATCCGTCTACCATTGGAGAGCTGGATCGTAATGAGAGGAGGGTGAGATTTACTGGCATCAATTTCGATGAGGATTCGGGCGACACTTGGACGTGTCAACTCTTCTGTAGCGCGATCCAGACGCAGAAGATTTCCTATACCCATGGCAATAGAGAACAAAGCATTTTTGTTGAAGAATTGAACAGGTAATCCGGGAAGAGAAACCCAGACGGGAGCTAGGGGTGATTCCTCCGTCGGAGAAAAATCTGTATGCCACCGAAACAGTCTCATAGGAGCCCTCGTAATGAACCAAAGATCTTTAGACCGGAGGCGAAGGAAATCCGCCTCCTCCTGAGGCCGGAAAAGGAGATGTTTTGGGTCAATAGATCCCACGTGAACAGGTCCAACGAACTTGAAGTTCAAGAAAGCTTTCCTGATCACCTCCATGGATGGACGTGAATGGGAGAACTTTCCAATGAGGGCATAGCAGAACGGATCCGCGAGGATGGATTCCTCCTCCTCCGAAAAGGAGATCACTGGGATCCCCCTAGCGAAGGACGGAGCTCTTATAGGAATCGAGGGGGTCGAAACAGGCGGGACCCCCGCCACCGCCTCAGCGAACGTCTTAGCCATAGGAGCCAATGGAGCGAGTGTCTCCACCGGCGAGAAATCCCGGCCCGGCCAAAGGCCTAGCCGGAATCGTGGACAAAGGGGCGGCTAGGGTTTAGCGATCGCCAAGGCGATGGAGGTATCATCACACTATATATATATATATATATATATATATATATATATATATATATATACATAGAGTGAAAAAAAAAAAATATATATATATACATAGGGTGATAGGGTAATGGCATGTGTGCATGATAAATGGTACAACATGACAATAGAGTGTCCATGTGACAATGTGTGTGTGTGTATAAAAATCTGTGAGATGTGAGTGTGTAAGGGTGTGTGAACTACATGAGTATGTGTGTCTATGTGTATCCAGGATTAGGCCTAGGGAGTGTGTGTATGTGGCTAACATGTGTGTGTGATTCACATAGAAAATATTGTGTGTGGGTGTCCTGTGTTACTATATGACAGTAGGTAGTTGTGTCAATGGTTAATTGGGAAATGTGTGTCAATGTGAAACTGAAATCAGTGAATCAATAGAGAATGTGTCAATGGGTGAAGACAATGTGAAAACTCTGATTTAGATGACTGTTTGGGTGTGTGTGTGCCAATGCCATAGGCTAGTGCATATATCTGTGTGTGTGTTTAGATAGGGGTGAGTGATCAACATGAGTGTGTAGTGTTCTCAGAAATTTGAAGAGTGTCAATGTGAAGGCAATGGGAAATGATTATCAGGAATTGGGAACCACATAATAGTTGTGTATCAGTTCAACATTCACAAATCCAATTCAAAAACCAAAAACCTAACACCAAACATAACCAATGTTGAAAGTAACTAACACACATGTATATGAATTTAACATGACAATTAAACATCAAAAATCAGTTTAAACAGGGGATTAAAATTCAGGATTTCAATCTCAGGAACTGTGTATCAGTTGAATAGGGAATTTGCATTTTGAAACCTAAAAACATGATAATAATCCAAAATAAAGGTTGGTAACTAATACCCCACACATGCACATGTGTCACGAGGGTCTGTGTCCAACCAAGTGGACACAACCGTGTCTAAATCACTAAAACACCACACGAGTGCACAGGACTGTGCGCAGCGTCGTGCACACGTGCACGCGTGTCCAGCGCACGACACAGGCCACGTGGGGACACGTAGCCGTGCACACACGTATGCCGGGGGTAGGGCTACCCCTCTGACACCCTGTACCATATCCTAGACACGTGTCATGGCGTATCCAACTGCGTGTCAGTGGTAAAATCTGTGCGCGTACAGCAGCTCGTACGATCAGTACGTGGAGGAGAACTCCTCGCACACGCCACCATCTGAGCTCAAATTTTGGGAGACTCTTGACAGTCGTTGCCCCATCATTCTCGCCAAAAATGGCGTGTCCATGTGTCCTGTGCAGGGAGAAATAGACCTCGAGATGCAGGACACAGTGCACGTGTTGCTGCGGGCGTGTTCGTGTCCTCGTGTGGACACGACACCAAATCTAGTGAGCAGGGACATAAATTATTAAGCAAGCCCTACATCTAGGATTCATTCAAAAATATTTATAAAAATAGCACAAAACTATGGTTGTGGCATTTCATCAAACACCTAGCTTATAGGTTTGATACGTGTCCGATACGGACACGAAACCTAATACAATTTGCACCAAACATCTATTGTAGCTAGGGGACACCTAGATCTAAGCTACCATGCACTAAAAACAGGAATTAAATAGAATTTGAGGGTTTTACCTACGGATTGCAAGGATCAAAAAAAAGCCCCAAATCAAATGGTTTTCGTTGCTAGCCAACTCCTTCCAATTGCTCTAAAACTGAGATTGCTCCTCAAAATCAGCAAGTAGAGGTTGGTTAGAATCATATGCAAAATATTTGGGTCAAAAAGGATAAAAAATGAATTTTCTATGAATTTTGGAAAGTGGAGAAATTACCTTTCCTTCAAAAACTTGAATGAACACAAAGAGGCAAGAACAAGTCATTAGGACATTAAATAGGGGGGATTCCTCTTATAAGGCCATGGTTAGTTTAGCTAGGGTTAGGGTTTCATATTATAGCCTATGGGCTTAAGTCATCAGTCATTTAATGAAAGTCACAAGTCATTGCATTAAACCATAAGTCATGAAATGATTCACCTATTCTAATCCTCCTTTTTCAAAACTAGATTCTAAGTGACTAGAATGTGTTAACTTAAGTTAGACTAGGATCACCATAGCTAGGGTTAGCTTCTAGGCTAGTCTACTAGTCTCAATGTGTCAAGGTCCAAACTGGAAATCACCAATTCAACAAATTAATAAAAATTCAAAAATTTACCAAATAACCAAAATACCCTCAAGCTAGAAATGTGGTAGTGACAAATCTACCCTCCTTAAAATAATTTCGTCCTCGAAATTAAAAGGCAAAACTAACTGATAAGAAGGATAGATAATCATACCTTACGGTCCAAACAGATATGGGTATCGCTCGCGCATCTCATCCTCCCGCTCCCAGGTAGACTCGCCTTGAGAATGATGCCTCCATACGTCGTGAACCAACGGTATCACCTGGTTTCTCAGCACCCTCTTTCGGCGATCCAGAATCTCCACAGGTTGCTCTGGATAACTAAGAGTAGGTCCCACCTCAATCTCCGAATGATCAAGTACATGGCTGGGGTTAGCCACGTACCGTCTCAACTGTGATACGTGGAATACGTTGTGGACACCCACTAGTGCAGGTGGCAAGTCTAGCCTGTAAGCCACATCACCGACCCTCCCGCTGATCATGAAAGGTCCGATGAAGCACGAGTTAAGCTTCCCACCTCCACCAAAACGTATAGTACCACGAGTCGGAGATATCCGCAAAAAGACTATGTCTCCAACCTAATCACAAGCAAGGTCTCAAGTTACTAAATAATCAAACACGATCAAACAAATAAAACAAACAACAACCTACTTCTAATCCTATCTCTAATCTGTACCTCAAACTCCAACGACCTCCGGTGGCTATCGGCCTAGTGCCCATGTCTGTCCTGTGCCACGCGAAGTCTGTCCCTGATGAGCTTCACCTTCTCAGCTGCGTCAACAACCATCTCAGGTCTCAATAAAGCTCGCTCTCCAACATCATTCCAAGATAAGGGTGTACATCATCTATGCCAGTACAGAGCCTCGAAAGGTGACATCTCTATGCTGGCCTGATAACTGTTGTTGTAAGCAAACTCCACCAAGTATAGGTTATCCTCCCATGAACCTCCAAAATTCAAGACGCACGTCTGCAGCATGTCCTCGAGCATCTGAATAGTCCTCTCTATCTGTCCGTCCGTCTAGGGATGGTATGCAGTACTAAACTTGAGCTGAGTGCCCAAACTAGTCTGCAGACTCCTCCAGAAATGGGAAGTAAAGCGACTATACCGATCTGAGATAATGCTGACCGAAACCCCATGAATCCTGACTATCTGCCATAGGTATATCTCAGCAAGCCTCTCCGTAGACGTTCCCACATTGAATAACAAAAAGTTGGCCGATTTGGTCAACCTGTCAATGATAACCCAAATCGCGTCTTTCCCTCCTGGTGTACGCGGCAATCCAGATACAAAATCTAACGTGATATACTCCCACTTCCACTCCGGAATGGGCAATAGCTACAATAATCCTCCTAGTCTCTGTCTCTCTGCCTTGACCTATGTAGTGTCCCGCTCCGCGAAGGCACTAGATAGACAGAAAGATCGGATTACTGGCTCTGCAACAGAAGATGATTGATCTGGGTGAGTGGACGAAGTCTCATTTGCTGATTCGCTTATACCTAATAAGAATTTGAGTTTTTGATTGAATGCTTTTGTTAATAACAAGATGGTAAATCATTGAGTATGCTTTAAGAGAATCCACATGTTGCCATGCTAAGAACAAGAAAAGAGATAACATATATGCTAAGAAGATTTGTTACCTGCTAATAAGAAACGAATTGATGCCTGTATGCTAAGGTAGAGATGATGCCTTTAATCACAGAACTATTGCCATGCTTAATAAGAAACAGAAAAGAGAATGCTCAATTGTCCATAACAGTAAGCTATCAAGAGTAAAGTTCCTGCTTGTTGCTACTTGCTTAAATAAAGATTATTCATTACCCTTGATTATTGCTATGAAATGACAGGGATGTATAGAGATGGCACATTGTGTAAAAGAGATGATACGGCTTGTCCGTATAGAGAAAAGAGTAGAGCTACTGGCTCGATTACATGAAAGAGAAGAGATGAATATGTTTGCAAGTTGCTTGATCGATGCATGATTCTTTATATGATAGTTGCATTTGCATTGGTCTAGACGGCTTGTGCACAAGTGGTAGTCTCTCGACGATTCTGGGGGCACCCGGAGTTGATCGGCCTAGGAGAGAACATGACACCTGGGGCTAGAAGTCCCCGCAGTAAGAGGGGGTGTCAGTCTATTAGTAGTTGGGCAAGAAGTTCCGACTGCTAATATGGGTATTGCCTATGGACCACAAGAGTTATTGTCATGCTGCATATCGATTAGAGTTGAAAGAATGTTTTGCTAAGAGCTAACAATGCAGAGACGAACAGGGAAAAATGTTGGTTTTATCGTGTTTATGCTAATCCTTATTTTGTGCAGGAATAGACGGTCGGCTATGGTAAGAATCACAAAAAAGCGATACATGGGTGTTACTTAAGTTTTCATATATGAATTGCTTGCAAAGATTAATCTGTTACAAAGAAGTGCTACGTTCCCACTAAAGAAAAGATATGATACCATTCTTATTATTGTCCCTAAGAGTTGCTTGAATAAAGAAATAAATATGCTCATGAAACACGCTGCGCACTCCACAGATATGAATAGTCATAGTGCTTGAATTGACTAGTCCATTGTATGCTTGATATGAAATGAAACAAATGTTAGCTTTTTAAAGATATGTTTTCAAAAAGAAATGTAAACTGACTCTGTATGCATGGAATAAACATAGGTAAAAAGTAGCAAGATCACATCACAAGAAATGTTTTCTCATTAAATGAACAGTAATCATTTCAGACAAATGTAGCTCTTTTGTTCACAATTCACCAGTATGCTGATATACTGACCCACCATCAATCTACATGCAGGTGCACTATGCATCGAGAAGGATAGTCCGAAGCGATAGCCCGAGCCTCATCCTCATGAGCCAGAAATCAGAAGAGATGCCAAGAGATGACATCTGTTGCAAGAGTTTGGTTTTGTATATATGGGATGTAATGTATGGGAACAGGATCATTATAATCTGTGAAGTTCTGAGAGAATATAACATTGTATCAGAGAGAATCGAGAGCTTGTAATCTGTTCAAATGACATCAATAAAGAGAATTGTTTCTTGTTACCATTGTGTTCAATACATGTATTCTGAAATATGTCCGCTGCTGCTTCAATTATCTGCGATACGTTCCGCTGCGTATTGTCAATCTTGTCTATCTTGTCTTGCTTCAGGTCTTGGCCTTGTGCAAGCGCAACTTAGGCTTGCACGGCATCACGCCATAGCGAGGATAAACGGTCCCAAAGAGCCCGAAGCGAGGACGAAAGGACTCTGTGGGATCGGGACGTGACAACCTACTGACAGACCAAGCATATGGCTACGAAGCGAGCTACCTCCCACTTCATACCATACCACCAGACGTGCTCTCTCAGATCCTTGTACATCTTGTTGGCACCAGGATGTATAGAGTACTGAGATCTGTGAGCCTCCTACATGATCTGCTCCCTAAGCTCTCTATTAGACACACACAGCCTGGAACCGTACCTCAAAATGCTATCCTCTGCAAGAGAAAACTCGCCATCCACTAGCCCTGCTCGAACCAGCTCTCGGATACACCGCAGAGCAACATCCTCAAACTGCGTCGACTTGATCCTCTCCATCAAGTCTAACTGTATCTGAAGGCCCTACATCTGCATCTGCACTCCGGGCACAATCACCTCAATCCCTAGGCTCTCCAAGTCTGCAAGCAAGTACCGATCCATAGTCAAACACATGACTGTCGGATACCTACTCAATGCATCAGCAACTACGTTGGCCTTCCCTGGATAATACTGTAGTGAGATGTCGAAGTCCTTCATCAGCTCTAGCCACCTGTGCTGCCTCATGTTGAGCTCTTTCTGTGTAAACACATACTTCAAGCTCTTATGATCTGTGAAGATCTCCACCCTCTCTCCATACAAGTAGTAATTCAACAGCTTCAGAGCAAAAATTACTGCTGCCAACTCTAGGTCATGGGTAGGGTAGTTCTTTTCATGGGGACGTAACTGCCTGGAAGCATAGGCAATCACCTTTCCATGCTGCTGTAAGACACAACCCAACCCCTTCCCTGAAGCGTCACTATAGATAGTGAATCCTCCTGAACCTGAAGGCAATGTCAGAATCGAAGCTGTCGTATGCCGCTTCTTCAACTCTTCAAAAGCTTCCTGACACTTCTCTGACCAAACAAACTCATCATCCTTTCGGGTCAACCTAGTCAACGCTCTGCAATCCGGAAGAAATCTTGCACGAACCTCCTGTAATATCCTGCCAGCCCCAAGAAGCTCCTGGTCTCTGCTACTGAACTCGGTGCCGACCAAGCCTCAACTGCTGTGATCTTCTTCGGGTCCACTGAGATACCATCTCCAGTCACCACATGACCTAAGAAGTCAACTCTGTCCAGGAAGAACTCGCACTTCGAGAGCTTTCCATACAGCCTCTCCCTCCTGAGTGTCTCCAGAACCACTCTCAAGTGCTCCTCGTCCTCCCGCTCGGTCTTCGAATACACCAGGATATCATCGATGAACACCACCATGAACTTATCCAAGTACTGGTGGAACACCTTGTTCATCAAGTTCATAAACACTGCCGGTGTATTTGTCAGCCCACACGGCATAACCAAGAACTCAAACTGTCTATACCGCATCTTGAAAGCGGTCTTCAAAATATCCTCCCTCTTTACCTTCACCTGGTGATAACCTGACCTCAAATCAATCTTGTAGAACACCTGAGCTCCGCTCAACTGATCAAAGAGATCATCGATCCGCGGCAGTAGGTATCTGTTCTTGATCATCAGGTTGTTGAGTGCCCTGTAGTCGATACACATCCGTATCGACCCATCCTTCTTGGGTACAAAGAGTACCGGTGCACCCCAAGGTGAAGAACTCGATCGGATGAAGCCCTTATCCTGCATCTCATCCACCTGCTTCTTCAGCTCCACCAACTCACTGTTGTTCACTCGATAGACATGCTGAAAAATCGGTTTTATGCAGGAAACCAAGTCTATCGAGAACTCAACATCCCTGTCTGGTGGAAGTCCCAGAAACTCCTCTGAAAATACGTCCATAAACTCTATAATCAAGTGATGTGGAGCCACCTGCTCCTCAATTGAAGCTCCGCAGAAGACTCCGCTGTCCTGCTTCGCCTGCCGCTGGGTGTACCCGAACTCTGGCTCTCCTGACACTCCAAACAGAACTCTACCCCCTCGACAATCAATACTGGCGTGATGCCTGCTCATCCAGTCCATACCTAATACGATATCATAGTTCGGTAGTGGCATGACGAGCAGACTAACCCCTAACTCTCGGCTTCCCAAAATAATGCTCTGCCCTCTGCAAACACCACTCACGAGGATAACACCACCCCGGTCGTGATCTTGTAGGTCCTAGGCAATAGTTCAGATATAAGACTGTGTCTAATAGAATATAATACTGATCCAAAATTATGGGAAGCCCTGGAATCAAATAGAGTACAAGCTAGAATGGAGTCGAGGAGAACCGAACCTGCAATCAACTCTCCAACGACCTCTGCATCCTCGGCCGCCATGGTGAAAGCTCATCCCTGCTGACCTTCCGGAGCCTACAGCTGATGATGGAGGTACCTCTGCTGCTGAGTCTACAGTGGGCCCTTCAGCTGGCCTACTAGAGCCTTGGCTACTCTATCTTCTCCTAGTATTGGACGCATCGATGATACTGGACAGTCTCTCATCTGATGGTCCACTGATCCACACATCAGGCATCTTCCAAGCCTCTTCCTGCAGTCCTCCCACCTGTGCCAGGCTTCTTGCAGAAGGTGCAATTGATGGCCTGCTGCCGCCCCCTCGGCTGCTGATGCTGCATCTGCTGAAAAGGTGCCCGGCCCTACTGTTGAAACTGCTGATGTACTGGCCTCTGCGGCTGCTGGGACTAAAAATAAGGCCTCTTGGCCTGGCCCCCACTGCTGCTAGATCCCTGGAAGTCCAGAACTCTCTTCAGCTTCAACCCCAGTTCGTCCTCCGCAGCCATAGGTCCAGAAAAGATCTCCGCAAAGGTAGCATTCCGGTCACTCTTGGTCAGTGACCGAACCTCCCTAATCAAACCTCTGCGGAACTTCCTCGTCTTCATCTTCTCAGTCAAGTCATCAATGAACCGGGCCAACCGACAAAACTCTCCGGCGTACTCAGCAACTGTCTGGTTCCCCTGAAACAAACTCTCAAACTGTGCCTCAATGCCTCCTAGGGCCACATCTGGGAAGAACTGTTCCTTAAACAGCTCCTTGAACTGCGCCCAAGTCTGACCCTCAACTCCCACTCTGGGATGTGTCTGGTACCAAGTACGGGCTAAGTCCTGCATCTGACGTCCCGCCGCCTCGATATGGAGTCGGGCTGGTATCTCCGCCAGCTTGAATATCTCCTCGATATGCTCAATCCAATCATCCGCATAGTGAATGCCCTCGGTGCCCAGGAACTCTCTAGGATGTATCTTTTGAAAGTCCTGGATATCCTTCTCCCTCCGGCGAGGCTGCTGCTGTACCCCCTGATCAGTCACCATCTCTACATTAGTACGAACTAGCTGATGTGCCCCGTCAATCCTCTGACGGAAATCAGCAGTCTGCCACTACTGCTGCTGCTGGTAAGACTTCAGAATCCTCTCTACGAAGGAGAAGAGGTGAGCAGCATCTACCATCCCCGCAGGTGGAGGCTGCTATGGCGGAAGGATCTCAGGAAGCAACGGGCTCTGCCTCCTAGCTGGTGGAGGTGCTCCTCCAAAAGCTGTAGAAACACCCATTCCTAAGGGCAACACTGGCCCTGCGGTACCGGGAGCTGGCTGCTGCTGCTGAGGATGAGAGGTGGCAGACCTCTCCTCAGCATCCCCCATTCCGGGGCGATGCGATCTCGTCTTAACCATCCTGGAGACACAGATTAAACAAGAAACAATTACTGAGAATGAGCAAAATATCAAAGGAGGACAATTTAAAATTCAAAAGAAGACAACAAGCAATAAAATATAGATATACGGAATCTGATAAGGAGTTTTTTCTGGTGTGATTGAGTACTTTCAAAATATCCTATTTTCTACTGCAGGCTGCAGTGATACTCTAGTTCGAATACCACTACATTTCTAAACTAGGACCTGCATGGGCCACCACAAAAATGTGTCACGACCCGCACCCTAGAGTAAGGGCACGAGACGTGGGTACGTCCAGCCTACACCGTAATGTCGGCGGTAGAACGCTGTCCTAGGTCAATATCTAACAATATATATGGTACCTGTACAGTATATACACTTCGAATGGAGGTGACATCGCAATACAGTCTTAATCACATCTAAGGTAGAATACGATTAAAGATAGATAGATATGAACAGAAAGAAATCCACAGAGATACAATCCAAATAAAAGTCTAAGTGTCTAAGATAATACATATCCAGATAACATCTCAAAATCTCAATACAGTAATCCAGAATTATACAATAAAAGACATCTTAGTCTAAGGAAGTGTCATCCACTGCTAAGGGGTCCTGCTGCTGGTCCAGGTCACAACAGTCCTCTAGGGTAGTCCCGTAATAGGTGGGACAGAACGCCTTAGCCTCGTCCTCTGTAATATTTTTAACTGGTCCTGTCAGGATATAAGCGAGTACAGTACATCTCAATAAGTCATAACAGGTTAGGAAATATAAACATGCTAGAGAGTAAGATACAAAAAACTGAAAGAACAACATGATGTAAAAAGGGAGACTGTAAGTAAATAGATACAATATATATGAGAACTATCAGTGCTAGTGATTTAGAGTACAAGACGGTTATGTAAACGGCATGATGTTGTACACGAGTAATATACAGAGGTTGTACACGAGTAATCTACAAGATTGAATACATAACCACTTCTACTTCCCCGCCCCAATCAATACACAAGGATCTAGTCAAGTTATGTTATTACACACGAAGTATAGTTGTACACGATGATCATGTGAGCACATAAATATATACGATTTCACACGATTTGTACACGAATAACACGAACACAAGGAGTACACGATGCTCAAGATAAAGTACACGAATATGAAATACCTGATGTATCCGCTAAGGGGATAACATCGCACGACAAGATCCATATAGTACTAATCCGTGTTACCAATGTGTTAGCATCAAGTAAAGTAATCTAAAGCAGAAAATATACTCCTAAACAAGATATAAAATGATCAGAGAATGTACTCACCTGGTATCCTGAATATCTGGAGAGAATTTACTGTCCGATGAGTGGTGTTTGTCTCCTATAGAACAGTACAAGTCACTACATGTCTAAAATAATATAACAGACTGCTACAATGCATCTACATGATGTTTGGGATCAATCTAGGCTAAAGTCAACCCTTGGCAACTCTAGTCAACTATACTAGTCAAACTAGGTCAACTAGGTCAAGCCTAACCCAAACAAGTCTCACTAAGCCTAACCAGCCTATTCTAGCATACACACACAATACAAGGCCACACAAGTCATCAACACTCATCATAGGTGTAACATGCCATACACATAGGCTAAGTGCCATGTATACAGGCTATAGGCCATTGGTCTAGTTGACATATTTCACCCATATAATATATGCCTAATTTATATAAATAACACACTCATACACATATAGGCCACATTATTATATACCACATATAGATATATGTATATATATATACATATATATATACATAGGGTGATAGGGTAATGGCATGTGTGCATGATAAATGGTACAACATGACAATAGAGTGTCCATGTGACAATGTGTGTGTGTGTAAAAATCTGTGAGATGTGAGTGTGTGAGGTTGTGTGAACTACGTGAGTGTGTGTGTCCATGTGTATCCAAGATTAGGCCTAGGGAGTGTGTGTATGTGGCTAACATGTGTGTGATTCACATAGAAATTAGTGTGTGTGGGTGTCCTGTGTTACTATATGACAGTAGGTAGTTGTGTCAATGGTTAATAGGGAAATGTGTGTCAATGTGAAACTGAAATCAGTGAATCAATAGAGAATGTGTCAATGGGTGAAGGCAATGTAAAAACTCAGATTTAGATGACAGTTTGGGTATGAGTGTGCCAATGCCATAGGCTAGTGAATATATCAATGTGTGTGTTTAGATAGGGGGTTAGTGATCAACATGAGTGTGTAGTGTTCTCAGAAATTTGAAGAGTGTCAATGTGAAGGCAATGGAAAATGATTCTCATGAATTGGGAACCACATGACAGTTGTGTATCAGTTCAACATTCACAAATCCAATTCGAAAACCAAAAACCTAACACCAAACATAAACAATGTTGATAGTAACTAACACACATGTATATGAATCTAACATGACAATTAAACATCAAAAATCAGTTTAAACAGGGGATTAAAATTCAGGATTTTAATTTCAGGAACTGTGTATCAGTTGAATAGGGAATTTGCATTTCGAAACCTAAAAACATGATAATAATCTAAAATAAAGGTTGGTAACTAATCCCCCATATGTGTACGTGTCTTACAAGGGTCTGTATCCAACCAAGTGGACACAGCCGTGTCCAAATCACTAAAACACCACACGAGTGCACAGGACTGTGCGCAGCATCGTGCACGCGTGCACGTGTGTCCAGCACACGATACAGGCCACGTGGGGACATGTGGCCATGCACACACATACGCCAGGGGTAGGGCTACCCTCTGACACCCTGTACCGTATCCTAGACACGTGTTATGGCATGTCCAACCGCGTGTCAGTGGTGAAATCTGTGCGCACACAGCAGCTCGCGCGATCAGTGCTGGAAGGAGAACTCCTCGCACATGCCACCATATGAGCTAAAATTTTGGAAGATTCTTGACAGTCGTTGCCCCATCATCCTCGCCAAAAATGGCATATCCACGTGTCCTGTACAGGGAGAAATAGACCCCGAGATGTAGGATACAGTACATGTGCTGCTGCGAGCGTGTTCGTGTCCTTGTGTGGACACGACACGACACCAAATCCAGTGAGCAAGGTCACAAATCATTAAGCAAGCCCTAGATCTAGGATTCCATTCAAAAACATTTGTAAAAACAGCACAAAACTATGGTTGTGGCATTTCATCAAACACCTAGCCTATGGGTTTGATGCGTGTCCGATACGGACACGAAACCTAATGCAATTTGCACCAAACTTCTACTGTAGCTAGGGGACACCTAGATCTAAGCTACCATGCACTAAAAACAGGGATTAAATAGAATTTGAGGTTTTTACCTATGGATTGCAAGGATCAAGAAAAAGTCCCAAATCAAATGGTTCTCGTTGCTAGCTAACTCCTCCCAATTGATCTAAAACTGAGATTGCTCCTCAAAATCAGCAAGTAGAGGTTGGTTAGAATCATATGCAAAAGATTTGGGTCAAAAAGGATTAAAAATGGATTTTCTATGAATTTTGGAAAGTGGAAAAATTACCTTTCCTTCAAAAACTTGGATGAACACAAAAAAGGCAAGAACAAGTCATTAGGACATTAAATAGGGGGGATTCCTCTTATGGCTGGCCATGGGTAGTTTAGCTAGGGTTAGGGTTTCATGTTATGGCCCATGGGCTTAAGTTATATGTAATTTAATGAATGTCACAAGTCATTGCATTAAACCATAAGTCATGAAATCATTCACCTATTCCAATCCTCCTATTTCAAAACTAGATTCTAAGTGACTAGAATGGGTTAACTTAAGTTAGATTAGGGTCACCATAGCTATTGTTAGCTTCTAGGCTAGTCTACTAGTCTCAATGAGTCAAGGTCCAAACTAGAAATCACCAATTCAATAAATTAATAAAAAAAATTCAAAAATTCACCAAATGACCAAATACCCTCAAGCTAGAAATGTGGTAGTGACAGGGAGATAGCTCAGTTTGTCTCTCGTTGTTTAGTTTGCCAACAGGTTAAAGCTGAACATCAGAGACCAGCTGGACTTCTTCAACCTTTACCGATCCCAGAATAGAAATGGGAGCACATTACCATAGAATTTGTAACTGGATTACCTAGATCCCCAGCTGGAAGAGATACAATATGGGTTAAGTTGACCGACTCACCAAGGTAGCTCATTTTTTCCCTTTCAGAAATGGTCAGTTGACGGAGTAGCTAGCAGAGATATACCTCAGGAAGATAGTCAGATTGTATGGAGTGCTAGTCAGCATCGTATCCAACAAAGATTCGAGATTCATGTCGCACCTTTGGCAGAATCTTCAAGAGAATTTGGAACTCGTCTCAAGTTTAGTCCAGATTATCAACCACAGACAGATGGTCAGTCAGAGCACACGATTCAAACTCTTAAAGATATGTTACTATCCTGTACACTTGACTTTGATGTTTCATGGGAAGATCACCTGCATCTAGTAGAGTTCTCCTACAATAACAGTTTTCAGGCTAGAATCCAGATGGCACCATTCGAGGTACTATATGGCAGAAAGTATAGGTCACCTTTAGCCTGGGATAATGTAGGCGAGAGGCAGATGCTTGGTTCAGAAATGGTTACTCAGACTATCGAGGTGGTCAGAGAAGATAGAGATCATCTTCGAGTTGCACAAGATCATCAGCGCCATTGGACCAATTCTCATCGACGTCCACTTTAGTTTTCTATCGGCAACCAGGTATTCCTTAGGATCTTGCCTACCCATGGTGTCATTCGATTCGGCGTACAGGGAAAGCTTAGTCCTAGGTATATAGGGTCGTTTGATATTCTCGAGCGAGTAGGTGATGTGTCCTATCGTCTCGCTCTTCCGTCGTCGTTACGTGAGGTACATAATGTATTCCATGTATCCTAATTTCGACGGTACATCCTGGTTCCATTCCATATCCTTGATTATTCGGAATTGGTTGTTGGTACCAACCTTCCGTATGAGGAAAGGCCCATATCCATATTGGACCGAAGAGATAAGGTGCTCAAGAACAAGACTATTAGTTTAGTCCGTGTTGCTTGGGATCATCACTCTTTAGGGGAGTTAACTTGGAAATGTAAGGATGATATTCGATCACGATATCCACACCTTTTTGACTCATAAGGTATAATATCTTTCTTATGCCTTATGCTTTGAATTCCTTGCTTGCATGAATGATTGCTTGATTGATTGCTAGACATAATTGTATGTAGTTAGTATAGCTTGTCTCGACACCTCACGCCTCTTAGTTAAATTTTTAGGATGTAATTCATTTAAAGGGATAGACCTGTCACTCTTGTTTTCCGTTATACATATTTTCAGAATATGTGCACGGATGTCTGACATTGTCAGGTGACCCGTATTTCGACTTGTCTTTCTTATCCTTGCCTTGGTTTAATCTTGACTTGGTTTAATTTGGTTTTGTTGAACTTGGCATGGCTTGGTTTGGGTTGGTTTTAGATGAGAAGGTTTTTGTATATAAACCAACTTCTCATCTTTCTCCTCCACTATCACCATTTACTTATTAATCTTCTTCATTTACTCCTCCCATAACCCTAGGCAAGTACAACTTGCTCCATAGAGAACGTAATGGATCTCCATTTTTATTTATTCTATCTTCTTCTCTACATGATTCTAAGCATCTTTAGAACTTGAAGTTTTCGGTTTTGATGGACAAATTTTTATAGATCTAAAGTTTTAACTTTTTTTTTGTTTTGATCTCTAAAAACTTGGTATTTCTAAAAACTAGTAGTTCCATGTTGTAGAGAATTTGATTTCATATAGTTTTGGCTTTTATTTCGCTTGATTTTGAGTTCGAATGAGGAAGTTATGACTATGTCATCTTTTTGGAACTTTCATGGCTGAACTTGCTGTTTGGGGATGACGATCTTCATGCGCCTGGGAGGCCATGCGCAGAGACACCACATGCAGTAACATCCTGGCAACACATCCTTTGACTCCTAGCATGTCATGTGCGTAGGTTTTCTATGCGCTTGTACTGAAGATGCAATGTGAGTTTGGACATGCCGGATTGTGTAGGAATTTTGAGGTGCCGGATTGTGCAGGAATTATGACACGCCGGATTGTGCAGGAATTCTGATGCGTCAGATTCTTGATGTGCTAGATTTTTGACGGGCTGGTTTCTTGACGTGCCAGATTCTTGATGGGCTGGATTTTTCATGCGCCGGATTCTTGATGCGACGGATTCTTGACGCGCCGGATTTTCGACATGCCGGATTTTTTATACGCTGGATTCTTGATGCGTCGGATTTTTGACACGCCGAATTCTTGACGCGCTTGATTTTTGACGTGCTAGATTCTCGACGTGCCGGATTCATGACGTGCCAAAATTTTGACGTGGCAGATTTTTGACGCGTCGAAAAAATCCAAAATTTCCCATGTGCGGACTTGCACTATTTTTGCTTGTTTAAGTTGTTTTGGGGCTAGAATCTTATAAAACTCAAAACATGAAAGTTGTAGATCTTCGTCTTGGTTCGAGAATATTCTTGTCTCACTTTAGCTGGAATTTATATGTGATTGATAGTTTCGATCACTCATGCATGTACTCAATCTTCTTTGCATATTTTATGTACTTGGCTTAAATTGTGATGAACCGACTTGACAACTTGATAATGTTGATAAGCTTGAACTTGAACTTGAACATGATAATATGATCCCATCTTAATAATCTTGATAGTGGCCCGTCGAGGTGCACTCCTAAAAAGAACACGTGACATGACAAGTAAACCTGACATGACATGTATAATCTTGGTTGCTGTTGCGACAGCTATTCCTGCGTTGCTAGTATAACTCTTGTCTTGACTCCGTAGTTGATTTTTCCATTATAATTGTACAAGCTACCTATCTCGTCTTGCATCATGTTTAGGACATGGATTCCTAGTTACCAAGGTCAGGAATTTATAATGAATCTGACTAGGTTAAACGACTAGATTGATCAAGTAGTTCATATAGAGAGATTTCTTGGTTACCGGTGATCCCGTTATCCCGGCCACACATGTGGACTTGAAGCCTGCTATTGAGTAGGGCACATTTCCAGCACACTGTCATGTGTTGCACTTCTTGAATCATAAGTACCAAAGTACACCGGTAATCTTGAAAACTCTTGTAACCCCCGCCTGGATAACCTGGAGAGTCTGCAGGGCATGTAACTGCGGGAACATCTCAACTGCATCTTGTTAGTAACTAGGCCTGTATAACCCTAGTTAGCTAATGATAGCAAGCCGTAGGACTTGATTGGCCATGGCTGAATGATTGTCTCATGATTAACCTGAAAATTATATTCAACTCTTGTTCTTCCTGATGCAAGCAAGTATGTTCATTTTAACTCTTTTTTTTATGTTATTATCAATATGTTGCTTGTATCAGTTCTTTTTTTCTTATATGCTAGTTTTAGTTCATAAGTGGAGTCTCCATTGTGGTACTTGCTCTCTCAAGGTCTGACCCAGCTGGTTTTGTATGGCCAGATTTTGGAGTAGTACCTGAGGATCTTCCTGCCTTCCAGCCAGATGGTGCACACCAGGAGTAACCGTGGCAATGAGTAGATTTTCTTATTTTGCTCTCCCACCCTATTATAAATTATTCTTTTGAGGCGTTCAGCTACCGAGCAAGTGTTAGCTCGTATTGCAAGTTTATTTTTGTCTGCCTAAGGGCTGTAACATGATTGACAAATCCTAAGGTTAATCATGTATGACTTAACTCTTGCTAGTCTTCTCATTTTGTATGACTAGCTTCATGATCATCTGAATATGTAATGTTTGGGATGCCTTACTCTGTATGTCGGATGATCTAATATCTTAAAACATCCATTTGCTTGTGTGAGATTGAGACATTAGGATTGTTCTTGACCATAAGAGACTGATCGATTGTAGATAAACCCTCATGCATCTAGACGGCCATGACCATATTGCGGGGTTGGTTGCACTTCAACGTACGTAGTTGGCTGTGTCTGTCCCGTGCTCTCCAGTATTCTGGTTCTGGGGCGTGACAGTTTCTGTCGAGTCTGCGAGAAGAATAGGTTTATAGGTTTTAGCACTTTAGGTAACCGAGTTCGGGCCGAACTCTGGTAGTCTGAATTAGGTCAGAATCTAGGTTCTAAAACTCATTTTGGGCTTTTTGGAACTATTGGGCTTTTGGGAATATTTTTCAAATATGGATATTTTTGGTTTGTTTTAAAATAATGGGTTCGTTTAAAACAAGTGGGGTAGTTTGAAAAAACGTTTTTGGGTCAAGCCTATTTGTCACTACGACGCGGCTTACAATTTTCCTATACTCAATAAAAATATGAAAAATACATTTATAAAAGAAAAATAAATACAAACGCGATGACTGAGCAAATCTCGAATGGTAGCAGTACTAGTTGTCCTAGTTCGTTGTGAGTAGCCCTTATATCGAGTCCGATTTTAGATGATTATCAAAATCGGTTCGACCATGATCAATGGGCCAACAATCTCTCCCTTTTGATAATTGACAAACCTTGACCGAAATACCTTGATTCAAAGAAATCCTTATTATTGTAGTTGTATCCTCTCTTCTTTGACAAGTGTTGTATTTTTTCCTTCGTTGTCATTTACCAAAATGCTCTCCCGCAATTTATGCATATAAAAAGAGAATAATAATAAAGCATATATGTCACAGAACAGTTATATATTTAAGAAGGTGTATCGAAGATAAACTACCATGTATGAGATATGTGCATATTGGCAAAAGATTGAAATAAACAACTACTAGATTTTGTAAAGAAAATAACCACTTAGTACAGATGAAAGTGAAAGAGTTTTAATCCATACAAGCAACTAAAAAAAATGCATAAACGAAACTACATTTTCTTAGAATGTAATACATTTCTAAGACATGATGACAATATATAGAAAATCTACTAAACTTCATATCTAGGCTAAAGGCAAAGACATCAATACTCGCCTACATCCTGATCAACACGATCATCATCACCACCAGAAGTGTGAGCAGGCTCACCAAAAGATCTGAACCAATCATATCTACCTACAGGATTGAAGTACTTGCGTACTTCCCGATCCTCAACACGGTAGCCAAAAAAAAGTAGGATCTATGGAAAAGAAGCCAGGGCCGCCAGGCTGATGGGATTGAGCAAAGTGGAGATCAGCTAGTGTGTTCGAGATCACCTGAGTGCGAATGACATCACGGTACTCATAATCTCTCAACAGTTCAGTCCAACGAGTCTCTAAAGTACTAACTCGATCAAAAGTAGCCTGATGCTGAGCCTGAGTCAACTGCATGTGATCTCTTATCATATGGTGGAGACCCTCAATATTATGTAGATAATCAGTGGATGGAGCAGTAGTGACTAGAGTGGTAGGTACTGGAGCAGGGGGGAGCAACAAGAGCAACATGAGGAGTACAAAAATCTCAGAACTCCTAGCTGTACTAAGATGTACAGGTTCAACAAGTACGTTGCACTCATCTAGGTCAATGTCAAAATGTCGAAAGACGAGTGGCAAGTACTTTGCATAAACAAGATTTCTTTTGTTCATGTGAGCACGTACCATAATCTCGATCATAGTCTTTAGAAATGAAAAGGTAATCCCAAAGTGAATATAGTAGATGGCAGACAACTCAAGAGCAGTGATGTCATCTGTGGAAGTCTGCTTTGAAAGGATAGCAGAGAAGATGATCCTATGGAGGTTGTAGAAATACAAACTCATGTTCTTGGCTTTAAATTTACCGACAGGACAAGGTCCAGGATGTAAAATAGAAGCTTTGAACATGTTCAAAGACATGTCAGGAGGAAAGTTTAATTTGGAGAGGTCGTCTGCATCAAATTTAATATCACTTCCTCCGACACGGAAAGAAATAACACCAAAATTATAAGTCAAATACAGTAAAATAACCTAACAGGTTTGAAAAAGATAGAAAACGAAGTTTCTACTAAGTCATTGAATTGTATAAGATGAAAAGCTGTGAGATGGTCCAAAAAATATTAAAATTTATCGGGGCGCCGGCACAGACGGTGCGATCATAAACATCACTAAACCATTATATGGATTGGTCTAGCATTGCGAATGGAAACCAAAAAAGATCCGTTGTCCGGTTGAACCGAATAAAAACTTGAATGTTGTTGAGAGGATAATGATCCTTTATCATCTTCTTTCTCTTTTTAAAGAATTTATGTGTCATTGTAAAGAAAAGTTCTAGAAAATAAAATAGGAGACGGAAGGAAAATAGAGATTATAACTTCTAGAAATTGAGTATGTTGTAGAGAATGAACCCGAGATCTCGAATTCGAAGTTTGGAGTCAAAATTCCAAGTAGAATGGAAGAAACAATTGAATTAGGGTTAGGGTTTTGGTGGGTTCGGAGTTGCTGTTCGTGGAATACAGGAGGAAGATGAAGGAAGATGATAAATAGGAGAAATGGGACCCACTAGGTCGGTTGTAACTTAGCCAGCCGAGTTCGGCCCGAGTTTGCCTCGAACTCTGTTGAACTCTGCTTTGGTTATTTTACAACAAAAACAATATCCACTTCTGCAAATTTATCAAATCCATTCAACATTTTAATTCAAAAATTAAAATATTAATTTTAAATCTCGAATAATATAATTAAATTATTTAATAAATTAATTTTTGTTACAAATTGATTGTCTCGGATTAGCTGTAGGGATACTGCCATGCCCAGATTTGGGGAATCACTCGCTTTGCTTCGATTCATGCCGAATCGATCGTCCTCGCTAAGGCGTGATGCCGTACAAGTCTGGAGTTGCACTTGTACAAGGCTAGAACATGCACATTTATGTCATTTGAAAACATTTGAAATATGCCACAATTGCGAAAACATTGAGTAAGCGGAATAGGAAGAATAATATTTATTTTTATTGATGATTGTAGTCAGAATACAACTTTTCTCGATAATATTTGAAATGCCATTTTGGCTACATTGATTCAAGAAAAGAAGTACAACTGATAGGCTGCCATGAAATAACTTTCTGTTCCATACATCATGCCCCTTTAGTACTTTGAAATATAAGCAGCCATCTATAAAAATTCTGCAATACTTTGTGCGTCTATAGGGAAAACAACTTGAAAGGAAACATCAGTTCAGAAAGCTTTAATTTTGATGTGCGCCCGAGCCTTCTCTAGTACCTGTGGAGGAGGGGTCAGCACATTATAACAATACGCTGGTGAGCCCCGTTGGCCCACTCAGCTAAACCAACATTTTATTAATGATAAGCATTTTAAAGCATGGGATCATTTATGGAACAGGCAACATTCGAGGCAATATGATATTGCATAAAATAATGTTTACTTTACCATCGGTCGAATCCAGCTATCCTACATAAAATTATAGGATAATAATAGTACATACTGCCCCTGCACAAAATATTGATTAGCATAATTCCCCACAATATGACTACTGTTGTTGTTAAACCATATGGACTCTTTTCATTCGTTTGCATTTGGGACTTCAAGGTAATGATATGACAGCACAGTAGGGAGCTAGCCTCTATGATACCTCGCATTACTCATGCTCCCAAAGCACTTCATTATTTCCTCCTAGGCCGAATCGGTCCCGGCACCCCGGTACCGTTCGAGGAAATTATTGCTCAATCCATGTATACAAGTTGTCCATGGTCAGGCGAATGTGTGTCCGACTCGATAAACACAGTGTGTATAGAATAATTGAAGTAATAGGCAACATGATCATTTATGCATTTGATAACCATCAATTCTAGGCATTAATTCATTACATTTCAGTATTCAGTTCATTGCAGTACAATCAATTCCTTTCTATTTTCGACCTCTAGCTTCTTAGTGGTATTGACTTGTGGCATTAGCATCTTGATATCGATCAAAGGATGTTGCAAGATAATTATTTAGTAGGGATGAAGGAATAGCGAGAGGGACAATACCACCACAGAGATCCACACTCACCAAATTAGAGAATCGCAGAGAGAGAGAGAGGAACACTTGCGTGCTTAGCCTTCCGTCACGTATCAGTCTGCAATGGCACCAAAAGTTTGGTTAATACTCCGTCTCGTTATGTTCTCTTCTCTCAGAATTCTCAAGAATGAATGCTATACAAATCGATAAAACGGACAAGAATCAAATCATCGAAAATCATTCAAAAAAGCATCCATCAAAACCAAGCAACAAAACCAGCAGCAAAACATCCAGAGAAAACTCTTGGATGCATTTCAAGAGAAACCAATCCATTAGTTGGAAAGGTTCTTATGCACTTGTCCGTGATCGATTCGATGCCGATGATAAGTTTTACTAATACTCTGTTCTGACCGAGTTGATCAAGCCACAAGCCTTACATAGTGAACTGCTAGGAGCGGGGCACTACATAATATACCACTAAGAAAAAGTTTCGTCCTTGAAACTAAAAGCAAAAGTCCTACCTCAAAATTATCAAACAGCGAGGGGTATTTCACCCGCATCTCCTCTTCAAGTTCCTACGTTGGCTCTTCGACCGCCTGGTTCTTCTATAGCACGTTGACCAAGGATACTATTCAATTTTGCAAAACTTTCTCTTTCCTGTCTAAAATCTGGACAGCCTTTTCAGTGTAGGATAGGTCCACGCTTAGCTGTAACTGATCGAAATTCACTACGTGACTTGGATCATGCATGTACTTTCGCAGTTGGGACACATGGAAGATATCGTGCACATCAGCCAAAGCCGGAGGTAGTACAAGTCGATAAGCCACTGAGACTATCTTCTCCAAAATCTCGAATGGTCCAACGTATCTTAGGCTCAACTTTCCCTTCATCCCAAACCGTATCACACCTCGCATGGGTGTGACCTTTAAGAAAACATGATCACCCGTCGTAAATTCCAAAGGTCATCGATGTACATCCGTATAACTCTTCTGTCGACTTTGAGCAACTCTAAGTCTTTCTCGAATTAAGCGGACTCTCTCGACGGCCTGTTCCACAAGTTTTGGTCCAAGCACTTGTCGTTCACCGACTTCATCCCAGCATATCGGTGATCGATATTTCCGTTCATACAACGCTTCGTACGGGGCCATTTGGATACTTGACTGATAACTGTTATTATAGGCAAATTCTGCCAATACGAGATATGCGTCCAATTTGTCTTCGAATCGAGCACGCATAATCTCAACATATCTTCAAGAATCTGATTTACTCTCTCTGTCTTTCCATCAGTCTACGGATGGTATGTCGAGCCGAAGTTCAACTTTGTGCCTAATACTGAGTGCAGACTTATCCAAAATCGTGACAAGAATCGCCCGTCTCTATCTGACACTATAGTAACTGGCACCCCGTGTAATCGGACAATTTTATTTATGTAGATCCGAGCCAACCGTTCTACACCCCATGTTACTTTTATTGGAATAAAATGAGCCGACTTGGTTAGTCTATCCACGATAACCCAAATCGCATCATTCCCCTTTTGAGTTCTTGGCAAACCGACTATAAATTCCATACAGATATCATTCCCCTTCCACTGTGGAATAGCCAAATTTTGTAGTTCTTCGCCTGGCCGTTGGTGTTCGGTCTTCACACGCTGACAAGCCAAGCATTGTTACACAAATAGAGCCACATCTTTCTTCATACCATGCCACCAAAATGTTGAGCGCAGATCCTTGTACATTTTCGTGCTTCCCGGGTCTAAGGAATACTTCGCAAAATAAGCCTCGGTCAGTATTTCCTTCCTGAGCTCATCATCCTTAGGAATGCATAGTCTTCCCATGACACGAATAGTGCCATCTTCAACTGTAAAGTCGGACGCCTTTCCTGTAAGAATCAACTCGCGTATCTTATGCAGAAATGGATCGTCCTTCTGAGTAATCTTAATCCTTCCCTGTAGACTCGACTCAAGCTGCAACTGAGCCAATTGTACATTTTGTGGACGGATTTGAACTCGATACCCATCTCTTCAAGATCTTGTAGTACCTCCTTTGCTATTGCTAATGTCCTAATGAATTTTTGACTCAAGGCATCAGCTACCACGTTTCTTTTACCCAGCGTGTATGAGATTGTCAAGTCATAATCTTTGATCAATTCTAACCAACGCCGCTGCCTTAAATTCAATTCCTTCTACGTGAATATGTACTTCAGGCTTTTGTGATCCGTGAAGATATCGTAGGACACACTATACAGGTAGTGTCGCCACAATTTCAACGCGAACACAATCACCGCCAGTTCTAATTTATGAGTTGGGTAATTCTTTTAATGCTGTATGAGTTGTCTCGACGTATATGACATTGTCTTCCAATATTGCATGAGAACACATCCCAAACCAAGTCCCGATGCGTCATTGTAAATCCGAAATCCCTCAAAGCCTTCTGGAAGTGCTAAAATTGGAGCCGTGATGAGCCGCTGCTTGAGTTCTTAAAAACTACTCTCACAGCCGTCGGTCCACTTAAATACAACTCCCTTCTGAATGAGGCGAGTCAAAGGTAAAGCGATTCTTGAAAAGTCTTTCACAAACCTACGGTAGTACCCGGCTAAACCAAGGAAACTCCGTATCTCACTTGCTAATGTAAGCTGTTTCCAGTCTACAACTGCCTCAATCTTCTTTGGGTCAACGACCACACCTTCTGCCGAGACAACGTGCCTTAGGAACGACACACCATTCATCCAAAATTTGCACTTGCTTAGTTTTGCATACAGCTAATTGTCTCATAGCGTCTGAAGTACTTCTCTCAAGTATTCGACATGAGTCTCCCTTTCCTTTGAATAGATCAAGATGTCATCGATGAATACAACAACAAACTTGTCTAAGAATGGTTGAAACACTCTATTCATTAGGTCCATAAAGGATGCTGGAGCATTAGTCAAACCGAATGGCATGACCAAAAACTCATAGTGTCCGTGTAATGCCCCAGTCCCAAAATACGTAGGACTAGGAACGTTGACATGCCAGCTGTATTCATACGAAGTACATAGGCCTCGTATGGATACATAAGCTGTAAAATGCAGTAGAACCATAACAAATCTCATCCACACAAAATAAAAGAATAAAAATATATCATATAATCAACTATGAATTGTCTTTGGTACATGTAGTGGGGTGGAGACAAATCCACTACCAACTATGAAAATAAATACATCATAAAAGAATGAGTTTGGCGAGCGAAGCGAAGACGATCCAAGTGCAATCATCCTCGAAGAAATAGAGATGATCACGGCAAGAGCTAGAAAACCTGCGAAAAAAAAGGGCACATACCTAGCGAGGTAACCAGGTCCTCAGAGGGACGTAACAAGACACATAATATCATGCCATATAAACTGAATAAATATTGCTCAAATAAATAAGTCAATTAAATTGTAACATGTTTCAATACACACCTATTGAACTAGCTTACCACCCCTCCAACCAAATAAGGACAAGAGATGGTAAACTAATTCACGGTGACGTATATTTCCATGCTATGAATCCAATATGGTATCCGGACCCCAACAAGGTTCAATACCTTCTCATCGGAGTAGTAAGTCACACCTACAACCAAACAAGGACAAGATGTGACGAACTAATCCGCAACAAGTTATTGTTCCAAGCCACGGTCAGATACAAGTACCCAAACCAAAAGTACACGTACCTAACGGATAAGGTAGCATAACCGGTCTAAGTGAAATATAGTTAAGAACAATCCTTCCTACGCATGGGCCCTGGCTAAATAGGATCGACATAGTCCCCCCTTGGGGCACTAGAGGCCCAATCAATAAGAACATAACGTTCCGCAGAACGTCAGTGGCCATCAGTAATCATGGGTCATCAACCCCGTATCTCCAGCGGAGCTTCCGGGTCATAAGGGAAAGTGCATCGAAGCCAATACGCTAAGGAATTTTCCTCCCCATCCAATGCCTACTATGTTGTATCCACAACATAAAACCACTATTAACCGCTAAGTCAAACTAAGCACGCAACCTCTATTAGCGGTTAATCCTATCGTACGGCTTGTACGTACTGGTGGCCAGCCAATCACGCACGTCCGTGTTCTATATGTGACACACAACTTCGTGGTACGACGTGTCAAGGCCATGAATGTAACACACAAAGGTGGTCCCTTAAATCTAGGTTTAATGCGTAAGAAAAATAATACATAGCAGGAAATATAAATGAACAGTAAGTTCTAACAGGTTATGCCATGTATCACAGTTTATTTTACATAAAGAAAATAATGAATAATGTATAAAATATGAGCTAAAATAAATAAACAGCAATTGGCAAGGTGTCTTGCCTGGTAGTACGCCTGGTGTGCTGCAATGATCACTGTGGCATAAACTACGACTTTCGTGTAATAACTACACAAGGGGACCTTTGTTGATGGCACGGATAGTTCCATTAGGTTCAGAAGGGTCAAATTAGTTAGGGTGGACATAAGGTAGTACGAAATTGGTGAAAGAATATGAATAATAGGATTGGTCATGGAAAGGAGAAAAATCAAAGAAGAAAAAATGGATAATAATATATATATAAATATGGTTTTAGAGAACTATTTATAACACTCGAGAAAGAAAAATAATTGTACTAGTTAAAATAGTTTTTAGATAAATATTTGAGGATATAAAAATAGTTTTCAGGCAAAACTCTATATTTGTCGAAGTAGGATACTTAGATAAAAAGCTATGTTTTTATTAATTTAAATATTAAAATTTAGAAAACATAATATATTTTTAGGCTAAAATCTAGTTTGAAGCTAATGCAGGCCAAAAACCCTATTTTTATAGATTTGGCAAAATATTACATATCTTCTATAATAGCAATAGATATTTAAGTAACATAGCTTTATTAGTTAAAATAATTAAGTTAACTACTTAAAAAATCCCAAAAATTGTTTTTAGTGCAAAATAATGTTTTTAACTTTGATATAAAATACTTTAGGTAAATACTTCAAAAATTCACAAAAATCGCATTTAGCTAACTATAAGCTTGTAAAACTATACTGTATAGATGGAGAAACTAAATTTTATTATTTAGATAATATTCAAAAATACTAGAAATTATTTTATAATAAGAAGCTACATTTGAAATTAGCTAGTAGATATATATATGTTTATAACTAAATAATAAAAATAGTAATAATAATAATAATAATAATAATAATAAAAATAATAATAACAATGCTAAAAAAAGAAGAAGACAAAACATAACAAAAAAAAATCAAACTCAAAATAAAAGCTGCTGCTCCTCTCATTATTAGGAGAGAGAGGGAGAAAGGGCTGGAGATTGAGCGAGAGGGAGGGTCCCGGCCGCAAAGGCGGCGCCGGCGGGGAAGCTCGGGATGGGGTTTTCGGTGGCGGCAGTGAGTGGGATCGAGTCGGGGAAAGAGTGGAGAGCGGGGAACGAGGGAGTCGACCGGGCGCAGAAGTAGGCGGAGGTCTCCCGGCGACTGCGGGCTGCGCCGGCGGCACAGGGGAGGCTGCGCTCGCGGAGGCGGAGGCACCGGGGTCTCGCGGTGGAAGGGGAGTTCGGCTAAGGCGGTGGAGGCGGCAGTCATCGGGGCTGATCTTGGCGGGGAGCGCTAGGCCGACGAGGCCAGGAGGTGGCGGATCTGACGGGAGGCGGTGAGGCTCGGCCTGAGCTCGCCGGAGGTCGAGAGCGACTGAGCAGCGGCTCTCTCGAGGACGGCGACGTAGGGGCTTAGGCGGTGATGTTGGGAAGCAGTGGTGCACGCACGGAGGGAGGCGGCGCACACGCGGACGGGCATGCCGGCGACGGCGGTAGATTCAGATAGGAATTTCCCTTTTCCTGGTGGTGATGGGTCGGATGTGGTTGGTGGTGGAGCGAGGTTGTGTGGGCGGTGGTGTGATACGAGATTTGGGTCGCCGGAACAGATGGACGTACAGTGGTAGCGCTGGGGTGTTGACGGCCACGTAGTGGTTGTCGTGTTGATAGGAGTGATGGCGATGATGGCGATAATGACGAGACGGTGGCGGCGATGGTTCTGTGTGGAGTGGAGGAGTAGGGGTTGCAGATATGGTGATGGTTTGGATTAGGGTTAGGGATTGGGTCGTGGTGATCGCGTGTCCTTCGTGACACAGAGAATGAAGGGAGATGGGGTTCGGTGTGTCGGACACGGGTGATAATATTGTATATGTAAAATCGATCATTAGTGGAAATGATGGACACCGATACGGTGCACAACACTGTTGAGGATGGTGGAAATTTTGTAGATGGTTGGAGTAATTTATGGAGGAGTACCTGCCTATTTATAGGTTGTAGGAATTCCCAGTTGGATAAGGATTGAGATTTTCAAAACCCAAATTGATAATTTGCTACTAATTTAAAATCAATCAAATCCAAATCCAAATCCAATTCAAATCTAATTTAAATTCCATCTTTTAGTTCAAAATCAAATAAGATAAATCAACTTTCAAACATAGATATTAATTTAATTATTTAAATAGATCCATAAAATTAAATCAAAATTTAAATTGCCACAATAATTTAAAAATACATTTTCCAAAAATACTAACAATAATAATTTCGAAAATAACATTATTATTTAAAAATAAACTAATAAAATATTTATGAAATATATATGTTTTGCACGAAAAATATTATTAATAATTGTTATAAACGAAAGGCTTTGTATAAATAAAATAAACAAAATAGTGAGCTTGGAATTTTGGTACGATAGCTAAAATAATTATTATATAATTTATTTTGAAACTATAAAATTAGAAAAAAATATTTTTCTAAAATATGTACGCTCGCACAAATTTGCACTCGTCGAGCAATTACGAAAAACAAAATTTTGCGCACGACGTACACTGCAACTACGCGACGTACAATATACAAAATAAAAAAAATCGGTATCAAATTTATTATTAAAAAATATAGTAAAAATTTAGGGGTTTTACGTCCTACCCAACTTAAAAGAATTTCGTCCTCAAAATTAAGAATTCGCAGGGGGGTGAGAAGGCACAAAATAATTCACAATGTTTAACGAAAGATGCATTAGGAAATCTGAATTTCAATAACGGTCAAGATAATCATGGGTTAACACAAGAAGAAAAATAAGTGGGGGTTAAAGTTAGAATATGCAATAAAGGTTAGAGAGAATGAATTAAATACCTAGAAGGTATGATTTGAAAGTAGGTTGAGGGTTATAGGTGATTGGGTAGCTAGAGGAATTTCAAATACAAGTGCCTTCGTCCTTCCAAAATCGGTGAAGGCGACATTGATTTAAGGAGTTCAATGACGACTTTATCAATTACGGATATGTGGTTCAAAGGCGGTCGTATAAATTTCAAAAGAATCGTCAAGGCAATCGTGGATGGGATTCCAAGGGGTAAGTTTAACTACATCACATCCATGTAGATTAAAAAGGCGAACCAAATTGCACTCGGTTGATCAGACCATCATGCACCGGTTCTGATTAGACAATATGTTAGTGGGTGCGCACCCAATAAAACATGTCATGATCAAGCTCGATAAAAGAATAAGCTTGCAAAAACTAGGCTACATTAGCATCATTAGTCTAGATAGTAAAAATATAGGCACGTGAGATTAAGATTGAAATAAAGAACCAATATAAATAGTCTAAGTTTCATAAAAATCTAGTCTTGTTTATTCCTATACGATCAGTCTACGGTTTATTGCCCAAGGCTTGGTTGACCAAATGGGTTAAATCCCTCTAGTCCCTATAGTCTAGATAATCCTATTTGTATTCTCCATAATGGTCAAGGGTGTGTCAGGTCGTGGGGTATTCTACCCAACTTAAAAAAATTAAACTAAGGGTGTTTGGGATATCTAACTAGTAGGGTCAATCTCTAGCAAGCACGAATGGAAGATAAGAATAATGATAGAAGGAATCAAGCAAGATACAATCGATGAGTCGGTCGAATATGGAATCGAGGAAAAAGGTCAAGTATGTGGATGAGATCCTAGACTTCTAATCCTATTCGCAGGCTTGCTTGGTACGGTAAAGTAACCAAACAATTTATCTTGACCTGCATGGGCCACCACAAAAACATGTAACACCCCAGTCCCAAAAAACGTAGGACTAGGAACGTAGACATGTCAGCTGTATTCATACGAAGTACATAGGCCTCGTATGGATACATAAGCTGTAAAATGTAGTAGAACCATAACTAATCTCATCCACACAAAATAAAAGAATAAAAAAATATCATATAATCAGCTATGAATTGTCTTTGGAACATGTAGTTGGGCGAAGACAAATCTACTACCAACTATGAAAATAAATACATCACAAAAGAATGAGTTTGGCGAGCGAAGCGAAGACGATCCAAGTGCAATCATCCTCGAAGAAATGGAGATGATCACGGCAAGAGCTAGAACACCTGCGAAAGACAAGGGCACACACCTGGCGAGATAACCAGGTCCTCAGAGGGACGTAACAAGACACATAATATCATGCCATATAAACTGAATAAATATTGCTCAAAAAAATAAGTCAATTGAACTATAACATGGTTCAATACACACCTATTGAACTAGCTTACCATCCCTCCAACCAAACAAGGACATGAGATGGTAAACTAATTCATGGTGACGTATCTTTCCATGCTATGAATCTAATATGGTATCCGGACCCCAACAAGGTTCAATCCCTTCTCATCGGAGTAGTAAGTCACACCTACAACCAAACAAGGACAAGATGTGATGAACTAATCTGCGACAAGTTATTGTTCCAAGCCATGATCAGATACAAGTACCCAAACCAAAAGTACTCGTACCTAACGGATAAGGTAGCCTAACCGGTCTAAGTGAAATATAGTTAAGAACAATCCTTCCTACGCATGGGCCCTGGCTAAATAGGATCGGCATAGTCCCCCCTTGGGGCACTAGAGGCCCAATCAATAAAAGCATAATGTTCCACAGAATGTCAGTGGCCGTTAGTAATCATGGTTCATCAACCCCGTATCTCCAGCGGAGCTTCCGGGTCACAAGGAAAAGTGCATCGAAGCCCATACGCTAAGGAATTGTCCTCCCCACCCAGTGCCTACTATGTTGTATCCATAACATAAAACTACTATTAACCACTAAGTCAAACTAAGCATGCAACCACTATTAGCGGTTAATCCTATCGCACGACTTGTACGTACTGGTGGCCAGCCAATCACATACGTCCATATTCTACATACGACACACAACTTCGTAGTACGACGTGTCAAGGCCATGAATACAACACACAAAGGTGGTCCCTTAAATCTAGGTTTAATGTGTAAGAAAAATAATACATAGCAGGAAATATAAATGAACAGTAAGTTCTAACAGGTTATGCCATGTATCACAGTTTATTTTGCATAAAAAAATAATAAATAATACATAAAATATGAGCTAAAATAAATAAACAGCAATTGGCAAGGTGTCTTGCCTAGTAGTACGACTGGTGTGCTGCAATGATCACTGTGGCATGAACTGCGACTTTGGTGTAATAACTACACAAGGGGACCTCTGTTGATGGCACGGACAATTTCATTAGGTTCAGAAGGGTCAAATTAGTTAGGGTGGACCTAAGGTAGTACGAAATTGGCGAAAGAATAGGAATAATGGGATTGGTCGTGGAAAGGAGAAAAATTAAAGAAGAAAAAATGGATAATAATATATATATATATGGTTTTAGTGAACTATTTATAACACTCGAGAAAGAAAAATAATTGTACTAGTTAAAATAGTTTTTACATAAATATTTCAGGATATAAAAATAGTTTTCAGGCAAAACTCTATATTTGTCGAAGTAGGATACTTAGATAAAAAGCTATGTTTTTATTAATTTAAATATTGAAATTTTGAAAACATAATATATTTTTAGGCTAAAATCTAGTTTGAAGCCAATGCAGGCCAAAAACCCTATTTTTATAGATTTTGCAAAATATTACATATCTTCTATAATAGCAATAGATATTTAAGTAACAGCTTTATTAGTTAAAATAATTAAGTTAACTACTTAAAAAATCCCAAAAATTCATTTTAGTGCAAAATAATATTTTTAACTTTGATATAAAATACTTTAGGTAAATACTTCAAAAATTCACAAAAATCGCATTTATCTAACTTTAAGCTTGTAAAAATATACTGTATAGATGGAGAAACTATATTTTATTATTTAGATAATATTCAAAAATACCAGAAATTATTTTATAATAAGAAGCTACATTTAAAATTAGCTAGTAGATATATATATATTTATAACTAAATAATAAAAATAGTAATGATAATAATAATAATAATAATAATAATAATACTAAAAAAAGAAGAAGACAAAACTTAAAAAACAAAAAAAACAATCAAACTCAAAATAAAAGCTGCTGCTCCTCTCATTATTAGGAGAGAGAGAGATAAAGGGATGGAGATTAAGCGAGAGGGAGGGTCTCGGCCGCAAAGGCGGCGCCGACGGGGAAGCTCGGGATGGGGTTTCCGGTGGCGATAGTGAGCGGGATCAAGTCAGGGGAAGAGTGGAGAGCGGGGAATGAGGGAAGGGGAGTTCGGCTAAGACGGTGGAGGCGGCGGTCATCGGGGCTGATCTAGGCGGGGCGTGCTAGGCCGGCGAGGCCAGGCGGTGGCGGATCTGACGGAAGGCGGTGAGGCTCGGCCTGAGCTCGCCGGAGGTCGAGAGCGACAGAGCAGCGGCTCTCTCGAGGACGGCGACGCAGGGGCTTAGGCGGTGATGGCAGGAAGCAGTAGTGCGCGCACGGAGGGAGGCGGCGCACACGCGGGCGGGCATGCAGGCGGCGGCGACAGATTCAGGTAGGAATTTCCCTTTTTCTGGTGGTGATGGGTCGGATGTGGTTGGTGGTGGAGCGAGGTTGTATGGGCAGTGGTGTGATACGATATTTGGGTCGCCGGAACAGATGGACGTACAGTGGTAGCGCTGGGGTGTTGACGGCCATGTGGTGGTTGTCGGGTTGACGGGAGTGATGGCGATGATGACGATAATGACGAGACGGTGGCGGCGGTGGTTCTGTGTGGAGTCGAGGAGTAGGGGTTGCGGATACGGTGATAGTTTGGATTAGGGTTAGGGATTGGGTCGTAGTGATCGCGTGTCCTGCGTGACGCGGAGAATGAAGGGAGATGTTGTTCGGTGTGTCGGACACTGGTGATAATATTTTATATGTAAAATCGATCATTAGTAGAAATGATGGACACCGACACGGTGCACAACACTGTTGAGGATGGTGGAAATTTTGTGGATGGTTGGAGTAATTTATGGAGGAGTACTGCCTATTTATAGGATGTGGGAATTCCCCGTTGGATAAGGATTGAGATTTTTAAAACCCAAGTTGATAATTTGCTACTAATTTAAAATCAACCAAATCCAAATCCAAATCCAATTCAAATCTAATTTAAATTCCATCTTTTAGTTCAAAATCAAATAAGATAAATCAACTTTCAATCATAGATATTAATTTAATTATTTAAATAGATCCATAAAATCAAATCAAAATTTAAATTGCCACAATAATTTAAAAATATGTTTTCCAAAAATACTAATAATAATAATTTCGAAAATAACGTTATTATTTAAAAATAAACTAATAAAATATTTATGAAATATATATGTTATGGACGAAAAATATTATTAATAATTGTTATAAACGAAAGGCTTTGTATAAATAAAATAAACAAAATAATGAGCTTGGAATTTTGGTACGATAGCTAAAATAATTATTATATAATTTATTTTGAAACTATAAAATTAGAAAAAAAATATTTTTCTAAAATATGTACACTCGTACATATTCGCACTCGTCGAACAATTACGAAAAACAAAATTTTACGCATGACGTACACTGCAACTACGCGACGTACAATATACAAAATAAAAAAAATCGGTATCAAATTTATTATTAAAAAATATAGTAGAAATTTAGGGGTTTTACAGTTCGTATCTCGTACGAAATGCTGACTTAGTGACATCTTCGGGTCTGATCTTCAACTGATGGTATCCTGAACGAAGATCAATTTTTGAAAACACGGTCGCCCCTTGTAACTGATGGAACAGATCATCTATCCTTGGCAAGGGATACTTGTTACGGATGGTTGCCTTATTCAGTTCTCTGTAATCGATGCACAGCCGCATCGTCCCATCCTTTTTCTTTACAAACAGCACTGGAGCTCCCCATGGAGATACACTTGGGCGAATGTATTCCCGATTTAGCAATTATTGTAGCTGTACCTTTAGTTCCTTCAGCTCTGTCGGAGCCATCCTATACGGCACCATTGATATCGGACGAGTATCCAAAAATTTATCAATCGTGAATTCAATTTCTCTATCTGACGATATTCCAGGTATCTCGTCCGAAAACACGTCAGGGAACTCTACCACAATTTTGGTCTAATTCGAGCCTATACACTTCATCCGAGTGTCTTGAACAGAAGCGAGGAATCCTTCACACCCTGAGTATAGTATGTGCCTTACTATAACTGCCGATATTACCATGAGTCCTTGGAACGCCGAGCCATACGAGTAAGAGAACTCAGTTTCTCCGTGTAGGCGAAACACAACTCTCTTATCCGCATAGTCGATTGTTGCATGACAGGCACTGAGCCAGTCCATTCCCAAGATGATATCGTACTCTTTGATTTCGAGTACAATTGCGTCCAGAGATAAAGTCTTGCCTCCAATTTTAATGTAGTCGTCCCTGCAAATCAAAGTTGCAGGCATATCTACTCCCGAAGGAGTGCTAACACACAAAGATGTCATTAGTAGAGTCATATAAAATTTATTTTTCATTATAAAATCAGACGAGATAAAGCAATGAGTAGCACCAGAATCAAAAAGTACTCTTGCAGGTGTGCCTTTGTACAACAACATACATGTTATTACATTCTCTGCGGTCTGGGCCTCTACTTGAGTCAAAGCATAAACCCTTGCTTGCGCCCCTTGTTGTTGATTCAGTAGATTCCCAGTTGGAGCTGGTAAGGCTGGTGGCACTTGGCCACGATGCTGGTTATTATGTTGGCCCCGGTTCTGGTTGTTGTCATGCTAACGATACTAATTGTTGTTATTCTGCCCACGAGGAGGATACTGATTCCCTTCTCTATTCCTGCAGTCAGCTTCCTTATCGCCCTGTTCGCCACATTTGAAATACTTAACCCGACAATCTTCATATCGATGTCCCCAATGGTTACATGCTTTACAATGTTTCGCATGTTGAGACACCCTATTATCTCCTGTATTATGACGCTTAGGTGCGTCATTCCTGCCAGCAGACCAAGATCGTTTCTGATTATTATTGCCTTGGTTGTCCTGCGTTGTCCCACGACTAGCCTGCTGATGAAATCTCTCCATCTCGAGAGCTGTCTCGTACGCCTCCCAGTAAGACATACACTTGTGACTTAGCACATCCCGCTGCAGGCTATTATTCAAGCCTTGCACGAATCTTTCTCGCTTGGAATCGTCATTCGGTACCATGTATCCAGCGAATGCGACTCTCTACAAAATTTTTGTCTCGTAGTCATCTACTAACATACTGCACTGTCGGAGTGCGACGAACTCATTCTCTTTCTGTTGACGGATAACTGGTGGAATGAATTGCGCAATGAAAGCTTGCTTGAAGGTCTCCCAAGATATTTTTATATCCGGACTATTACCGCAAAGCGCCTGTCTCTGCTAAGTCTACCATTCCTGGGCCTTGAGACGAAGTTGTACAGCGGTACACTCCACTCTCTTGCTGCCCTATATATCCAACATTTGAAAGTAGCCCTCAAGTATGTTCAGGAAGCCCATCACTTCATCTGGCTTCGCTCTCCCATTAAACTCAGGCGGGTCGTAGCTCTTGAATTCGGAGAACTTGAAGCTCGTTCTCTTCCGTGTCGGCGTTTCAGGTTTCTCTGTCGGTACTTCTACTGTCTCGGTTGCTGTGGCCTTTGCAGAAACATTGGAATCGACCGTCAGCTTGGTGACAATCTGAGAGAGATTATTCACTTGCTTTTGTTGAGCATCAAGCTGCTCTTGAAACTGATACTGAAGCTGCTCTTGAAGCGTGCAATGTTGAGCTTCGCTCTGCTTCCTTTAAGCCTCTAATTGTTTAATCAGTTTCTCCATTGGGTCAGACGATGAATTCGTCTTTGCGGTATCACCTTTGGTCATTCTACAACAAAGAAATAATTCTATTAGCACTCATAAAATATCTATAGGCTTATTGTATGGAACATTATTTCTTGCCAGCGCTATCGACACCATCAATCGAGAAAATTGCGTCAAGACTTCCTTTTTGAAAATATTTTCAAAATTCGAGGAAGTGAAACTTGCCTCTGATACCAACTTGTCATGCCCTGATTCGGGGAATCGCTCGCTTTGCTTCGATTCACTCCGAATCGATCATCCTCGCTAAGGCGTGATGCCGTACAAGTCTGGAGTTGCACTTGTACAAGGCTAAAATAAGCACATTTATGTCATTTCAAAACAATTGAAATATGCCACAATTGCGAAAACATTGAGTAAGCGGAATAAGAAGAATAATATTCATTTTTATTGGTGATTGTAGTCAGAATACAAGTTTTCTTGATAATATTTGAAATGTCTTTTTGGCTACATTGATTCATGCAAAGAAGTACAACTGATTGGCTGCCATAAAATAACTTTTCGTTCCATACATCATGCCCCTTTACTACTTTGAAATATAAGCAGCCATCTTTGAAAACTCTCCAATACTTTGTGCGTCTTTAGGGAAAACAACTTGAAAGCAAACATCAGTTCAGAAAGCTTTAATTGCGATGTGCGTTCGAGCCTTCTCTAGTACCTGTGGAGGAGGGGTCAGCACATTATAACAATGCGCTGGTGAGCCCCGTTGGCCCACTCAGCTAAACCAACATTTTATTAATGACAAGCATTTTAAAGCATGAGATCATTTAGAACAGGCAACATTCGAGGCATATGATATTGCATAAAATAATGTTTACTTTACCATCGGTCGAATCTAGCTATCCTGCATAAAATTACAGGATAATAATAGTACTTACCGCCCCTGCACAAAATATTGATTAGCATACATCCCCACAATATGACCACTGGTGTTGTTAAACCGTATAGACTCTTTTCATTCGTTTGCATTTGGGACTTCAAGGTAATGAGATGACAGCACAGTAGGGAGCTAGCCTCTATGGTTCCTCACATTACTCATGCTCCCAAAGTACTTTATTACTTCCTCCTTGGCCGAATCGGTCCCGGCGCCCCGGTACCATTCGGGAAAATTATTGCTCAATCCTTGTACACAAGTTGTCCATGGTCAGGAGAATGTGTTTCCGACTCGATAAACACAGTGTGTATAGAATAATTGAAGTAATAGGCAACATGATCATTTATGTATTTCATAACCATCAATTCTAGGCATCAATTCAGTACAGTTCAGTATTCAGTTCATTGTAGTACAATCAATTCCTTTCAATGTTCGATCTCGAGCTTCTTAGTGGTATTGACTTGTGGCATTAGCATCTTGATATCGATCAACAGATGTTGCAAGACAATTATTTAGTTGGCATAAAGAAATAATTGTTTCACTTAACAAAATGCCCTTAAAAGGCTTCTGAAAGAAAACAAAAAAAGTACAAAAGTACAAATAGATTCTGGGAAGTATTGCTATAGAAGTCTGATCTAAGAGCGATCACTTTGTTCCTTGGACCACACGATGATGATGAAGGAAACTGCTTGGAGAAGAATAACCGGAAGAACTAAGTCACCAGAAAGGTATCGACACAAGTGGCACTGATGGCACAGTCAAATGCTTTCCTGTTTTGTTTCACTCTGTTCTTGAAAAAAAGTTGAAGAGAAACACTCTGGAAAATTACTTTGCTCTGAAAGTCTCTGGGCTCCAAAATCTTGTAACTCTTTCTTAAAAAAGAAGACTATTTATAGACTAGACCCTCTGTACGGAGAAAACAACAGAATTGGATCTCTACACATACAACTGCCACCCACGACTGACAATCTGCCTTTACGCGTGATGACACGTGTCCCATATAGAGTTTTTAGCCTCTACGCATAGTGATGCGTGTCCCATTACTTCAGCAAAACAAGGATAACACATTCCCACGTCCTCAAAAAATGTGGCATGAAAGCCACGTTTACAAGCCACGTTCCCATATAACCAGGAAAGCTGAGCGTAAAATAGCTCAAAGTAAACTTCCTGCGTAAAGTGGCTAAGAAATAGCCTTGAGCGTATAGTTAGCTCAAATAAACAAGTAGCTAAGATAGCCTTGAGCGTAAAAAGCGTAAATAACTTTCATGCGTAAAGGAAGTTGTTTCTTAAGCGTAAAGTAGCCCGTTTACACAAATTATCCAGGGTTAGTGTGAAACAATCTTCTTGGCTTCTGTGCAAATCTTTATCATAAAATCAATCTGTCAGAGCAATATCAATCACGCATTTAATACGATGTAGACAGCATGTCTTCTGCGTAAAGTCTGAGTATGGCTCTTGCGTAGAGTTTGAATTAGACTCTATTTGACCTCTGCGTAGAGCTTGAGTTTGACTTTTTGTATATCGCGTTGAGCTTTAAACTTCTTTGACTTGATCCTTTTATAAAATATGATAAAAATATATCATAATTTATTTTCGCTTCTACAAGACCCCCTTCAAAGTTTTCAAATTTTTTCTAAGATTTGAAATATTTTGAACAGAAGCGTAAAATTCGGGATATCTAACAGTCATCCGTGTAGAGTTCAGGATACCCAACAGTTATCAGCGTAAACTTTGGGATACCCAACAGACACTTTGAGAATTCAAAACGATTTCAAGTTTTCTATAAATAGAATCCCAATGGTAGAGAGAGAACTTTACTCATCTCTTTCATTCTCAATCCTTTCTACTCTCATCTTCAAAATCTCAGTTCAAGTAAATGGCCCCCAAGAGCAAGACCACCGTTGGTGCGAAGGGCAAGAAGCCCGCTGTTACTTCGTCGACGGCTGAATGTGCGGAGACCACCGTTCCATCATCGGAGGCGACCCCAAAGACTAATCCCGTTGTAGCTCCGGCCATGATAGGTAGAGACCCTATCTATTTTGGATGTGGGTTCGTCGGAGAAGAAGAAGAAGATAAACCGAACCAAAAACCCCAAATCTTACGTCCACGTTATACGTGTCAGCGTAGAGAAGGCTCAACAAAAAATGCCCACGTCTATACATGCCAGCGTAGAGAAGAAACAGCAAAATACCCCCACGTCTATACGTGTCAGCGTAGAATGTTAATCACCAAATACGCCCACGTCTATACATGCGAGTGTAAAAGCTCAAAATACGCCCACGTTGTACGTGCGAGCATAAAATCTGAAAATACGCCCACGTTATACGTGTGAGCGTAAAACTAAAAAATACACAAGTCAAAAGACTATATATTTTTCATATGTAAAATTTTATACTTTTGAACAGAAGCATAAAAAAAATACGCAAGACTGTATATTTCACACGTAAAACTTTATTCTTTTGAACAGAAAAAGTACGCGTAAAAAATTTCATACTTAGACTGCGTAAAAACCCTTGCATAAAACAAATTCTCTAAAAAACAGAGAACTTTTTTTACACGTAAAACTCATGTATAGTCATTTGCTTAGAGTTTTGAATTTGTATAGAGTTCATATTTGAATTTTTTTTACTAACTTAATTTTTCTTTATTGAACTTCTTCTGCAGTGAACTTGGGGGCCCATCTTCTCTCTGAGGTGTTTGGCTCACCAGCTGACATTCTGGGATCAAATTATCTGGAGAATTTATCCCATGTCGAGTTCCCATAAACTGACAAGCAGTATCCCCATGAAAGACATCAACTGATAGCTGCTCAAGGAGATAAAATGTTATTGTCTCTGATGAACGGGGAACTATTGACATCACTAGATGGCCAGCAGTATCTGAGGCCTGCATTCATGTTCGGGGATGCGATTGACTTCAAATCTCAGATAAACTCCAAGAAGGAGTATTGGGTGTTCAAATTTGGAGAAAGGGCGATGTATCTCCCAGAAATGCCAAAAGATTATCCCCTTTCCTCTTTTGTTCATGCTACTCATTCGAGACGGATTTTGGAATCTGACTCCTAACAGTCATGGAAGATCGGAGAGAATCATTTTCAAGAGGGATGAGAACCAGATGGGCTATCATACAATTACTCCCAGTGGTGGTGTCATTCCTTTCTCCAGCTTATTACTTGGATTTATACCGAGCGAGGGCTCATTTTTGATCCAACGGTACAGATACCATTATTCATAAACAAGTTTATGAAAGCCTCATTACTATATCTCCAGGTCAACCCTAGGCTGCCAGGGTGGATGACCCCTCACAATAAGAACTGGATTCAATATAGTTCTTGGATCATAAAGAACTTCGAAGCGGACCTGCGAGCCATTGGGCTGTTTGAAGCAGTATCCTCCACAAGTCACGGCATACCAATGAATAATAACTTGTTCTTAGCTTTGATGGAGTTGTATATCAGCTCGACAGGGACTTTTGCAACCCCAATAGGTAAAATGGGTTTTGCACTCCATGAGATACAATTTATCTCCAAGCTGCCAATAGGAGAAGCTCCATATGAAGAGTACGTTCCCTGCAACCGGGAACTAGAAAAAATTAGGGAGAAAAATCCTCACTTAGTTGAGGTATACCAAGAGTTGATTTGCCATTATCTGATTTTCACCACTATGTATGAAAGTGGATCACATTTGGCATACATCAATAAATGGACAACATATCTATTCTACCAAAAGAGTAGGATATCCAAAGATGACAAGGAGAGATTCCACGACAATAAGGCTCAACCCATCAACCCTTGTTCAATAATTCTCACTGATTTGATAAACACTTGGATGATCACATATTAGTCTCGGGATAAGTATTTGACCACCAAGGCTGGAGAATTTCCTGCAAAAACTGAAGCATTGAGCTTTCTAAGACATGGCAATCGAAAGCTTTCCAAGGAAGCCTTGCTGGCGGGCTTTCTTTCCCTGTGGCTGCGAAGATGGGACATACCAGGATCTGGTACCGTCGACAGGATTCACCGAAACATACTATGGCAAGCAGTACGTTTTGTATTCAAGGCCAGACTCAACCTATTATCGGCAATGGTATGTCGGATAAATGCAGGTTTGCGAGCATTTGGTGATGAACTGATCAATAATGCTCCCTACCATAAAGATTTCCCTAGGGTGAAGATGCCCTATACTTATTTGATGGGCTGGTTATTGCATCACAACTACAATTTATTGCCACCAGGCCTTGAAAATGATACAGAGGTATTCCTCCAAAAATTTAGTAAAGCCACGTGGACTGCGACATCAGTGGTGGATACCCGGACAACACTAAACTTTACCCATAGGTATAATTTTTCTGTACCCGACCAACAGTTCTAGCTGACTGCTTTGGTGTGCAGTTTGAAGATATAGGTCAAGGGAGGACTGAGATACCTGCGCCAGTCTTTAATTGGCTGATATGCATCAGACCCTCACACCTGATGTATAGAACTGAAGACAATTGTATCTTCGAACCGTATCTACCCAGTCGGTTCGCTCGCCAGTTTGGGTATGAACAACTTCACGTTGGTAATCCCTCCACTTCCTTCAACTATTATAGAAAATTAGTTGATGGTGCAAGGGCATGGAGGTACTTCAGCACTGGATGTACAGGTGCTAAATTCCGTGTGTCAACATCCACAAGTACAACTGAGTTACGAATGTTTCATTCGTATGCTCATTTTTATGCCACCATTCGTTCCTTCGCAAATGACTACAACATGAAGGGAAGTCTTCGATAGGACAAGGAAAGAAATGCGGAAGAACCAGTTATGGTACCTTCGGACGTACATAATGATGTTGTCCCAGATGAATACCTAGAACAATCCCTATGGGAATGAGGAAAACAGCTGCAGGACTCATTACCATTACTACAACCCGGAAGCGAAAAACAGATACAGCTGTTATTCTTCGGGAAAAGAAGAAGAAGACTACTGTTAAAAGGCCTTCCGGACAGAGAGTCGCTACTCCAGAAAGTGAAACTCCTGTCGAGGAGCCTCAAAATATTACATCTTCTTCAGTTCAAGCTGGAGAAGGGTCTTCAGCATCCCAGCCAGCAGCAGCAACAAAAGTTATAGGAGTCCTATCTCCTGGACGACTCAGCACTTCGTTGTATCTCACTTCGCCACAAAAGAAGAAAGCTGTTGAAGACACCGCCACAACTCATGCTATTGATCCGGAGCCCATCCCCTCAGAAGAACCGGCTCTTGAATTAGAATATGATGACTGGGATATGGATTATGACGTACTCTTGTTGTGTCCTGCACCTACTCCAGGTAAAGATAAATTACACAAAATTTATACAAAAATATGTATTATGATTTTGTATATTGACTATTTTGCTTAATCTTTGTAGGTATCATCAATGTGGCAAGGCCCGTTGCTCCTCTTCCTCCTCAGAAGACTATTCATGAAGAGGAAGTAGAATCTGAAGAAAGGAGTTCTTCTTCAAAAGAAGATTTCGCTTCCAAGGAAGGTTCTCCATCTATGGAGATACAACAATAGCCTGAAGTAGAGGCACACCAGGAATTGCCTTCTCTTGCCGAAGAAAGAGAAAAAGAAGAACCAGCAGCAGAAGAAGAACCAGTTGCAGCTGAAGAGCCAGCTGCTAATGAATTAATTGCTGCTCAAAAATAGATTACTGAGGCCGTAGATGTAGCGGCAACATCAATTACTACTGCCAATCCAGCTCAAGTTCCTAAGATAGTTTTGTTCGAGTCTGAATCGAACATAGGAGGCAGCACTTCCATGATACCATCCTCTACCACCGAAACTCCTCCTCCGGAGGTAACAGAAAAAGTTGTTGAAGATGTAGTCTCAGAACTTCCTGGGACTCAATTAGCCATGGTAAGAATAACAGATAGATCATTGACTCAACTTGCTACCACAGCAAGAACAGCACCTGTCTCTAGTCTTCAGAAAAAAGAGATTGGTAGATATTGCTGATACACCAACTCCAATGCTGATATGAATCTCTTGGTAGAGATTCATACTGAAACTATTTATAAAACTTTGGCAGCTTTGGTCAAAATAGTCTTGAAGAAAGGCCTCGGTTATGAGAGCTTAAAAAATGCTATTGCTACTACCATAGACAACATAGCAATGTTCAATGTTACTGAGAGGGCAGCAGCTCTACAGAAAATAGTCTAGGGACTTGAACAACACATTAAAGACTATCTAAGGTTGTCAAGTGGGACTATTGAAAGCCTCGTCCAATCCGAGTATGATGCTTTCACCAATGAGTACACAACTCGAGAAACCATCTTCAAAGAATCTCTTCAAGATTACAACAATAAGGTTGTCGTGGAGAGGACTTTCTTGAAAGAAAATAAAACTTTATTGGAGCAGCATCAGCAAGCCTATGACTCCATGAATATCAAAATTTATCAACAAAATGATAGAATTCGTGAAGTCGAGGCTGAGCTGGCTCGATTAAAGGAGGAGCAGAACCGGATGACGGTAGATAGAGATCAATTCTTAAGGTAAAGTTCCATTTTGGAGGAACAGATCTTTGGTTCTGAATCAAAAATCAAAACTCTTGAAGAAGCCAAAGACAAAATGATATCTGCCTTTACCGAACTCTCTCACCTCTACACTGCGGAAGCCCGAAGATCTATAGCATACACAACTGTAATAGGCTCTCGTGAAAAATGTCTGGCAGAGTTGCAGAAGATGATTGAAGATTTATCTGCTCCACCTTAGAAATTTTTTGTACTCAATAAAGAAAATTTTATCTTTTGTTATTTCTCTTATTTTACTGATATACTATTTCCAATCATAAAATATATTTTAAAATATGTGTGAGATAGAAAACAATTATCAGAGGTAATACGGACATGATAGATAATAATGAAAAGAAGTAGATTTAATATTTATTCAGAGGTAATGAAGACATGACAAATAATAAATCTTTTTCTGAAATCAGATGGTAAGATAGAAAATCAAAATTCTCTTTTAGGAGAATAAATAATCAGCTTAACCAAACCTTGGTAGCTGGAAAATAAAGAAGAAATTCAAACATAGTATTTCTTCAAGAATTTACTATTTATTGGCATCATGAGCAAATCTCCATTAGGTTTAGATAACCAATACGCACCATTGGAGAATACGGTTTCGACTACATAAGGACCTTCCCATTTAGCTTGGAACTTGTCTTTACTCTTATGTGTCATAACCATAGGTCTTCGGACAGCTAGAACTAGCTTTCCTACTTTAAATACCCTCTCTTTAACTTTGTGGTTGAAAGCTCGAGATATGCGGGCTTGATACAGCTCAATGTGCTGTTGCACTTGATGACGCTTCTCATCCAAACCTTCAAGTTCTTGGAGTCTTAAATGGTCATTATTCTCTGTAGTTAGCTCATTAGCAATGGCTATTCTAAAAGATGGTATCTGAATCTCCAGTAGAAGAATAACTTCACATCCGTAAACTAATAAAAATGGTGTAAAACCAGATGGAGTTCGGACTGTTGTTCGATAAGCCCAAAAACATTCTCCAAGTTTCTCGTTCCAATCACGTTTATTAGAAGAGACAAACTTTTTAAGAAGTTTGATAATTGTTTTGTTGAAAGCTTCTGCTAAACCATTAGTAGCTGGATTATAAGCCGTAGAAGCTATGTTCCGGATCCGATTCTTGTCACAAAATCGATAAAATGCCTGACTAGCAAATTGTGGCCCGTTATCATGGATTATCCTTCGAGGAATCCTGAAACGATAAATAACATGATGTTTGATGAAGTTAACCACATTAGACGATTTTACTTCAATAAGAGGAACAGCTTCTGCCCATTTAGAAAAATAATCAGTTATAGACAGAATAAACCGATGTCCTTTGACAGAAGGGGGATTAATTGGACCAATAATATCTATACCCCAAGTTTCGAAAGGCCAAAAAGCTGCTGTAGGATGTAAGAATTTAGAGAGTTGATGAATAAAATCGGCATGAATCTATCACGCTTTACACCGTCTGGCATAATCCACAGCGTCTGCAGTCATAGAAGGCCAATAATAACCCATTCTTCGAATACGGTCCTGTAACTTTCGACCTGGTTGATATGCACCACAAACTCCATCATGAGCTTCATGAAGTGTTTGCTTGGCTTCGCTATTAGAGAGACAACGTAGTAAAATCCCGTTATAAGAACGACGATACAACATATGCATAGAGGTATCATAGTAAAATCGAAATGATCATCTTTTGATTGATGCAGCTTCTTTTGGATCTTCAGGTAAAATCCTATAGATCGTATAATCAATAAATGGACTTCTCCAATCCTTTGCTGAGAGTTGGATTCGGTAGCATTACTCTATTCGATATGCAAATTATTCTTGATACATAATCGGTCTCGATCCAACAAAGTGATGGTATTTTGTCTTCTGATTGGAACTGCTAAATCTGTAGCTAAACTAACAAGAGCGACACCTTCCAAATTTTGAGTACGTGGTATGAATTCAATAAAAAACCCTTTGAATGAAAGAGCCAGTTCGATTACCACCTGATGATAGGGAATGAGGTCAGAATTTCTGACTTCATATGTCCCTCTGACTTGATTAACAATTAATTAAGAATCTTCATATGCTTCCAAGAACTCAATGTCCAATTGTTTTGCTACTTGAAGGCCAATTAGCAGAGCATTATATTCTACCACATTATTGGAATATGGTTCATTGAGAGAATAAGCACGGTAGATAACCATTTTATCAGGAGAGACCAAGACAATACCTACTCCAGAGACAATATTGCATTTAGGTCCAACTCGTCATGCTCCATCAAAGTATAGTTGCCAAATGTCATCCCTCAAAGTCATGTTGCAATCTACGACTTCATCCGGAATGTCGTTATATAATTTGGAAGTTTCAGGTATAGGGTGAGATGCTAAAAAGGCAGCTAACGCTTGACCCTTCACTTATTTTTGTGGTATGTATACCATATCGTAAGGAGTAAGAAACATTGCCCAGGTCGCTAACCGGGAGTTAAGAATCCTCGACTTTTTCATCAATACTCGAATACGATTTATTCTAGATATGACATGAATAGTCTGTCCCATTACATAATGTCGTGTCTTTTGAATAGCGAAAACCAAGGCTGGACATTCTTTTTCTACAGGAGTATACCTATGTTCATCTCCAACGATCATTCGACTAAGATAATAAATTGCCTGTTCATGACCCTTATCACTTTTCTGTGCAAGAAGAGCACCAAGAGAATGATCTAAGGCTCGAACATATCGCAAAAATGGTCTTTCCACTACTGGGGGTACTAAAACAGGTAGATTTGTAAGGTATTGCTTGATGTCATTGAATGCTTTTTGACATGCTTCATCCCAAACAAATGACACACCCTTCTTCAGCAAACGAGAGAAAGGTTGACATCTCCCAGAAAGATTTGATATAAATCTCCTGATATAAGCAATACGACCTTGAAAGCCACGGAGCTCTTTCAGATTACGTGGAGGACGCATTTCAAGAATGGCTTTAACTTTATCAGGATCAACATGGATACCTTGAGAAGTAATGACAAATCCTAAAAATTTGCCACTAGAAACCCCTAAGAAAGACTTAGTGGGGTTCATCTTTAATTGGTGTCTACGCATCAACTCAAACATTGTCTTCAAGTCTTGAATGTGATCATCTTTTGATCGACTTTTGACACCGATATAATCTACGTAACATTCAACTATTTTTCGTAGATGTTCTTGAAAGATATTGCTCATGGCCCTTTGATATGTAGCACCGGCATTTTTCAAACCAAAAGGCATAACTGTGTAGTAATAAACTCCGAGGGGTGTTCAGAAAGCAGTGCGCTTTTCATCTCCTGGATGCATCTTAATCTGATTGTATCATGAGAATCCGTCCATGAAAGACATACGTTCAAAACCACATGTATTGTCTATCATGACATCGGTGATCGGAAGTGGAAATTCGTCTTTTGGACAAGCTGCGTTAAGATCTCAAAAATCTATACAAACTCAAACTTTTCCATTCTTCTTCATGACAGGAACAATATTGGCAACCCAATCTGGGTGTTGTTCTTTATAGACAAAGCCACATGTGATCACCTTTTTAACTTCTGCTTCAATTGCATCCATCATATCCGGTCGAAAATGCCATTGCTATTGTTTTACAGGTTTGACATTAGAAAGAATATTGAGTTTATGGGTAGCTACATTAGGATCCAGACCCGACATATCCTCATAACTCTATGCAAAGATATCAATATATTCTTTTATCAGCTTTATCAACTCTTCTCTTTCATCTTCAAAATGATTTTTGCTGATAAATATTGGCTTTGACGTAGTTTCGTCTCCCACATCAATCTGAATGATTTCATCTTCCGTGGGTAGTTGTCGATGTTCAAACCGAAGTTCCCACTGAGTATCCATTTGTTGCGCCCAAGGGTCATTTTCAAATAGTTCAGACTCATCATCAGTTTGAACTATATTAACTGAAAAGACGTGCTCAGATTCAACATTATGGACTCCTTCAGAATCTGAGGATTGTAAAGAACTGGAAGAACATTCTTCTTCCATATCTTCATTAAACATGTGGGATGTATCGTATCCCAAACTATGACGGGTTTGTTGATAAAACGGATCACCACATAATGATAATCTTCTACCTTTGCCCTGATTGAGACCTAACATGGTTTTCAAATCATATCTCATATTTTGGATAATCTTAAGAGATTGTTGACTATATCTGTCAATTCAGATTTTCCCTTTATGCTTCTCTTCGAGATTATCTATTTGTATGACAGGAATATTCCTAGCCAAACCAAACACAATTTGACGCTTGTTTTTCTAATTATACGGGATCACAAAATAAGATTCTTCATGATGTCTATAAGTTACACAAGCTTGTGATGATGAGGCAACATGTAGTAAATAAGGAGTAGATGTTAGGAACCTCTGAGCATAGAGCCCGACATCCACATAGGGAGGAAAAGAATTCTCTTTATGATTAATATATAATGTTTCCTCTGTATTTATGTCAGTTTTATGTTTATGACTTTGATTATCAACAGATAATGTCATTCTTTTAATAAATTTGACAGCCATATACTCCAAAAGGAAATCTTTATTAAAATGAGAGAATACAGATTGATCAATATTTACATCATTGACATACTGTCTACTACGCTTTGGATTAATCATTAACGGACCGTCATCCGTCTTCGACGTAGACTTGCCCAGGTTGATAACTAGTGGCTCTGGATCAGTTGTACGAGAAGTACGTCCTTTAACCTTGATCATGAGAGGCTGATCACTAGTGTTGGCTTGAACTCGACCTTTGATCAAAATTTTCACAGATTCATCTGACGTAGCTTGAGTTCTCCCTTTGACTTTGATCACCAAAGGTTCGTCATTGACAGGTTGGAGTTGAATTCGACCTTTAACCTTAATCATCAAAGGTTGATCTTCTGAAGGTGATTGGTCTTCTGAAATTGATTGGTCTTCTGAAGGCGATCGATCTTCCGCCATATCGAATATTTCTTTCACATGCTCCTATTTATGAAGTATTGAATCAGAGAAATAAGCTTCAACACGTTTAAAAGGATTGAGATCTACAAATTCAGTCTTCACAACCTCTTGAGAATCTACATACTTGAAGCATTTATGGAGAGTCGAAGGAACAATAATATGTTCATGTATCCATTGTCTTCAGAGGAGAATGTTATAAGATACATCTGAATTGATAACATAGAAGTTTGCCATGGTTCGAAGATCACCTATTTAAATCTTCAGGCGAATTTTCTCCAATGGTTTACTTCTTCCAGAATTGAAACCGACAATTATCGTACTAGTGTAAGTCAACTCACTAGTATGAATCCTCAATGGTTGTAGCATACTCTGAAGAATAATGCTGATGGAGGACCCAGGATCGATATAAATCCTGTCAATTTCGGTAGAGTCAATATACCCTTTTTAACACAAAGGCTTATCATGTCGATTATGCTTCAACAACATATCCTCTTGTGTGAAAGTAATGTTAGGAATTGATTCCATCACACTGTGGCATTGGGGACATAACACCAGTGTATTGTCAGGACTTTTGAGTTGAGCTAAATATGAATCTGCCTGTAGCAATGCTTCACTCAAGGTTTCTCGACTTTCTTTAGAAAGACGGAGTAACTCAAAGATGGATGTCTAGCCGGAGTATTGGATAATTGGGCTAGAATATCAAATTTATATGGTTTCATCAACCCTTGATTTGAACCAGATTTCAGTGGGACGTCAAAACATACTGCCTTCTATTTCCCTTTTTCAACCACTGATGGTTTAGAAGGTCTTGCCTCAGCAGGAATAGAAGATGACTGAGTTGGCAGTGTTTCAGTGGCATCATCCGCTTCTTTCGAAGTTCCCTCATAATCTTTGTGGTAGTCTTTTCCAGACCTTGTACTAGCAAAACTCATTTCTTCAGACTCATGAGAATAAAGTACCATTTTACAGGATTTAGTTTTCTTTTCCTTAGTCTTCTTCTTATGGGGATTTTTGCGAGGGACCTCAAATCCCAATCCGACGGAGGATTTTTGACCTTAAATTTGCAACAGAACTCGCATATCTTTACCATAGTTCAAGCCTTCCGCTTTCTGAAAGTCATAGCCTATCTTTTTTATAAGATGAACCGATTGTTGACTGTACATGTGAGTGGGTAGCGAACTTTCAACAGATGGTCCAACAGATGAAGAAGGGACAGGGACCTATGTAGTCGCAAGGGTGAAATCTTTCGATGTAGAAGGTAAAATCCCAACCGGAGCTTTCTTGTAGGCAGCAAAAACTTGTTGTGCCCTATACAAAGGGGCAATGTTCATGGCTAACCATTGCTGATGAGTAAGCTTTAGTTTGGTAGGAGAAGCCAAACTTGGAAGGCATATATTCAGACAACGTAGTCTATCTTCCAAAGGGATGCCATCCCACAGATGATCAGAATCATCATGATCTGTGGTAACAATATGAGAAATTATATTACAGGTTCTGACTTTTTTACCTTTCTTGGATTTTAAAATTTTACTTTCATGTTCTATTTCAGGTACTAAGTCAGGGTGTACCTACATGATTTTACCACTTTTTAAAGTGAGAGGCATTAATTCTTCACTTTGATCTCTAGCTGGCAGAAGATTCACAATCTTTATTGTCGCCTTCAGAATCGGGACTACCCATCAGGAACTTGTTGTGGAGAAAAACCTCCAAATTGAAGAGAAATCATATTGGTTGTGACTGTATGATCATCATTAGTTAAAGCGATAGCTTTAGCATTTATCAACTCTTGAATCTTCTTCTTCAAGACATAACAAGCCTTAGTGGGATGATTTATATATCTATGATAGATACAATACTTGGGATTATCAACCAAATCCACCTTATTAGGTCATTTTGAATCGAAATCTGGAGCTTACCACTCTTTACGAGACATTAGAATATCCCAGGAATATCACTGTCGTCGAAAGAGTATTCTTCTTTCGGCTTAAAAGACTCTGGATTACTTGGTGTAGTTTTGGATTTTGAAAGGTTTACCACTAGCGTTTCCTTTCCTTTTCCATTGTGATTACCAGAGTTGTTGCCTGTAGAGGCTTTCTTTCCTTTATCTTCTGAGGCGAAGATCATCCCATATTTACGAGCCAATCTACCATTAGTCTCAGCTGAAACTGCTGCTATAATAAACGAGGCCCAATCTGTTAATTGAGAGCCTGTAAAAACAATGATGGTTGGTCGCAGATTCATTTTGTATGTATCAATTAATGCTGAATCTGGCATACCAGGAGACATTTTCAAAGTAGCGTGTCGAAAACGTTCAATAAACGTTCGAGTATTCTCCTTCTCTTTTTGTTTAATTTCTATTAAGAAAGACATATTCATGTCCATCCCTCCTTCATAGAAACGAGAGAGAAATATTGCTTTGAACTCGTCAAAAGACGATATGCAATTATCAGGTAGACTGCGATACCAGTTGTATACTGTACCCGTCAAACACCCAATGAAGACTCGGGTGAGAAGAGCATCATTCTTCTATAGATGTACAGTCATAATATCAAAATAATTGATATATTGACTTGGAGAAGCCTTTCCATCAAATAATACCATAGATTGTGGCTTGAATTTAGGAGAAAAGAGCACATGATTCCAGTAGTGAGGATAAGGTTGCTTGATCCCCAACTTCTGCAGCTGATCTTTGTGCTTAAGAACCTCAAACTGTACTTTTGACTCACGTACTGCTTGAATAGCTTCACTAGTTTGAGAAAGCATATTTGATTGAATAGTGGCTGGATGTACCGTAACTTCGACTGAAGGTGATACATCCTCTGGAATGAGAGGATCTGGAGATACGGAGGTTTGATTAATGGCAGGCTCTTGACTTAGATTATTCAAAGGTATGTCAACCCCTTGACTATCTTGAGTTTGTGCTGCTGCCTGCACCGGTGTTACCACTGTTGGTTGGACTGTTTGCTGATTCGTTATTAACTGATATATATTTTGCATCATTGCAAGCATATCCTTTAGCGATTGTTCCACCACAAAAAGATGTTGTTCTGTATGAGAAGTAGACGTATCTTGTTCTTCTTCGATAGCATAAGATTCAACTTCTCTTGAACTTACAGAGGGATTGGTGTACAGATATGAATCAATGCTATCAGTTTCTGACTCCAAGTACTGGTTACCCCCAGCCTCTGAATCTGAAGAATGCATATTTAAAGGTCGTTGACTTCTTGACCAAGTATGTTGATATTCTCCTTCAAAAGAGTCAAGGATTCGGTTGAACCGTTGTTGACCTGGAGTCTGGGATGAATTGCATTTTGAACGTCGTCCTCTATTGATATAAGATGCCATATTGACTGATGTATAACACAACTCATATTCTTGGTCATCATTTTGTTGCTGAGGTACATTGTAGCTTAATCGGTCAAAAATTGACCGTTTAGAAGCAGAACAGCAATATTTGATCACAATTTGGTGACATTCACAATGATGATTTTCTTGAGGGAATATCACAGGAGATTTTCTATTTTTACGCTTTTGTACAAGCAGCTCGCGTAAATCAGAAGAATCAGAAGGTAGCATTTTTTTTTATATTTGGAACAGAGAAATATCCAGTCCCTGGTGTAAAAAGAAGATTACTAGCTTCATTGGCAGAAGAAATATGTGCACTTTTATGCGCTTGGAGATGTGTGCACAAAACCTGTGTTGATTTTTGTGCACTACGAACGCCATCAGCATTGCGCGTAATCCTGAGATTAGGCATTTTTCGTAAAGCAGTACTAGAAGATTGTTGGCGTAAAACAGAAGTTTTGCCAAAATTTCTTGTCTCTTTGGACAAACCGAAGGAGTTGTTTGCCATAAGAGACTTGTTTTTATGCTGTACGCGTGTAGACAAGTTCACTTTAGATGCAAAAGCACCATCGTGAACTTTATCTATCATGTCACCGACAGAAGATTTACATTTATGCGTATAGCACAAAACAGAAGCATCTGCCATGTCACAGACGAGAGATTTGCCTTTATGCGTAGAGCGCAAGACTTGAGCGTCTACCACGTCACAGACGGGAGAATAAATTTTACGCACAGGGTGCAACACTGAAGTAAGAACTGCCTCGTCACAGACAGGAGCCCCAACAACAGGAGTAGGAAGAATTTCCTTGCCATCAAAGACAACGGAGAGATCAGAGGGTGCTTTGGACTTAGGAATCCAAACTTTGCACAACTTCCGTAATTTTTGAACATTGGAGCAGCGAGTACTACCCCAAGTTCGGAGCATTTCTTCGTAAGCAGTTTGGTCGAATTGAACAACCAGAGTCTTCTTCGTCGATCCAATCGATACATCGTCGTATTGAGCAATTTCTTTCTCGTCAGAGGAGAAAGTCATCCCTAGCAGAGTCGTCTTTTTGTTTCACTAAACAAAATGCCCTTAAAAGGCTTTTGAAAGAAAACAAAAAAAAAGTACAAAAGTACAAATAGATTCTGGGAAGTATTGCTATGGAAGTCTGATCTAAGAGCGATCACTTTGTTCCTTGGACCACACGATGATGATGAAGAGAACTGCTTGGAGAAGAACAACCGAAAGAACTAAGTCACCAGAAAGGTATCGACACAAGTGGCACTGATGGCACAGTCGAATGCTTTCCTGATTTGCTTCACTCTGTTCTTGAAAAAAAGTTGAAGAGAAACACTCTGAAAAATCACTTTGCTCTGAAAGACTCTTGGATCCAAAATCTTGTACCTCTTTCTGAAAAAAGAAGTCTATTTACAGACTAGACCCTCTGTACGGAGAAAACAATAGAATTGGATATCTACACATGCAAGTGCCACCCACGACTGACAATCAGCCTTTACGCGTGATGACACGTGTCCCATATAGAGTTTTTAGCCTCTATGTATAGTGACACGTGTCCTATTACTTCAGCAAAACAAGGATAACACGTTCCCACGTCATCGAAAAATGTGGCATAAAAGCCACGTTTACAAGCCACGTTCCTACATAACCAAGAAAAGCTGAGCGTAAAATAGCTCAAAGTAAGCTTCCTGCGTAAAGTGGTTAAGAAATAGCCTTCAGCGTATAGTTAGCTCAAATAAACACTACGCACACGTAAAAAAGTAGCTAAGATAGCCTTGAGTGTAAAAAGCTTAGATAACTTTCATGCGTAAAGGAAGTTGTTTCTTAAGCGTAAAGTAGCCCGTTTACACAAATTATCCTGGGTTAGTGTGAAATAATCTTCTTGGCTTCTGTGCAAATCTTTGTCAGAAAATCAATCTGTCAGAGCAATATCAATCACGCATTTAATACGATGTAGATAGCCTGTCTTCTGCATAAAGTCTGAGGATGGCTCTTGCATAGAGTTTGAATTAGACTCTATTTGACCTCTGTGTAGAGCTTGAGTTTGACTCAGTTTGACTTTTTGTATCTCGCGTAGAGCTTTGAACTTCATTGACTTGGTCCTTTTATAAAATATGATAAAAATATACCATAATTTATTTTTGCTTCTACAATAGCGAGAGGGACAATACCACCACAGAGATCCACACTCGACAAATTAGAGAATCGCAGAGAGAGAGAGAGGAACACTTGTGCGCTTAGCCTTCCGTCACGCGTCAGTCTGCAATGGCACCAAAAGTTTGGTTAATACTCCGTCTTGTTATGTTATCTATTCTCAGAATTCTCAAGAACGAATGCTATACAAATTGATAAAAATGAACAAGAATCAAATCATCAAAAATCATTCAAAAAATCATCCATCAAAACCAAGCAACAAAACCAGCAGCAAAACATCCAGAGAAAACTCTTGGACGCATTTTAAGAGAAACCAATCCACTAGTTGGAAAGGTTCTTATGCACTTGTCCGTGATTGATTCGATGCCGACGGTAAGTTTCCCCAATACTCGGTTCTGACCGAGTTGATCAAGCAACAAGCCTTACATAGTGAACCGCTAGGAGCGGGGCACTACAGATACTATCCCTGCAGCGGAGATCCACGAAGGATGCTTAAGTTTCGTTTCACTTAAGCTCTTATCACCTTGGTAACAGACAGATCCTTTGTAAGGTTGTCTCTAAAACAAAAATGAAGTATTGTAATTAATTAAATAAATAAGGTTAATTAATATCATTGATATCTATAATTCCTAATTTTTGACGTAAAAAGTTGAATCTATTTTCTGCCAATGGTTTAGTAATATCAGCTAGTTGATGTTCTATGTCAAAATATTCTAAATTAATGTCTCCATTTTGTTGATGATCTCCAAAAAAGTGATGTCGTATCTCAATATGCTTGGTACGTGAATGACATACATGATTCTTAGTCAAATTGATCATGCTAGTGTTGTCATAGAATATAGGATTATGTGAATAATACAAATTTTAGTCATCTAGGGTTTGCTTCGTCCACAAAATTTGTGTACAACAACGTCCTACGGCGATATACTTTGCCTTAGTAGTTGATAATGCAACAAAATTTTGTTTCTTACTAAACCAACATACTAAAATTTTGCCTGGAAATTGATATATTCTGCTAGTAATTTTTCTATCTACTTTGCATCCACCAAAATTAGCATCTCAATAATCGATTAGGTCAAAGGACGTGGTTTTGGGATACCACAAGCCGACAGAAGAAGTGCTTTAAGGTATCGAAAGATATGCTTAACAGCACGCAAGTGTGATTCCTTAGGGTCATCTTGGAATATTGCACATAAGCAAACACTAAACATTATATTGGGGCGACTAGCAGTTAGATACAATAAACTACCAATCATACCTCGATACTTATGTGTGTTGACTGGTTTTCCTTGTTTATCTATGTCAAGCTTACTTGAAGTTGCCATCGGAGTTCCAAGCGATTTGGCTGACTCCAGATCGAACTTCTTTAGCAAATCCTTTGTGTATTTGACTTGATTAGTAAACGACCCATTTGTTGTTTGCTTGATTTGTAGTCCCATGAAGAACTTCAACTCCTCCATCGTGCTTTCTCAAACTCACTCTGCATAAACTTAAAAAAAATCTTGACAAAGAGATTCATCAGTAGAACCAAAAATAATGTCATCGACATAAATTTGTCCTAATAAAAGATTATTATTCAAAGATTTTATGAAAAATGTTGTATCAACCTTGCCTTTTAAAAAACCTTTTTCAAGTAGAAAAGAACTTAGACAGTCATACCAAGCACGAGGGACTTGTTTTAGTCCGTATAAGGCTTTTTTCAGCTTGGAAACATATTTTGGGTTTTTGAAATCAGTAAAATCGGAAGGTTGAGCAACATAAACTTCTTCTTTTATACAATCATTGAAAAAGACACAGTTAACATCCATTTGAAATAATTTGAAATCATAAAAACAGGCAAAAGCATATAACATACGAATGGATTCTAAAATCGTAACTAGGACATATGTCTCATCATAGTCGATACCTTCCTCTTGGTGTATCCTTGAGCTATGAGTCGAGCTTTGTTACGTGTGACTAAACCATTCATATTAAGTTTATTTTGGAATATCCAACATGTGACAATTACCAGATGGTCAATAGGCTTGGAAATAAGTTTCCAAACTTGATTTCGTTCAAATTGGTTCAATTCCTCTTACATAACATCTAACCAATAAATATTATTACAACCTTCTTTTATGTTCTTAGGCTCTAACTGTGAAATAAATGCTATACTAGAAACTGTATCTCTAGTTGGGAAAAGAGTACTTACACCTTTTGTGATCTCTCATATTACCAAGTCCTTGGGGTGATTAGCCATGAACTTTATCTTCTTTAGTAGACTCTCCAAGTAGTTGGTTTCGAGTTCCGCTTCAGTAGATGCTTTGCTTGGTGTACCATGGTCTTCATTGTTACTATCATTGTTCATCTGACTGTTCATTTCATCGAAGGTGACGTTGATTAATTCTTCAATTGACATTGTTTTCTTGTTAAAAACTCGATAAACTTTGCTTATAACCTAGAAAAATACCTTCGTTGGCTTTCGAGTCAAATTTTCCCAAATTATTTTTTGTATTCAAAATAAAACATTTATAACCAAAAATCTTAAAATAAGAAACAAAGGGGGGGTCATATTAAACCATAGTTCATAGGGAGTCTTCTTCGATTTAGGTCGAATTACCCTGTTCAGAACATAGAATACTGTATTGACAACTTCAGCCTAAAAATATTTAGGTAAGCTAAACTGGTTTAATATACTCTAGCAATTTTGCTAAGAGTTCTATTCTTACGTTCCACAATGCTACTTTATTGCGGAGTCCTAGGATAAAAATTCATGCAAATATTCGTGTGTGGTACAAAATTGCTAAAAGTTAGCATTTTTGAATTCTCCACCATGATCGTTTCGAATGCGAGTGATCATGAAGCCTTTCTCATTTTGTACCTTTTTCAAAATATGACAGATTCTGAAAGTGTGTCATTCTTATGAGCTAGAAAATATACCCATGTATATTTGTAGTAATAGTCTACATGTACAAAGGCATATAGATTACCATTTAGACTTGCAACTCTGTTGGGTCCAAATATATCCATATGTAATAATTTTAGAGGTCCAGAAGTACTTATAGCACTGATCGACTTAAAGGTTGATCAAGTAGCTTTGTTCTTTTCACAGTCGCTACACACCATATCTTTCTTGAAAACGGTCTCTGGTAAGCCTTGTACCAATTTCTTTGTGGATAATCTCGTAATTGTGTCCATGTTTTCAGGACCTAGGCTCATGTACCATAGTTGACTCTCCTCATTTTTAGCGTATAGGCATCTATCTACGGTATAGTATTCTCCAATCGATAAAAAACATAGATATTATCTTCCATAATACCTTCAAAAATAGTATTACCAGTTGAGCTATCAACTACAGTACATTTATCTTTAATAAAATTAATATCATAACCATGGTCAGCTAAATGGCTTATGCTGAGTAGGTTATGCTTTAATTCTGTTACTAGATATTATTCAACGTAACAAAAGGTTGAACAAACCTTTTGCTTTATTGAACGTATAAGGTATATGTGTACAAAGAAGGAAGTCCTAAACAGGATATTCTAAGTACAGGGAGAAGAGGTTTCTAGAAAAGTGTGACAGTGGAGATCGAGCACTACAGCGGCTCCTTTATTCTGCTGACGATCTAACGTCGAATCAACCTTGCTATGGCACTCTGGCGCCTTTGATGGGACTCTGGGTCATCGATCAAGAGGCTGTCTGGATGAGAAGATCCCTTGAAGATGGTTGGTTGGTTGGTTGATAGGTGGATGAGGGTGGTCGACTCTTCGTGGATGGAGATCGTTGCTCCTTTGAAGATTGTCGATTGTCGATGTTTCCTCTGTCGATATTGATGCTTTGGTGGAAGAAGAACTCCTTCTATTTATAGAGAATCGGGCACACATGCGATGTGTATTAGGGTTCCTAAGATATGAAAGAATCTGTCGTCATTGCCCGATGCAAGCTTTTGCGACGCTGACACGTAGCGAACATCGAGATTCCCCTCAAACGAGATCTCTGGTGGTTACAAATATAACCGAAAGAGGTGACACGTGGCGTGTGCCAATTTGCTTTCTTGTTTATAGCTGAGTAAATCATGGGATTTTATCTTAGATTTGGAGTCTAATTGATCCTTGTATAAGATTTAAATCAATCTGATATAATATCAATCATAATTTAATCCCAATATTCTCGACAAGAGGCGGTTTAAACAAACCAATTAGGGTGGACCCATGCTTCCTGCTCCTCTGGTGAGGATTAAGTGCTGTTGTACTTCTGTGGTGACGAGTAGACCGTACTTCTGGAGACGACGGAACCTCTGTGCTTTCAAGCGACAAGTGGACTTGTCTTCGAATGACGACGAGACTTCTGTGCATATAGAGCAACTTACGAATATGTGTTTCGGGCTACCAGAGTCACTGTGTGTTATCGGTGACAAGTAGGCTTGTGCTTCAGGTTGGAAAGGTTATTATGCTTTTGGAGTGACATGTTGACTTGTATTGGTTGTGATGGGAGTTCCTAAGTCTCTTGTAGAGAAGTGACTTAAGATTTTGATTTAGAGCAGATGACTGTGCCATAGGAATGGAGATGTGTGAGCATATCACCATTCTATGCCTTATACAGACGCAGGTAAGTAGTCGTGCCTCTGAACAATGGAGATGTTGGCTTTGAAAGGAAGGGTATTACACCCTTAAGTATCTGAGATTGGCACTGGTAGATAGCTGTACCTCTGGAGTAAAGATATTGGCTTCAGGAATAAAAGAAGGGGAGGAGGGCCTTACCACCATCTTGTTCCTAAGGTTGGCGCAGGCAGGTGGCTACACCTCTGGCTTGAAGACTGGCTTCTTCGAAGTAAAAAGTTTTTGATATACTTCTGAGAGGCTGTGCCTACTAGAATATCAGAACATGCTTTGGTGGAGGTCAATCCTTCAGCGTGTGTATCGAGAAGAAGGAAGGCTGCGCTTTGATAAAGGTTGCATCCCATGCAGATCCTTCTAGGCTTCTGCCGAATCTGTACTAGATCCTTTGTAGAAGAACAGAATTAGTCCCTTATGTGTGGTCTTGATGTGTCTGTACTAGACTTTGGTAGATATGACAATGAAGGAACTTCTCTCTATATCTTCTGTATTATTTTTTTAGCACTGAGCCTCAGTCTTCTGCATCTTCTGCACTTTGGTGAAGGGATGTCTTCAGCTGAGATTTTTCATGCTTCTACAAGACCCCCTTCAAAGTGTCCTGAACTTGAGTCAAGCTCGGGATACTTTGAACAGAAACATGAACACGCGTCAGGACTGTACGAGCAGGGTGATGGCTGGTGTCACGTCTAGCTCTTAGCATTAATGGTCCTGAGTCATCATTTCAGATTATGGGCTCCTGATGGCTTCTTAATATTGGAGTCTCTTGCATCTTTACAGGGATCGTAAATCTCTTTAGCAGAGGAGGTTCAGAGCCACGTTTCTTCGGTCACTCACAGTAATGCCATCTGTCATGGAGTGGAGCTTTACCTTAACTTGTAAGCTTCCTTCTGATTGATGTCTGGCTTGTGCTTGGACCACGCGAACAGCCTACATAAAGGACTGTACTCCTTCAAAAGAAGACTCAGCTGCTTCAACAATGGCCTTGCTTGCCCGATGTTCAGCTCCTGACGACCCTGGAATTTGTTTGAGACGACCGTCGGTGGCAAATCATTTTATCTAAAAAATTGTAGTAGAACTACTACTGGATCTCGAGACGTCCTGCATTCTGGATGTCATGGGCATCAATGGCGTCTCGGACCTCTGCTTCCTGGGTTAGGATTGCTTGCCATTCTGACCGAGGAATAGCAAGGCCTGCTGCTGCGGTTGCTCTCGTTTGCCAGCTGTAGAGATTGGGGAATCCTATGCTTGTCTTCATCCCCGGCTCGGGCCAGTAGCAGCTTCAGGAGGTGGCTTCCTTTTCACTAGAAAGTGATTGGCTCTGTCACCGCCTCGCCCACGCTATTGAGAGCTTTTACCGTAATTTTAGTTTTTTTTGCTTCTGCGTATGTAACTACAAAGAGTCTGTACCAGGAATTTGTAGCCACAAGTTTTTATATGTAGAAGCCTTCTTGTTTCCTTTGCTTTTGCCTCCAGAATAAAGAGGGAAGCTTTATAATTGATTTGCCGGATAAGAGGTAATATGGACATGGTAGGCATGATCTTGGCCGGGGTATAGAACAACAATCCAGAGGTAATATAGACGTAAACTATTTTCTAAACTGTCGGGATAATCATAGAACTGATGCGAGAAGAATGACTACTCAGAGGTAATGTGGACATGGTAGTCGCGTCTTCCAAGCATAGAGGAGCAATCCAGAGGTAATGTGGACGTGAAGTGCTTGACATTGATGGGCATCATTAGCAAGTCCCCATTAGGCTTAGCTAGCCGATAAGCACCGTTGGAGTACACCGTTTCTATGACGAATGGTCCTTCCCACTTAGGCTCGAACTTCCCAGCCGTCTTGTGGGTAATCACCGTCGATCTCCGTACTGCCAAGACATGGTCGCCCACCTTGTAGGATCTTTTGCGAACCTTTTTGTTGAAGGCCCCAGAGATGCGAGCATGGTAAAGCTCAATCCTTTGCTGCACGAGCAAGCACTTTTCCTCCAATATTTCTAGCTTTTGTAACCGCCTGCGGTGATTGTCTTCGACGGTTAACTGATTGATGATCATTTTAGCAGAAGATATCTTCTTAAGGACTTGACCCATGCTGGTATCGGAGTCCCAAGTTGAGGAGTCAAAAGAGTATGAGTGCCTCATGACTTCTTCTTCTGAACCTTCTGAGGTGGTCGTAGGAGTAACATACACAGCCCTCGACGAGTATGCTGGTAGTAGTTTTCAGCTTTTCCTAGTGGGGTGTGAATTCGTATATGAATACGTTGGCCTTTACCATAATTGAGCCCCTTGTTGCTATTCAGGTCGTAGCCCATCTTCTGGATAAGGTTTTTGGCCTGCGTCGTGTAGCGGTAGAACTGTATTTTACCGCTGTCAAGATCTGGGTCTTCATAAGTTATTCGCTGTGGATGCTCCAATCGACCGAATATAATGGGTTCCTGGAACTACGAAGTAGGCTCCTCGAACAGGGACAACTCGGCTCACATGGTTGGTAGTTGTCACTTGCGTCTGTAGTTTACATAGAGAATTGTCTAGGAAATACTTGGTGTTCTAGCACGTGCTAGAGTAGTTCGATGACATATTTCTATTGATAAAGTAGGATATCTTATCCCGAGGGATTACAACGTCGAAAGTATGGGCCCCTGTATCGGCGCTGACGTAATCTTCTAGCTCTACGTCAGTAAGGGCTAGAGCTGTCGCTAGAGGAGAAGGAGGACACCTTCCTTTCAGCTTGACTATTAAGGGAATGGTGGTCGGATGCTCCTGCACCTTCATGGTCGGCCTTGGGGACCTCCAGGGTAACTTCATTCGTATAGGCTCCTGACCATCTTCCATCATTACTGGAGGCAAAGGTGGAGCTTTGCCCCGAAGCTTAACACCAGGTGGCACTGACACCTTGGGGGGCCTCCCTTTCAGTCGAACCTTTAAATGTTTTTTGGCCACTGCCACGCTTTCTGAAGCTGCCTCTGCCTCGTCGTCAACATCATTGCTGTCGTTATCCCAGGGGACTGACTTGTATAGATCGACATCCGTACAGTAGGCTTCAAGTCCCCAAAATGGGTCGATATCAGCGAACTTCATTTTGATAGTCCCATTGATGGCCACATATTTCATACACTGATGTAGGGTGGAAGGGACAATCATATACTCATGGATCCATGGTTGCCCTAGCAGCATGTTGTAATTTATATCTGCATCAATGACATAGCAAGTCATTTCAGTATGAAGGTCGTCGATCTGACATTTCAGGCAAATTTTGCCCAAGGGCTCGCTCTTTCCTGCATTGAAGCCACAGACTGTTGTATTCGAGGCTGTCAACCGGTGCATTGGAACCCCTAAAGGTTGAAGCAGACTTCTTGGGATAATGTTCAAAGAGGAACCTGGGTCGATGTGGATGCGATCGACCTTAATGGCACCGACATACCCCGTATAGTACATGGGGCGGTTGTGCCGGTTATTCAATAGCAACATGTCTTGCTGGGTAAAAGTTATACTGGGAATCACTTCGACCATGCTGTGACAATATGGGCAAGCTACGGGATCCACTTTCGGTGGCTGAACCTAGGTGAGGAAGGACTCGGTGTATAGCTTCACTGAGCGCATCTCGGGTCTCTTTAGAGAGGCGGAGGAGCTCGAAAAGTGACAATCTAGCCAGAGTATTAGCCAGCTGCACTAGAATATCAAAGTTGAAGGGCTTGATAGGCCTGATTGCTAGATCCGTTTTGAGTGGTTTGTCGAAGTGAACCTCCTTCTGTTTCTGCTTGAACACGGTAGGGGCCCGGGATAGACCCACCTCTGGTTCCTCAGGGATCTTAGGTGGACATGCTCCTGATACATCTGGGACAGGGGGAGTATTTGGTGGAGACTCCTCTTGGTCTGGGGCCTAGCTCTTCTCTTGTCTCTGCGCCGAACGGATGGTCACCAAAGTATCGTCGATCAACGTCGAGACCATGCGGCATGCCTTGCTTTTTTTCCCCTTTGGCAGAAAGGGTCATAGATGTCATCATGTCTGGAACCAAGTCAGGATGTATATACATGACTTTGCCGCGAGGCGTGGAGAACGGGATGAGCCCTTGAACATTGTCCCATATTGGCGGAAGGTTGACTACCTCTATCGTTGCCTTTGGAATAGGGATGATGCCATCTTATGCCTCGATGGCTGGAAAACTCCCGAACTGGAGAGAGTGTCCATGATGGCTGTGACGGCCTTCTCTTCGTAATCTAATGATATGACGTTGGCGTTAATGAGGCGCTAAATTTGTCCCTTCAACATATAGCAGTCCTGTGTTGAGTGATGGACGTACTGGTGATAATGGTAGTACTTGGGATGGTCCACCTTTTCCACTTCATCGGAACACCTGGGTGGCGGGATGGATAGTTTACCACTCTTCATAAGCATCTCGAAGAGCTCCAGCGTATCCTCGTCATTGAAGGAGTAAGTCTCCTCTGGCCTCTGCACTTCCGCAGACTTGGGGTTCGTAACTGCTGAACCTTTGGAGATGTTGACGGTCATGGCTTGCTTGTCTTTTTCGTCTTTAGGGTTGTTGCTATAAGAGCGTCTCCCCTTGTCTTCGGGTGCAGGAAAGTGTAGCCCCAGGAGCTGCACGTCCTGGGCTTTCCTTTGTGTGGCATTCGCTTCTGTAATGAAAGGCGTCCACTCCGTGCAGGGAGCACTGGGCCACAATTTTATAGCGGGCAGCATGTTCTTACGACAGGAGTCCATCAGCATGGGCTCGGGCATGCCGGGTGGCAATCTGAGGGCTGCCGGACGGAAGCAATCGATGTATGCGCGGACAGGCTCTTTCCCCCTCTGGACAATTTCCATGAGGGTCGACATGGTCATATCCATGCCTCCTTCGTAGAATCGATCCACGAACCTGGTATTCAGGTCTTCAAAGGATGATGCAGTCATCTGGGAGACTGCAGAACCACTCATAGGCTACCCCCTGCAGGGCTACTATGAATATGTTGGACAGGATGGCGTCTTCCTTTGGAAGGTGCCCTATTACTGAGGCAAAGTAGCTCAAGTATTGTCGGGTAGTCCCCTTTCCTTCATAAGGTGTAAGCGTCTGCAGATTGTATTTGGAAGGATAGACGATGTTGTCCCACTCGGCAGGGTACTGCTGCCGAATTCCCAACAAAAAAATGTCGCTAATTTCTGACAGCGACATTTTTAGCGACGTTTCGGGCATGTCGCGTTATTCATGGTCGCTAACTTGTAAAACATCGTTATTCTTCGCTATAGCGACGTCATTCGGCGATGCCCGACGTTGCTAGATCTAGCGACGTTTACCGACAAAAATGTTGCTAATTAGCAACGTAATATTTCATTGCTGATTATCGCTGTCCATTCAGGTTTTAGCGACGTTACAGCCAGAGATTAGCGACGTTTTCCAACTCTACATCTGGTATTTTTTGGTTGCCATGTCATCATTGTTGTGATGTTTTGCGACCTTACGATACTTGAATACCGATATTTGAATACTAGATTTGTTGACCTGTACAGTTTGCCACGTCAACGTGTCTTCAACGTTCTGCGACATTTTGTTTCTCAGTTTTGCGATGTTCTAGCGACGTATGTATGCGTCGCTGTCCATCGCTAAGCGTTGCTAATTCCAAAAATTGTAAAAAAAATATAATGCAGTATGCATTTCACATAAATAACAGTTACATTAAAAACATTGTACCTGTATTTAGAGTTTCAATTTGCAAATAATAGACCCGGAGCAACCCTCCGTAGAATTCCCTGGGTTCGCCCACCCCTTCGGTGGAACACTCAACACCGATAAACCAATATATAGATAAATAATAATAATGCACTACCAATAATCAAATAAATAGAATCGAACGATCAGAAAGACAAGAAATAGCCGGTGGATACAAATCCCCAACCAAACGGATATAAAAATTGTATCCGATAATATTCAACATAAGATAACACAAATAGTCATAACTGGGATAAAATAAATACATAAAGACCCAAAAATGGGTCACCAACAAATACATAAAGACCCAATAATGGTCACCAACACAATAATTAAAAACAAGTCCAATAAAGGACTACGCCTGGTCAGGATGAGGAGGAGGAGGAGTAGGCAGTGCCTGCACCTGGGATACCAGGAACCTATGCTGTTACGAGGTCAGCATCACCAGTGACGAACCATCAGTAGGAGGAAGAGGAGGCAGTGGAGCTGCTGCAGTCGGTGTGGATGCTAAAGCATGACCAGGAAGTGTCTGCTCTATGACCAGCAGTCTGGAGTTGGTGGAATCTATAACAGATGCCAGCCTTGAAACCTGCTCACTAATGGCCGCTGCGTCCCGTTCAACGCATGAACGGAAAATCCGTTCTCTCCAGCACCGTCTGAACGGCACGATCCGTCCTCTTGCCCGTTGTCACTCCCCATTCCCGAAATACGTAAATTTTTGATTTTTCATGTATATTGTATCTGGCACCTGTATCTTTGTTGCATATATCATTTATTTGTAACTAGCCGCAGCATGGGACAGTATCTCATCGCGGATTAGTGTGCCACCCCTTGTCCTTGTTTGGTTGTAGGCATGGTTCACTATTTCGATGATAGGATTTCTGAACATTGTTGTGGTTAGGATTTTATTTAAATTAATTTAATTAGTTGTATCATGTAGCAATTAACATGTCATTAGTCACATGGTTAAGAGCATGCTTAAGCTTAGGGTTTCTTTGAGTCAACCCAACCCCTATATATATTCTTTTCCACACTCTCTCTCCTCATTCACTCTTTTCATTTCTTTTTCTCCCAACCAATAGGCAAGTACATCTTGCACCAAATGGAGAGATTTTTGCATTTTTTATTTCTTGATTTTTCTTAGATATTATTTGTCTATATTGTTCTTCTCTTCATTCTCTACAAGTTTAGTTCTTGGAGTTTTTGATTTTAATGGCTAGTTTGGTGTAGATCTAAGTTTCTATAACTAGGGTTTTATGGATTTCTATGGTTTTGATCTATCAAACTTGGTTGTTTTTGAAAACTAATGGTTCTATGTTATAGAGAATTCAATTTCATTCAGTTTTGGCTTTTGTTTCGCTTGATTTCGACTTCGGATGAGGAAGTTATGGCCATGGCAAGTTTTCGGAACTTTCATGGCTGAACTTGCTGTTTGTGGACGATGACCCCCATGCGCTCGGGAGGCCATACGCCGGAAGGCCATGCGCTGTGAAGTCCCGGCAACGCATCCCATGCACCGATGGTGTAGGAATCCCATGCGCCGATGGTGCAGGAATCCGATGCGCCGATGGTACAGGAATCCCATGCGCCGATGGTGCAGGAATCCCATGCGCCGATTGTGCAGGAATCCCATGCGCCGATGGTGCAGGAATCCCATGTGCCGATTGTGCAAGAATCCCATGCGCCGATGGTGCAGGAATTCCATGCGCCGAAATTGCTCTATTTTACTGTTTTTGCCTGTTTAAGTTGTTTTGTAGCCAGAATCTTGAAAAACTCAAAATATGAAAGTTGTAGATCTTTATATTGGCTTCAAGGGTCCTCATGTCTCACTTTAACCAGAATTCGTATGTGACTTTTATGTCACGAGGAGTCCGAGTGACTTCCTGACTTGACCATGTTCCTGACCTGATTACTTGTATACGTGCTGGTACATGTTCTAAGTATGTATTGAGATACAATATTAGTATGCACTGCGGTGCAATTTAATGAGTGCACTGAGGTATGACTCTACGTGCTAAGTGATCATTCGTGTTATATGTCAATACATGTGTACCTTCCAGTACAGTCATGGTAATTGGTCAGTAATAGTGTCGTGGTATGTTGATTGTTGTTTGAAGCATTACACTAAGCATGGATCTAGATCGGGCCAATGTGGACTCATACTTAGGGTATACGTACTATGGTACGACATATAGGAGGATGACTATGTGACCACGACATGAAATTCCAATACCCAGATAGGGTTAATCTAGCAACTTAAATCGGTAGAAGCATTGGGAGGGAACAGAATCCCGAGAACGTGCCATACTAGCCACCCCCGGGTCCCGTCCTGACGTGTCGGGTTAGCCGCCACGGATATAGTTTCACCTGCCTATAGTGGATGACTATCCGACTCCTGCGAGCTACGTGTTATATGTTTTAGCACGGTGGCCTTACGAGGGACCGGTGCATAATCAAAGTGCTATGTGTATATGTATATGATACAGCATTGGCTAGCCCTGCTGGGTTGACACGATCTGAGGATTCCTATATTGCATTACTGGGATAACCCAGACAAATCGTAGAAAGCTGTAGGATTTGAATGGCCGCTTGTAAGCCGACTTGTTTGTGATATGTTATCTTTTGTTAGCAACTGAGGAACATGGACTATCATGGTGCGTGGTCCAACCCATGTCCTTGTTTGGTTGTTTGGTTGGGCTATTGTGCTGCGATAGGCTATGGACCGAAGTCGCGATCAGAAGCCCTTTTACCTGCCCATGGTTATAGGATATATCTTATCTCGGCACGATATTGGCACCGTTTGTCCTTGTTTGGTTGTAAGGGTGTCGTATTGTCTCGATGATATGGTATAAGCCTATAACTCATGAATCAGGTCTTATTTTACTTATTGGATTTATCTCACTCTTTTGTGCTCCCTTGTGGTACTTGCTATTCGGGGCCTGACCCCGCTGGTTTTGTTTGGCCAGATCGCGTAGCAGCGCCAGAGGATCCAGCCTTCCACCCGAACAATGGTGCACACCAGGAGTATGGGCGCCAGGGACCATGAGTGGGTTTCTTCTTCACTGCTCTGATATCTTCTATTTTGTACTTGGTGTTTAGCCACCGGCACTTGTTTAGCCGGCAGTTCTGGACACTAGTTTTTGTTGCATATTTGTAATTAAATCAGACTGCAGCTGACTATAGTTATGTACTATTGACTCTCGGAACTAGCTCATCATTTTGTATAGCTAGACTCATGAATCATTTTGATGAAGTGTCGGGGATGCCTTACTGCTTTGTCTTATATGATCATTATTTACTGCTTCTTGTTTGATTGATTGAGACATAGATGCTCTGTGGGACCATAGGAGACCTGATTGTAGCATGCACCCCCTTGTCTCTTGACAGCCACGATCGCCGTATGACGTTTATATACCTCATACGGTGTAGTTGGCCTGGTCCGTCTCAGTATTCTGGTACTGGGGCGTGACAAGGTTTTAGTGGTGGCCCATGCAGGTCTGTATTTCAAACTTGTGGGGTGTTACGATTATAGGAGTCTCAATCAAATTGTGTTCTTCTTGATCTCCTGATTCGTCTTCTCCTTCTCTCGCCTTGATTGCTAACTTGATTATCATCCTCGATTCCTTTCCGTCCTATCTTTTAATATATTGCATCCTTTCCTTTAGGGGCATATCATTCTCAGCTATTGGAGGAGCCGGCATAGAAGAGAATCCAGTGGAGCAGGAACCGGTTGGAGATCAGCAAGGGGTAGCCCCTCTACCTGGACAGATTCCCATCGAGAATGTTACCGAGCATGAGCCAGTTAAGCTATAGAGGCCAGAGTATCCCGTACCTCCAGTAATACCAGTAGTACTAGTGGCACTAGACACGCCGGCACTATTGCAGATTATTAGAGGGTTATTGGAGGCCCAGCAATGCCAGACGGCAGCCCAACAGCAACAACAAACCCGACAGCAAGAACAAAATGTGCTACAGAATCAGGGGTTGCAATTAGCCTTTGAGAGAAGTGTTAGGAATGATTCAGGAGCGTCCGGAAGGTTTTGTCGACTTAACCCGAGATATTTTGACGGCACGGAGGATGCCATCACGGCGGATGCTTGGCTTCAGGATACAGAGGCCATATTGACCGCAGCAAAGGTTCCAGCAGAAGAGAAGGTTAACCAAGTCAGATTATTGCTTCAGGATCTCGCCCGCGATTGGTGGGCATCGAAAGAGGTTGGAATGAGGCATCCTGTTCCCTGGAATAGCTTCAGTACCAGATTCAAGGCCAAGTATTTTGGCGTTGTAGCTCGGTATGAGCTTCAGCAGAGATTTATCAGCCTCAAGCAGGATGGTAAGACAGTGGATGGTTATGCAGCGGAGTTCTGCAGGTTTAGTAGGTTTGCTCGGATGATGGTGGCGACAGAGCCAGAGAGAGCAATGAGGTTCCAGCAGGGCTTCACCTAGAGATTTTACAGCTGGTCGAGGGGCACGACTACCAGACATTCGATGCAGTATTGACGGCGGCTCGGAGGCACGAGCTTACTATTCAAAGGTTATCAGCAAGGGCTGGGGGCCAGAAGAGGTCTCATACGCAGAGTGTTGGGGGAGGAGCAGTACCTCGGACGTCAGCACCAGCACCTGGCGTCCGTATTCGTGATGCAGCACCAATCACGATAATTGTGACTGCACCAGTTCGACAGCAGCAACAGAGGAACCAGCAGCAGCGTCAGGAAGCACCAGTGGGTTGCACTTACTGTGGTAAGGGAGGGCACACTAGGGATATGTGTCGTTCAGCTAATGGATTATGCTTGAGGTGTAGCAGTCTAGACCATAGGATTGCTAATTGTCCTATGATGCAGAGGCCAGGAGGGCCAGTTCAACAGTTTCCGACGTTGCCAGCTCCAGAGGTAGCACCGTATCAAGGGCCAGCACTAGCAGTGAGGCCACTAGCCCAGTGCCCATTACTGACGCAAGCTCAGATGTACCGACAAGCGCAATATCAGGTTAGACAGCAGGGCCAGGGACGGCAGGGACAAAGGCAAGAAGAATTTGGAGTATTAGAGCAGAGGTTGGCTGAAGGCGGTCAGATTTTGGGTAAGTTTTGAGTATTATTTATTATAATTCCTTGAGTTTTATATTCGAAGAGTGAAGGCGACTTTCTCGTCTCACTCATCTGCTCTCGTATCATGTGATACGTGATTACGAGAGTACGTCCCGGGCAGAGTCTCGTTCTTGATTTAGTCATTGGTACCTACTTATCACAAGCGTTGACCCTTGTCCACTTTGGGTGTCAGTGTAGGACCTCGAGGACGAATTCCTACCTGACTTGAGAGGCATATTTTATTCGTATGTCTCCGATCATTTCCTTCTAGGGTATGATTATTATTTGTGCTCTTACTTAATTATTCTTGCTTTCTTAAACTATTTATGTGCCATGTGTTGTTTGATAATTGTGCTTGCTATATGTCATTAGTGTATTTCGTGATCTGAGAGCGCGCTCGACTATCCTTATTGAAATTCCGAGGACGAAATTTTTCTAAGGAGGGTAGAGATGTCACTCCCCATTCCCGGAATACATAAATTTTTGATTTTTTATGTATATGGTATCTGGCACCTGTATCTTTATTGCATATATCATGTATTTGTAATTAGCCGTGGCATGGGACAGTATCTTATCGTGGATTAGTGTGCCACCCCTTGTCCTTGTTTGGTTGTAGGCGTGGTTCACTATTTCGATGATAGGATTTCTGAACCTTGTTGTGGTTAGGATTTTATTTAAATTAATTTAATTAGTTGTATCATGTAGCAATTAACATGTCATTAGTCACATGGTTAAGAGCATACTTAAGCTTAGGGTTTCTTTGAGTCAACCCAACCCCTATATATATTCTCTTCCACACTCTCTCTCCTCATTCACTCTTTTCATTTCTTTTCCTCCCAACCAATAGACAAGTACATCTTGCACCAAATAGAGAGATTATTGCATTTTTTATTTCTTGATTTTTCTTAGATATTATTTGTCTATATTGTTCTTCTCTTCATTCTCTACAAGTTTAGTTCTTGGAGTTTTTGATTTTAATGGCTAGTTTGGTGTAGATCTAAGTTTCTATAACTAGGGTTTTATTGTTTTCCATGGTTTTGATCTATCAAACTTGGTTGTTTTCGAAAACTAATGGTTCTATGTTGTAGAGAATTCAATTTCATTTAGTTTTGGCTTTTGTTTCGCTTGATTTTGACTTCGGATGAGGAAGTTATGGCCATGGCAAGTTTTCGGAACTTTTATGGCTGAACTTGCTGTTTGGGGACGATGACCCCCATGCGCCCGGAAGGCCATACGCCGGGAGGCCATGCGCTGTGAAGTCCCGACAATACATCCCATGCGCCGATGGTGCAGGAATTCCATGCGCCGATGGTGCAGGAATTCCATGCGCCGATGGTGCAGGAATCCCATGCGCCGATTGTGCAGGAATCCCATGCACCGATTGTACAGGAATCCCATGCGCCGATGGTGCAGGAATCCCATGTGCCGATTGTGCAGGAATTCCATGCGCTGATGGTGCAGGAATCCCATGCACCGATGGTACAGGAATCCCATGCGCCGATTGTGCAAGAATCCCATGCGCCGATGGTGCAGGAATTCCATGCTCCGGAATTGCTCTATTTTACTGTTTTTGCCTGTTTAAGTTGTTTTGTAGCCAGAATCTTGAAAAACTCAAAATATGAAAGTTGTAGATCTTTATATTGGCTTCAAGGGTCCTCATGTCTCACTTTAACCAGAATTCGTATGTGACTTTTATGTCACGAGGAGTCCGAGTAACTTCCTGACTTGACCATGTTCCTGACCTGATTACCTGTATACGTGCTGGTACATATTCTAAGTGTGTATTGAGATACAATATTAGTATGCACTCCGGTACTGTTTAATGAGTGCACTGAGGTGTGACTCTACGTGCTAAGTGATCATTCGTGTTATATGTCAATACATGTGTACCTTCTAGTACAGTCATGGTAATTGATCAGTAATAGTATTATGGTATGTTGATTGTTGTTTGAAGCATTACACTAAGCATGGATCTAGATCGGGCCGATGTGGATTCATACTTAGGGTACACGTACTATGGTACGACATATAGGAGGATGACCATGTGACCACGACATGAAATTCCAATACCCAGATAGGGTTAATCTAGCAACTTAAATCGGTAGAAGCATTGGGAGGGAACAGAATCCCGAGATCGTGCCATACTAGCCACCCCCAGGTCCCGTCCTGACGTGTCGGGTTGGCCGCCACGGATATAGTTTCACCTGCCTATAGTGGATGACTATATCCGACTCCTGCGAGCTACGTGTTATATGTTTTAGCATGGTGGCCTTACGAGGGACCGGTACATAATCAAAGTGCTATGTGTATATGTATATGATACGGCATTGGCTAGCCCTGCTGGGTTGACACGATCTGAGGATTCCTATATTGTATTACTGGGATAACCCAGGCAAATCGTAGAAAGTCGTAGGATTTGAATGGCCACTTGTAAGCCGACTTGTTTGTGATATGTTATCTTTTGTTAGCAACTGAGGAACATGGACTATCGTGGTGCGTGGTCCAACCCATGTCCTTGTTTGGTTGTTGGGTTGGGCTATTGTGCTGCGATAGGCTATGGTCCGAAGTCGCAATCAGAAGCCCTTTTATCTACCCATGGTTATAGGATATATCTTATCTCAGCACGATATTGGCACCGTTTGTCCTTGTTTGGTTGTAAGGGTGTCGTATTGTCTCGATGATATGGTATAAGCCTATAACTCGTGAATCAGGTCTTATTTTACTCATTAGATTTATCTCACTCTTTTGTGCTCCCATGTGGTACTTGCTATTCGGGGCCTGACCCCGCTGGTTTTGTTTGGCCAGATCGCGTAGCAGCGCCAAAGGATCCAGCCTTCCACCCGAACAATGGTGCACACCAGGAGTATGGGCGCCAGGGACCATGAGTGGGTTTCTTCTTCACCGCTCTGATATCTTCTATTTTGTACTTGGCGTTTAGCCACCGACACTTGTTTAGCCGGCAGTTCTGGATACTAGTTTCCTTTGCATAATTGTAATTAAATCAGACTACAGCTGACTATAGTTATGTACTATTGACTCTCGGAACTAGCTCATCATTTTGTATAGCTAGACTCATGAATTATTTTGATAAAGTATCGGGGACGCCTTACTGCTTTGTCTTATATGATCATTATTTACTGCTTCTTGTTTGATTGAATGAGACATAGATGCTCTGTGGGACCATCGGAGACCTGATTGTAGCATGCACCCCCTTGTCTCTTGACAGCTACGATCGCCGTATGACGTTTATATACCTCATACGGTGTAGCTGGCCTGGTCCGTCTCAGTATTCCGGTACAGGGACGTGACACCCGTCTCCCTAATGGTACGCTCGAGCATATCAAATCATGCGATGAGGGCCATATCGTTCATCTGCGGCTGAGACTGGGGCTGCTCTTCCATCCTCCGTAATAGCTCGTCATGTAGCTCAGTAAGCTGGCGACAGAGTTCCCCCACTCGGACCGACTCCTCTGAGGGCTGTGGGGAATGCACACTGGCAGAGGAGGCTCTCGACAACTGCATCGCCATAAAGGCACCGCAGGATTCAGTACCGTAGTACATACCCCTCTGAAGACCCCCAACGGCGGTCATCTAGAGCTCGTCCATCGTCCAAGCCGGAGGGGGCTTCGAGGAATTACAAGCCCCGCCTTCCGCAGATGCACTAGTAAGCTCACGCTCTAGACTTAGATACTCATCCTAGAATAGTACGTATCTCGATAAGCATAATATTTACTAACAACCTAGTTGTTCCACGTCTATGGATATATTTGCATATTTTTTAAGTTATAATAAAGTTAGTGACACGTAAAGTAATACTTACATTGCTATGCGTGGCCCGATCATCGATGAGCTTTTCGCCCTTCCGATGGGTTGGCAGGAAGATCGTCACCATTGTAGCTTCCCTTCCCGGAAATTTTTGAAAATATTTTTTATTATTTATTGATTTGGTGATTTTAGAATTTTATAAATGTTTATTTAGTTAATTATTACGGTAGATGACTGTAGCCATGGTTGAGATTTGGAGTACAAGGTGACTAGGAATCATGGCACGGATAGGGCAGTGGCGTGCTTTGACTAGTGTTTAGCTATGGTAGGGGAATGCAAAGCTATAGGAGTGTCCTAACTGAGAAAACCAGAACAAGTTGCGACTTAACCCGTACCGAAGATTTTATTTATTATTTAATTATATTATTGAGTTTTGGTAACCCGGTTGTACCGAACCTGTCCAGATTGGACCCAAGTCAAGTCCAAGCCCATGTCGTCATGTAGTGGGACCAAATACGGCCTTGTAGACATGTTTGATAAATGCATGTATTTTGTATATATTTTAGGAATTGGAAATTTATATTTATTAAATCATTTATTATATAAATGATATGTATATATGTTTTTTTTTATATGTGTGTATATATATATATTTATATAAATAAGACACTATATTATATATATATATTTATATATATATATATATATATATATATATATATATATATATATATATATATATAGTTATATAAATAAATACATAAATGTAATATATATATATATATATATATATATATATAACAAAAAAAAATATATATATATATATATATATATGTGTGTGTGTGTGTGTGTGTGTGTGTGTGTGTGTGTGTGTGTGTTTGTATATAGAAATATATTATATATGCGTATATATGTAAATATATATAAATATGTGAGTATGTGTATATCTGCTGTAAGTGCGTATGTGTATATATGTGTAAATATATATAAATGTATAAAGTATTATGTTTATACATAATTGTGTGTGTATATATATATATATATATATATATATATATATATATATATATATATATATATATATATATATATATATATATGAATGTATTTATATAATAGTAGTTATTAATAAAGGAAATAGAAAAAAGAAAAAAAAAAGAAAAAAGAGAGCAGCTGCAACCTTCATCCTGGCCAAGCCCAGCCCAAAAGCCCATAGGCCCAGCCAACCAAACTACTTCTCAAACCCGAGCCCAAGCAATTTCAATTCCCTCAGCCGAGCGGAATCAACTCCCCCACACGCGACTTATCGATAAGAGAGGAAGCGAGAGACTTCATCGAGACCCCCTAAACCCTAAAGGAGCTCCGCCGCGCCGCCACCCCAGGCCACCCCAGCACATGGGCGCCACCCTGGACCGCCGCGCGCCGTCGCCGTGCGCCGGAGCCGGCCGGCCGAGCGCTGGAGCGCGCGTGCAACAAACAGACAGCAGACCGCCAGGTACCCTGTTCCTCTGTATAATTATTCGCATATTCTCCATCATTTTTCGATCCATAACTTGCTACGGATAGCCAATATAACCGAGATGAAATCCCATCAAATCGATCGAGTGCAATTTGATCGTATGGTTCAAGAATCGAGGTAGAAATTCTCGAAAAAACCTCGTCCTTAAGAACAGTGTAAACACTGCGAGACCCCATTTTTGAAGCCGACTCACGAACAATACAAAAGTTTTATAAAAAAATTTAATCTAAGAAAGTTTAGACAACATAGAGGCCTTCGATTTCCTTTTCGTAGTTTTTAATTTCAGCTAATGTGCGTCGAGAAATCGGCGTGTGAAAATCCCAAAAAACTTGTAAAAACTGTTTTTGAAAAATAAGAAATTGATCGACACGACGTATGTCCCGCCAAACTGGGCGACGTGGTCGTGCGAGGTACGCACCGAAAGGCGCATATTGACATTATCGACGTGTGGGAACTGATGGAACTCAGTTTCGTCGTGTGTGCGCGACGAAATCAGTCCGTATCCGTCGAAATTCACTGTATCGGCCTCTGTGCAAGTTTCTTAATTACTTTGTGCACGCTCGTCAGATCGAGACGAAACTTGTGCCAACAGGACCGTATCATTTTTCTGGTCCTGTATGCCAAGTTTGGTCCGATTCTGAGACAGTTGATAAAATCGCCGTTTCGCGGGCCCCACGGTCCGATTCAACGGGCGATTTTGTGCACGGCCCGCCGGAATCCAACTTTGGACATACGGTTGGGTTCGTATCGGAAAACTGGATCCGTAGACATATAGTTTGACGACTTTAGAGACCATAGATTTTGGCACATTTTTCGATGCAAAGCGGGTCCAACGATGGATACCGTTTTTGCCTAAAATTACCGTTTTGCCCCTGTGTCCAGAATTGGACTTAAGGACAGGCAATCCTAGCTAATTTGACTATTCTGAGAATGTTGGTAACATTTATTTCAGCTTTTGGAGACATTTGTGATGACTTGGACTTTCTGACTTGTTGATTGGTGATACATTGTTGGTTCTCCGTGCAACCCTCAGGCAAGTATACCTTGCCGAACATATACAGTATTTATATTGTTTCTTTCTATTGTTTTCATTTTCATATTGTCACATGATTCCATATTGTGATTGATTCGTCCTTGATTGCTTTACTTGTTCTAGATTACGTGCACGTATAGGATATTCGACATTGTTTGATTATTGGTCTCTTCGTGTTATCTTGTCTCGTGATTGAGTTGTCAGTTTCTATATCTGTCCTTGACTTGACCATTCTTGACTGGGAGTATCTTGTATTGTACTACAGTTGAGACATACTATAGATTGGGAGTATCTTACATTGTACTACGACCTATAGCCGATTCTTCTACCTTGATATCACCTGATTTACTTGACTTGAGACATGCCATAGATTGGGAGTATCTTACATTGTACTACGACCTATAGCATATATTGCTTGATTGATTGACTTGACTTACGACACTATAAATTGGGAGTATCTTGCATTATACTACGATTTATAGGAGTCTACTTGACTTTGTATCCTTTAGGAGAGGAGATCGATACTAGAGTTGGCTAATCTTGACTGGGATTATCTTACATTGTATTACAGTCAAAATCTACTATAGATTGGGAGTATCTTATATTGTACTACAAGCTATAGAGGTTAATCGATTGATTGCTAGCCAAGTCTAGTATTACATTTCCACACAACTCGTCGTCCTTAGATGTTCTCCTTGTCGTGTTCTTATCCTTCTTACATGTTATTTATTGTCATATTAGTAGGCATGATTTATGTATCTTGCTAGTCCTCTGAGGACCTGATGATCTCTTCAGGTAGCTGATTGCATGGAGTTAGTTAGCTGAGCATGTGGTAGTTGACTTCATCTGCATGATTCAGGTATTTTATTAGTGTTATTGATTTACTATCTTTCTTGTGCTTTTATGATATATCCCGCTTATCAGCTTAGTTGTATAGACTCATATTATTCTTGGAGTCTAATTGAACAATATGCTAATGGGCTGCAGACCATGACCCATACTTGTTCATTCTTGTTTTACGTTACTTTTGTGGATTGAGATATAGTTTAGATTAGACATGATACCCATGACCTTGATAGCTTATACGTACTCGAGTCGGGCTGGAGTCCGCTCGATACATAGCTGGCTTGCTCACGAGCTCGCGTCCGAAAACCGGGTGCGGGTCGTGACAACCATGTTTGGGTTCGTACCCTTCTTTACCTGTTATAATAAAATGTTTGTCATTGAAATTAAACATTTTATTACTACTTTCATTAAAATAATATATTACTGTAAAATGCGTACCAGGCAACAAAAATGTTCCGTCATGGGAATCGAGTCACTACCTCTTTTTTGCCCTCGTCCTAGCCACCTTCACCTTCTCCGACCGTTCCCTGTACCTAGGAGCGTCGAATCTAGCCTTCATGGCAGTCCACTACTCGGGCATGATCCAACTGTCGATCCCTTTTCTGGAACGGTCTCGAGCCTTCTGGTCGTCGATCGCATCCCGGATCAACTTGGCGGCAACGGCAGAAAATTGCTTCTCAATCGTCTCAGCCCGGTGTGGTGGATAAAAAATATTTTCTACAAGAATTAAATTAGTTAGCTATACAATATGCATAAAATATGGTTTATACTAAAAGCAATATACTTTAGTTACTTGAAGTAGGCAAACCAGAATGCCTTCATCTCGTCCGAGGCATCCGAGTAGTTGATCCAAGGGCCTCCGTAGTTGGACCTCAAAAATAGCACCAATGCCCTCTGAACTGATGGGGGACGATATCTACACGACGATAATTAAATTCATTAATATATAGATAAAAGTATATGTAAATGTTAACTAATTAACTTACTTTGTAGGTCCGTCGCACCAAATCTCCATCCTCGTCTCGTCCGGAGGGGCTCATGGGGGATCGCTCGGATCATATTGAGACGGCATAGGTGTGACCTCCTCTACTCGCTCCTCTATCTCCATAGTATCACGAATGATGTCGCAGATAGTACATCTACGAACGATGTTGCAGATAGTAATTTATATCCATTTGACAAAAAGAGTTGAGAACTTGAAGAGACTGATCATGGAGCTCAGTACTCAACCTCCCCAATGAAATTTTTGTTATCTCTTTTTTTTGATGTAATCTTGACATTTTGAATCATAAATAAAACTAATGATCTTTTTATGGTTCCATTACTTGTTGCATGCCTGTGATAGACATGAGTAATAGATCAAAAGCAGGAAATATGTTCAGAGGTGCCGGACGTGACATATATCCTTAGAAAATAACAATATTTATGATATCTGTACGGAGGTAATGTGGACGTGACATAATATAATGGTTAAAATATTGTCATTTCAATAGACGACCTTATCAGAGGTAATGTGGACGTGATAGGTCGTTGACATAGATAGTAGAATTCAGAGGTAATGTGAACGTGAATTCAAATATTTATTCTGAGTATCTTCGAATCAGCTGGGATTTCAAAGATAGGGTTTATGATCAAGTGATACAATGTGGATATATTCCGCTGAGGATTTAAAAGTTTATCAGAAGAGTGAATAAGAGACAATAACTCAATACTTTCTCTCATTTTTTTATACAACATTCAGAAGATATCTTATACATCCTTCAGACATAGTATTTTTTTAGAAATTTGCCATTAATTGGCATCATACCGACTCTGCCATCCATCCCGATTAGTTGATAAGCTCCGTTCGAGAAAACCTTGCTTACAATATATGGACCTTCCCACTTCACTTTGAACTTGCCTTCGCTCATGTGTGTCATAGTCATAGGACGTTTGACAGTAAGAACTAGTTCTCCTATCTAAAACACTCGTACTTTGACTTTACAATTAAAGATTTTGAGATGCAAGCATGGTATAGCTCGATATGTTGTTGAGCTAGTAGCCTTTTCTCGTCAAGCGCTTCCAATTCTTGAAATCGAAGACGATCGTTGTTTTCTGCTGTGAGTTCATTAGCAATTGCAATCCTCAGGGAGGGAATTACAATTTCCAATTATAGAACAGCTTCACACCCATACACCAAAAAGAAAGGAGTACAACCAATAGGATTGCGTACAATAGTGCGATAAGCCCATAGACATTCTCCAAGCTTTTCACTCCAATTATGTTTGTTGGTAGAAACAAACTTTTTGAGGAGTTTGATGATAGTCTTGTTGAATGCTTCAGCCAAACCATTAGCTACAGGATTATAGGCAGTGGAAGCGACATTATAGATTCTGTTGTCATCACAGAATCGAGTAAACTTCTGATTGATGAATTATGGTCCATTATCATGAATGATTCGCCGAGGAAGGCCAAATCTATATATCATATGATGTTTGACAAAGTTGATGACATTGTTGGTCTTAACTTCGAAAAAAGGTATAGCTTCGGCCCACTTCAAAAAGTAATCGGTTATAGCCAGTATAAACCGATGTTCTCTTAACGATGGTGGATTGATAGGACAAATGACATCCATGCCCTAAGCTTCAAAGGGCTATGATGCGGTAGTCGGATGAAGAAATTTCGATGGTTGGTGGATGAAGTCTGCATAGATTTGACAGGCTCGGCACTTTCTTGTATACTCGATGGTATCTGATACCATAGTGGGCCAGTGGTAACCCATACGTCGAATAAGATCCTACAATTTAGGACCTGGCTGATGTGCACCACAAACACCTTCGTGAGCCTCCTATAGTATTTGTTTTGCTTCATCTCCCGTAAGACACCGTAGGAGTAGACCGTCAAATGTTCGTCGTTAAAGGGTCTTGGTGATATGATTATAATAAAATCGGAGTAATCGCCGACAAATTGTCGTAGCTTCTATAGGATCTTCGGGTAAGATGTCATGTACCACAAAGTCAATGAAAGAAACTCACCAGTCTTCGCTGATAACGTTGGTTTCAGTTAAATTGTTGAACTCAATGTTTGAATTATTCTCGATGCAAAATAACTTTCTATTAGTAATAACAATCATCTGCTGTCTTCTGACTGGAATTGCCAATACTGCTGCAAGATTTGCTAATGCATTAGCTTCAGTATTGCATGCTCGATGTACATGTTCAATGAAAAATTCTTTGAACAATAAAGCCATTCTGACTGCAGCCTCATGATATGGGACAAGATCTTGATGTCGAACCTTATATGTTCCTCTGACCTGATTGACAATCAGTTTAGAGTCTCCATACACCTCGAGATATTCAATATCCAATTATTTAGCTAATTAGAGACCAATGAACAGGGCATTGTATTCGGCCACATTGTTGGAGCATCATTCATGAATAATCTCTTTGAATAGCTATTCCTTCCGGTGATACGAGGACAATTTTAAATTCTGCGACAATAGCTCCTTTTGGTCCAATTCTGGATGCTCTATCAAAGAATAGACGTCAAGCAAGAATTTTTTCTGAAATCATGTTAGATTCTAAAGTTTTATCAGGAATCTCGTCGTAGAGTTTAGACGTTTCGGGAATTGGATGAGCCGCTAGGACGTCAGCAAGGGCTTGACCCTTAACAGACTTTTGAGGAACATAAACCATATCATATTGTGCTAATAATATGGCCCATGTAGCAAGCCTGGAATTGAGTGTACTGGACTTCTTTATCAAGACCCGGAGAGGGTTAACTCTGGAAATAACATGAATAGTTTGGCCGATGATGTAATGTCTCGTCTTTTGAATAACAAACATCAAAGGTAGACATTTTTTTTCTACTGGGCTATATCGATATTCAGCTTTGATTATTGTACGGCTGAGATAATAAATAACTTGCTCATGACCTTCTTTGTTCTTTTGAGCTAGTAATACACCTAATGAATGACCCATCGCTCAAACATACATCAAGAAGGGTATTCCTGAGATTGGAGGTACTAAGACTGGTGGGTTCATCAAATACTGCTTTATTTCTTCAAATGCTTGCTGGCATTCTTCAGTCCAAATGAAAGATACACCTTTCTTCATCAATTGAGTGAATGGTCTGCATCGTCCAGACAGATTCGAAATAAATCTCCTGATGTAAACAAGTCGACCGTAGAATTCCCGTAGCTCTTTTAGGTTGCGTGGAGGACGCATCTCTTGAATGGCTTTGATCTTCAAGGGATCAATGCGCATACATTTAGAGGTAATGACGAATCCAAGAAATTTTCCACTAGAGACTCCCATAAATGACATGGTGGGATTCATCTTGAGTTGATGCTAGCGCATTAGATCGAAGATAGTTCTTATGTCTTGGATGTGGTCTTCCTTTAGACAACTTTTGACAGCAATATCGTCGACATAGCATTCAACAGTCTTTTGTAAATAATTACGAAAGATGGTACTCATAACCTGCTGATAGGTGGCACCAGCGTTCTTAAGACCGAACGGCATGACAGTGTAATAGCATACTCCAAGAGGAGTGCAGAATGACGTATGTTTTTCATCTTCGGGGTTCATCCTGATCGGATGAAACTCGAAGAACCCATCTATGAAGGACATTCGTTCGATTCTACACATGTTGTCGATCATGACATCAGTGATCGAAAGAGGAAACTCATCCTTAGGACAAGCATCGTTGGGGTCCCTAAAGTCGATGCAGACTCAAACCTTCCCATTTTTCATCATAATTGGGACAACATTGGCGACCCAGTCAGGATGTTGTTCTTCTCTAACAAAGCCACAAGCAAAAAGCTTTCGACTTTTGTCTCTATGGCATCCATCATGTCAGGTTTGAATCGACGTTGTTATTTTTTGACTGGCCTTATATTAGGCAGAATATGGAGTCTATGGTAGCGATCTGAGGATCTAATCCTGACATATCTTCATAACTCCAAGCGAAGACGTCAATGTATTGTTGGATAAGCTGAATTAATTCTTTATTATTCGCTTCTGGGAGGCTTTTGCTGATAAAAATTAGACTTGGCAAGCCCTCTTCTCCAACATCGACCTAAATTAATTGACTACAGTACGTAGTTCTCGTTGTTCGAAATAAAATTCCAACTGAGTGTCCATTCTTTTTCCCAAGGATCTACTTCAGGAGCTTCAACTACGTCATCCTCGTCATCTTCTAAGAATTCGGCAGACACCATATTATAAGATAGTGTCACTCGATGGATGTGCCCGACGCTGGTGTCAGAATCCCATGAAACAGAATTAGAAGAGTTAGATCGCTCTTCTTTATCAGATTCGGAAGCTTCTGGGGTTAGAATTGGCGAGGTATAGCCTAATCCACGCTTCATTTTGCTGTAGTATTGCAGTAATTTTTCTTTTGGAGCAAAGATACGAATAGGCGTTCGCCTTCCTTTACCGCCATTGAGACCAGCTTTAAAATTACAACCCAACTTTTGAATAATATCTTTTGATTGTTGGATATAACAACGAAGTTAGAGTCTCCCATTTTTGTCATTTTTGTCTTTGCTATTGAGAGTAGTTTCATGTTCTGTTCCTTTACTAAAAAGTATTAGAAGTTCTTCTTTTTCTTAAAAGGAACCAAAAAGAAGGAATCTAATACTGGTTCACGCAGTACTTCATTTAGAAGAGGTTGAACTGCTCCTATTGTAAGTGGTTCAAAGTTATCTAGCATTTCTAAATAACATCGAGTACAATAAAATATTTCAGTATACTGCAAAGGAGATGCTATTTTATTGATTTGTACATCATCATTTACAACAGGATTCTTGGCCTTAGCAGAAGACTTAGTTAGATTGATAACCAGAGGAGGAGAATAAGAATAAGAAGGCTTGTTACAATGGATGTCGATAACAAGTGGCTCAGAAGAGGTGAGCTCCCTTTGTTTCGCCTTTCCAGCAGGAGACTACTTATTATGAGAGGAAAGATGGATAGTCAACGTCTGAAAAGATGGTGGTCGAGTAGTACGTCCTTTGACTGGGATTACAAAAACATCATCTGAGGTGTCTGTCTGATCTTCTTCACTATCCATCGCCAGTTCAACCTTCATGAACTCTTCCTTGTACATTCGAAAATTATTACAATATTCTTCGATGGCTCTGAAAGGATTTAGATCAGCTACTTCCTTCTGAAATTCTCCATTGACGTCCACATATTTGAAACATTGGTGGAGAGTGGATGGTACAATGTTATGCTTATACAGGAATGGTCTTCCCAGCAAAGTATTATAGGAGCCATGAATATCGATTACGTAGAAGGTAACCTTTGTACGAAGATTGCTGATTTGAACTTTCAGCTGAATCTTCCCCAGGGGTTCACTTCTTCCATAATTAAATCCTAGGATCGTTGTGATAGTTCTGGAAAGACTATGCACAGGGATCTTCAATGCATCCAGTAAAGTCTTCGGCATTATGCTGAGTGCAGACCCAGGGCCGATCACGATGCGATCAACTTTCATGGTATCGACATATCCCGTAAAATAAAGGGGTCGGTCATGATGATTGTCTACCAGCAACATGTCATCCTGCATAAAGGTGATGTTGGGTATTAACTCCATCACACTATAATAGTGAAAGCAAGTCATAGGTTCTTCCTCTGGCTTCATGAGGAGTATCAGACAAGCATCAGCTTACATCAAAGCTTCACTCAATATTTTTTGAGTTTCCTTTGAGAGACGCAGGAGCTCAAAGATTGATAACCATGCTGGGGTATTAGCCAGCTGAGCCAATATTTCAAAGTTATACGGCTTTTTAAGTCCCAGAGGTGGGGGTTTTTTAATACTATATCGAAATAGACTACCTGTTTTCCCTCGTCTGTCGTCATTGGTTTGGGGGGAGTCGGTTCCACTGAAGGTGATAAGGCAGATGGAACATTCACAGCAGGGGAAGAAGGTGCTGGGATATTCTCCAAAGCTAGAACATGGTTCCCTTGACCTTCTGAGTAGTCTCGTAAGTAAAATCTTCAAGACCTGGTACCAGTTAAGGCTTCTTCTTCAGATACAGGTTTGAAGGACACCATGTTACAATTCTTCGTACGGTGCTTGTTTTTAGAATATTTCTTTTGACAAGATGAAGAGTTCGTCCAGAAACCTAAGTCAACACGAGATTGATTGTGTGGAAGGTAGAGAGAAAGAGTTATTAGAGATCCTTTATTCAAGCTAGGAGCCTTTTGTAGATCATATCCCGTCTTTGTCATTAGTTCACGGGATTATGGACTATACAGATAGAAAGTTGGTTGATACTTGGCTTCTGACTTTGGCAGTATCATTTTAGAAGAAGAAGAAGAATCTGCCGCCAAGATGAAGGTAGCAATTAAAGGTGGAAGACAATGTTCACCCAATAAAGTAATATGACATGACTTATATTTATTTACTTTTTGGACTTTGTGGATGAAGAAGGTGCTTCGAAATCAGCCACTAAATTTGGCTGGATCCACATGATTTCTCCCTTATCAGTAGATAAGTGAATAAGACCATCATTTTGTGCAGGTAGGAGATTTACAATCTTCAGAGTAGTTCTCGGGATGGGGACAACGTCGTCCTACACAAGTTAAGCAGGGAAATCATCAAACTGTAGGGAGACAACGTTAGCCATCACAGTCTTTTCGTCTTGCTGGAGAGTGATTGCATCGAAATTGACCATCTTCTGGATCTTGCCTTTGAGCACGTAGCATGCTCTAGTCGGATGTCCGATAAACCTGTGTTAGACATAATATTTAGGGTGGTCAATTTTATCTACTTCCTCTGGCCGTTTTGTATCCGACAACTGAAGTTTATTGCTCTTGATCAAGTTATCGAAGATACCCATGACATCATCTACATCGAAGGAGTATTCTTCTTTGGGACGTGGTACTGTCCGTGGTGGTACCATTGGAGTAGGTGTTGATTGACCTACATTGACGACTAGAGCTTCTTTACCTTTGAAATTAATAGCCAAAGTCTTCTTGCCCTTGCGGTTGTTCTGACGGCCACCGCTATTTGATGTAGCATGTTCATCTTTGTCAGGATTAGGCATCTGAATGCTCAGTTGCTTGAATTTATTGACACTTTCTTCTGCTACTTTGGCATTCACTATAAAGGAAGGTCAATCCTGGAATTGTGTTGATCCAGTCCACATGCTGATTATAGGCAACAGGTTTGATTTACAAGTGTCCATAGTCAAAGCATCTAGAGTTTCGAGAGGCATTTTGAGTGCCTCATGGCAGAATTATTAAATAAAACATTTGGTCATTTTATTATGTCGCTGTTAAAATTTGGTAAGGGCAGACATAGTTATGTCATTTGTTCCCTCATAAAATCTTTCCAGGAATATTTGTTTGAATCCAGCGAAGGAGGTTATACAACTATCTGGCAAACTGCGGTAGCAGTCCTAAGCTGTACCTGCTAAGTATCTGACGAACACCCTAGTAAGTAGAGCATCGTTTGGCTGTAGTTGATCAGTCATTACCTCAAAGTGATTGAGGTACTGACTTGGGGATGTGTTGCCATCAAACAACATAATAGTAGGGGCTTTGTATTTGGGAGGAAACTGAACTTCCTTCTACTCTATGGGATGAGGCTGCTTGATCCCAAGCTTCTGTAGGCCGTCTTTCTGCTTGAAGGCTTCAAATTGATTACGTAAAAGTTTTATGGTTTCGTTAGTATCTCCTGATGATTGTGGAGCAGTAGAATGATTTGATGTGTCGGAAGGCGGTACTGCATGATAAGCACCACCCCTAGCACCAGATTGACTCATAGTAGCATGCACTGGTATGGAAGCAATGTGAGAAGACTGTACCCCTAGACCAATGTTGACGGGAACAGATGTCGTTACAGGTTCTTGGGTCAAAATCCGATTCACAACCAGTGGAATCGTATGTTGTGCCATAATCACAGCATATATGTGTGTCATCATTTCAGCCATGCTCTTCAAACTGGCCTCCAAGGCAGCAATTCTCTGCTCTTGATTGTTAGAGTTGGAAGCATCTTGATCTTCTATGACGACGTAAGAAATCACTTCTCTAGCTATCGAAGATGAGCTAGTAGAAAAGATGGTTCGTTCAGAACTTTCACTGTCGGCATCAAAGTCATATAAGGAACTACCCCCAGGATGAGTGATGGGGAGATCCCTTTGACTGAAGGCATCTTGGTTGGAGTCAGGAAGATTCCTTCGACCGATTGTATCTTGGTCAGAAGGAAGATTTCTTTGACCGATTGTTTCTTGGTCAGAAGGAAGATTCCTTTGACCAATTATTTCTTGGACATAAGGATGATTCCTTTGACCGATTAGTTCTTGGTTGGAAGGAAGATTCCTTTGACCGATTATTTCTTGGTCAAAAGGAAGATTCCTTTGACAGATTGTGTTTCGGCTTCTTGATCTAGTGTGTCGGTATACTCCTTCGCCGGACTCACGAATTCAATCTAAGTACTGTTGATTGGGATTGTGGGATGCAATGCGGCTTGGACACTTTCCACCTACAATGCTTCGAGACGTCATTGTTGTTGATATATATATAGTGTTATTGGGCTTTAGTCCCACATTGGCTAGAATGATAGGAGAGGAGGCTAGCCTCTCCTATATATATGTTGTTATTCCATTCACAATAAACTCACTTCAAGTCTCAACATGGTATCAGAGCCTAAAATTGCTTAGAATACCGTTAGAGACCCCTCCTCCACACAAACCCTAACCCTAATCCCCCCTTCTACGCCGCCGCTGCCGCCCGCTGCCACTGCAGCTGCTGCCGCCCGCTGCCGCTGCAGCTGCTGCCGCGCCGCCGCCGGCTGCTGCAGCTGCCGCGCCGCCGCCGCCGCTGCCGCGCTGCTGCCGTTGCTGTGCCGCTGTTGCGGCTGCAACTGCTGCTGCTGCTGCCGTGGTTGCCTTCGAGCACACCACTTTTAGGGCACCTACGCTGTAGGTCAGCCTGAAAGTTGATGTACCGTTTTTACGGCTGCAGGATTCATTGTACCGCTATTGCGGGTACAAGATTCACGCTCGTTGCTGTACCATTTTTACGGCTGCAGGATTCATTGTACCGCTATTGCGGGTACAAGATTCACGCTCGTTCTTGAGATCAATCTCAAGGAGATGCCTATAATCCCTAGATCCGATGGAATCAGACATATTCGGATTTAGGAGAGGACGGCAAGGACGAGCGTGAGTCGTGGAGCAAGTGTGAAGTGATCGAGAAGAAGCATCGATGGAGGAGATTCTCAAGAAGCTGGATGCTGACGATGTGGCGACATTGCTGAAGTTGATAAAGGTGTCGGCTGGTGAAAGCACGACACGAGCACCGCCAAAGTTGGAACTACCCTCCATCGATCTGAAGTTGGATGGACCAGCCACCTATTTGAGTTGGTCACGGCGGGTGAGAAGAACCCTTGCAGGTAAGAACCTGGAGGGATTCTTGACAGGCGAGAAGACAGAGCCGGAAGAGGGCTCGACAGGACGCGACGAGTGGAAATCCACTCATATGGTGATTTATATCTGGCTTCTCAACTCCTTAGTCCAGTCTATTGCTTCCACAGTAGATGGCATTGAGATGGTGAAAGACGTATGGGAGAAATTGAGAAGAACCTATGATGGCATAGGTAACAATCTACGGATCTTCCAGATAAAAGGGGAGATCGACGACACCGTACAAGGCGAGAAGACGGTGCAGGAGTACGCTACGGAGTTGGAACGTCTCTGGCTGGATTATGATCACCTTTCCAAACGGGCAAGCTGCGGGGACCCAAAGTGCAAGGAGAGACAGGTGTGTCTGCAGGAGAGGACGATAAAATTCCTTAAGGGACTGACTGCAGCATTCACACAGAGGACAGCCTTACTCCTCGCCCAGCCAGCGATCCCTAGTCTCGAGGAGGCTATCTCAGCCATGATTCAGGAGGAGACGCGGATCAGATTACAGACAGGGACAGGCGCATCATCGACAGGTGCTTTACCCGAAGTGAAGTCAGCACTAGCAGCTACCGGTTCGGGGGATACAGGATCCAAGGGAGAGCTCTGGCAACAGAATCGGCAGTGCTACAACTGTGGGGAGATGGGCCACCATCGATATGCTTGTACCAAACCACCTAAGGAGGGAGACTCAGGTGGTGGACGTGGACGAGGATATGCTGGACGTGGACGTGGTCGAGGAGGCCGACGAGGCGGTCGAGGAGGCTATCGGGCAAACCTGCTGGTGGCAGATGGGAATGGAGGAGCTGGCGGCGCCTTTACTGAGGAGGATCAGGCGCTACTGGACCTGCTGGAGAGAAAGCAAAAAGCGTCAATCGAAGGAGACAGGAGGAGCGTAGCAGAGGAGGCATCCTCTCCATTCTTCAGAGGCAACGCCGCTATGTATGCCCATCCATCAGAAGGTACTGACGAGTCTCACGCTCTTGCATCTATGTCTTCCCTTAAAATGTCAGACTGGATTATCGACTCAGGAGCATCTCGGCATGTGACCGGAAATGCTAGTAAGTTTTCCTCGTACACTCACCTAGCATCGACAGACACCATTCAGACTGCGGATGGTACTTTCCAACCAGTGGTCGGTAAGGGTACTGTTAATTGTACGGGTTCAGTAAGGTTATCCAATGTTTTGCATGTTCCATCCTTCCCAGTCAGTCTCTTGTCTATTAGTTCTATAATTCTCCAACTAAAATGCATTGTTTCTTTTGATATTCCTAAGGTGATCTTCCAGGAGAAAGGGACGGGACGAAGACTTGGGACTGGCACTTGGCATGATGGACTGTGGTACCTAGATCAAGACGGACTGGACTCAGCATTGGTGTCTATGGCAGAGAAGGCTGGAATGGAGGAACTGCAGCAGAAGACTGAAGACACTTTGATACTTCATCATAGGAGGATGGGGCATTCTTCCTTTGATACTCTAAATAAGTTGTATCCAGATATGTATGCAAAATCAAATAAAAGAAAATTAGTATGTGATGCATGTGAGTTAGGAAAACTTACTAGGAGTTCATATGTTGGAAATGGTCATAAGAGTTCTTCAGTCTTTGAGGTAGTTCATTCTGATGTTTGGGGCCCATGTGCTACTAACACTATGAATGGGTATAAGTATTTTGTTTCGTTTATCGATTGTGCATCTCGTGTCACCTGGCTGTATTTGATGAAGAACAAAAGTGATGTATTTGCTTGTTTTCGGGACTTTCATAAATATGTCCAGACTCAGTATAATGCAGTGGTGAAGATACTGAGATCTGACAATGGGACGGAGTATACCAATAGGACACTTGCAGAGTACTTGTCAGCACATGGAATACAGCATCAGACCTCTTGTGCATATACACCAGCACAAAATGGAGTAGCAGAAAGGAAGAACCGACATCTTCTGGAGACCGCAAGAAGTATGATGATCGACATGAATGTCCCACAACACCTATGGGGATATGCGATGTTGACAGCAGCTCAACTTATAAACAGGATGCCTTCAAAAGTCCTGGGATGGAAGTCTCCATGTGAAGTATTACAAGGTAATAATAGTGGAATACTTCCACTAAAGGTGTTTGGATGTGTGTGTTTTGTGAAGGACAACAGACCATTCGTTGGAAAACTTGACCCTAGAGCAGTCAAGTGCATCTTCGTGGGCTACTCAGCAACTCAGAAGGGGTATGTATGCTGGAGTCCAGTAGAGAAGAAGAAATTTGTTAGTATGGACGTCCACTTCCGGGAGCATGAGCCATATTACCGCCAGGATGGAACTTCGTATAACACGCCTCATACTACAAGTATAAGGCGAGAGGGGGAGATAGAGAACTTGGAGAACCTGGTGGTAACCGATTTAGAAGTTTGGCATAGAGACACGGTTGAGGAGGAACATGAAGGTGAAGCGGAACAGAGGGAGGAGACGAGAAGTGTTACACCTACGGCTCAGGGGGAGTTACTGACCTACAACAGGAGAAACAACAAGCAGACTACAGGACCAGTACCTACAGTGTCAGTGCCAAGTCCCTTGCCTGCGCCTGTCCCAACTCCTGAGACACCTATACCACCATCCTCCTCATCTACACCACCATCCTCCTCATCTACACCACCACCCTCCTCAGGTGATATCGTTCCTCCCATACCACTACCTACACGAAGGACTACTCGCAGCAATGCGGGAAATCCTCCGGACAGATATGGTTGGGATCTTGCTAAGTTTGTTTCTTATGATCATATATCTTCTTCTCATGGAGCATTTATAGCATCTTTGGATAGTATTACTGTACCTAACAATTGGCAGGTTGCCAAGAACGATCCAAAGTGGAAAGCGGCAATGCACGAGGAGTTGGGAGCTCTTGAGAAGAACCACACTTGGGAGCTGGTGAGACTGCCAGAAGGGAAAAGAGCAGTTGGATGTAAATGGGTTTTTACTGTGAAACAGAACCCAGATGGACAGGTTGAGCGCTATAAAGCTCGACTGGTGGCAAAAGGATACAGTCAGACGTACGGCATCGACTATGACGAGACCTTTGCACCAGTGGCGAAGATGAGCACTGTCAGGACCTTGATCTCCCTGGCAGCCAATGGAGGGTGGAAGCTACACCAACTGGATGTGAAGAATGCATTTCTTCATGGAGATCTAGTAGAGGAGGTGTACATGGAGATACCACCAGGATTCGGCACAAAACAGACAGAAGGCAAGGTCTGCAGACTGAAGAAGTCTCTCTATGGACTGAAGCAGTCTCCTCGGGCATGGTTTGACAGGTTCAGGAGAGCAATGATAGGGATGGGATATCAGCAGATCAATGCTGATCACACTGTCTTCTTCAGACGGAGTGGAGGCCATATCACCATGCTTGCAGTATATGTAGATGATATGATTATCACAGGCAATGATGAGCAGGAGATCGCCCAACTCAAAGTAAAACTTGGCAAGGAGTTCGAGGTGAAAGATCTTGGCCCCCTTCGATACTTCCTTAGGATTGAGATTGCTCGAGATAATGAGGGAATCGTTCTTTCTCAAAGGAAGTACGCACTGGACCTGCTTACGGAAACAGGGATGATGGGATGTAAACCAGCTACGACACCGATAGACCAGAAGTTTAAACTGGATGCTGAAGCTGGAGAACCAGTTGACCGGGATAGATATCAGAGATTGGTGGGCAAGTTAATCTACTTAAGCCACACTCGACCTGATATCAGCTTTGCGGTAAGTGTAGTAAGCCGCTACATGTATGACCCCCGGAAGGGTCACATGGACGCAGTGTACCAGATTCTGAGGTACTTGAAGGGAGCCCCCGGGAAGGGACTGATCTTTAGAAGAAATAATCATGTAGGCATTGAGGGCTATTGTGATTCTGACTGGGCTAGCTGTGCTGACGACAGGAGATCCACATCGGGATACTGCATATTTGTAGGAGGCAACTTGGTCTCTTGGAGGAGTAAGAAGCAGTCAGTAGTGGCCAGATCAACAGCTGAAGCAGAGTATAGAGCGATGGCCTTGGGAGTCACAGAACTATTGTGGTTGAAGAATATGCTGACGGAGCTAAAGCTGGACCAGGGAGCAAAGATGAAGCTATGGTGTGACAACCAGTCAGCTATTAATATTGCCAACAATCCAGTACAGCATGACAGGACCAAACATATTGAGATTGACAGATTCTTCATCAAAGAGAAACTGGATAAAGGAGAACTAGAGCTGGGCTATGTTCCAACCAAAGATCAGGTAGCAGACGGACTGACAAAGGGGCTTAGTTCTATCAACATGATGAGAGGATGTGACAAGATGGGCTTAGTGAATATCTTTCGCCCATCTTGAGGGGGAGTGTTGTTGATATATATATAGTGTTATTGGGCTTTAGTCCCACATTGGCTAGAATGATAGGAGAGGAGGCTAGCCTCTCCTATATATATGTTGTTATTCCATTCACAATAAACTCACTTCAAGTCTCAACAGTCATGTTGACAGAAGCGTTCAATAATTCATCTTCATCCACTATCATTAGCTGAGAAACCTGAGCGTAGTTCAGACGGTCGAAGACAGACCGCTTAGCTGACTGACAACAACATTTGATAACCACGTCATGGTGATGATTACAGTGGTGTTTGTTGTAACGCCCCAGTCCCAAAATACTTAGGGCTAGGTACGTATCCATGCCAGTTGTATACATACGAAGTTCAATCCAATGCATGGATCCCCGTATGTATACATAAGCTATAAAATGCAGTAAAACCATGATAACTAAATCTCATCCACAACAATAAAGAATAATATTATAATCAACTCAAGAATTTGTCATTTATACATGTAGTTGGGCGGAGACAAATCCACTACCATCTATTTTAAAAGAAAGAAATATACAAGGAAATGATATCTAAAAATGACAAGACGAACCAAAGGCAATCATCTTCGAAGGAATGGAGAAGATCACGGCCTTCACTACACCAAAATGGTCAAATTGTAACACATTTTTTTACAATTTGTAACGGTTATTACCGTGATATGCTTGTAACAGTAATAACCGTTACAATGGTAAAAAACTGTTACTAGAATTATCGTTTTATAGTTCTATTATTTTTATAATTTTTGCAACAATAATAACCGTTGCAAACTAAAAACTCCTATTTCCCATGCTTCAAATTTTTACGAATTTGGTGGAGCAAAGTGTCACAAATGAAATCCCCCTTCCCGTCTAATTTTTCATCATTCCCTCTCTCGAGCTTCCTTCTCCCTCTCTCTCTCTCTCTCGAGCTTCTCTCTCTCACGGGCTTTCCCTCTCCTACTCCTCTATTGATACCAAGCCAAGAATCCGAACACCCAATGGCGAGGGCCGACGACTATGAGTCGTCGGTGCTCTAGTTGGCCGTCCTTCCTCGGCTCCTTATTGCCCTAATCATCTTCTTTAAGTCCTCTCGACCCCTACGACACCTCCGCCTTCCTGAATCTGCAGTTCCTTATTTTTTTCTCTTCCCCACAAAATTAGGGTTTCGAGCTACCAGTCTCTGATCCAGAGCACACCGATGTCGACATCGAACGGGAGGGGAAGAGGAAAGGGCTTTGAATCGTTTACATTGGAGAAGAAATCGAGAGTCGACGCTGATTTCGATGCCAACGCAAACCTCTCCAGGTCTTCAAAGATTCGGCGCCATCAAACTCAAGGTTTGTCTCTCTCTCACTAAAAATTTGATTTTTGTCTACAATGATCGTAACTTTCAACACAAAATTAGGAGAAAGGGAACAACTATTTGAAGAGGGGAAACAAACACTACTCCGAAGCAATCAACTGCTACACCAAGGCCATCAACCAGAGCGCACTTGGAGATTATGATACTTTTCTTCTCTTTTCCAACAGAGCCCATGTCAATTTCCTGTTGGTGAACTATGGACACGTTGTCGCTGACTCGAAGAGGCGGTAAAACTCTCCCAGACGAATGTGAAGGTGAGTTTTCTTTGAATTCGTACTTGCCCATTTGTGAAATTTTGTAGAATGTTGGGTTCTTGATGCTAATATTGTATGATCAGTTCAGTGGACAATTAAAGGCTGAGTTTGATCATCTGTTGCACTGCTGCTGATGATGATTCAAAGCCAATGCGGCCTGGAGGTGAAGACCAAGGCTAGAGCATTGTTGAAGATGTTCAAGTTTTATATGGCTGCAATAGGTCATGTTGTATATTCATGTTTTCTTCTTTACTCTGTCAATGAACATGGGGTTTAACACTCGGAGCTATATGCGCTCTCGTCTTTAATTACGTCCTAATTATAAATCTGGACCCAATAGTTCAGTCCACTATTGCATTTATTTTAATCAGATATAAGCATGGTTAAGGTCTTAATCTATAGCAGGATATAACTCGTATTTCGACACAGGCATGAACAAAGACTTTGGATAATAGTGCTATCAGTATATTCAACCTTGATTTCTACCGGTGACCTCCTAAGTGGCAACATACTTTGCAAATAAACAAGATAGCAAATGAATACTTGTGCATGTTAAAAATGCATTAATCTAGAACTTGAATGGATTCAAGTTTTCTAAAATATTAGTTATTGATTGATATTGAAAAAATAGGGAAAAAGTTCCAGGCCTGAGAATGGTAGGGTAACAAAATGCTAATTCGTGCCCAATCCTTCAAGAATCAGGAATGAGACCTCAACGATCAAATATCAAATATCATCTCGGTACATTCCACTAATAGTAGCCTAATAGTAACAGTCTCGGCACTTTCTGCTAATCTTTTACTGTGTTAAGAATTCGAACAAAGAGTCGCTTGATAGTTCTTTTTCATTAAGAACTTTTGGTTAGAATATATCATGTACAGTAACAATATTGCTACTATTACATGCCCACTTAGGAAAAATAAAGTCGAGACGACACAATTTTCTATCCTCACAAAATCAACAACCTACATACAATTCAACAAACTCAACGACAGATGATCAAACCAGTGAACTAATAGTACAAAAATTTGTAGAATATTGGTTCTTAATGCTAATATTGGTAATACACATACAATTGGCCCACATGTTTGATTTTATATGTTGAATTATTGTTCTTATGTGCAGGATTCAGGTTTTTGCCCAATAATGACTCAAAGGAACAATTTCAGACCATTTCATCAAGTAGTGTGTGCTTTATATCATGTAAGGATTTAAAGTAGAACCCATATCATTATAATTTGAGTTACTCTTTGATCGTATCTTATCTTACATTTTGCATCCTCTTTTGGGTGCTTCTATATGACTCTTGGAGCATCCAATGTAACTAGAATTGTGAGCATAAGATTAATGACTCTTGGCAAGGTTGACATGAACAAATTAAGGACTATTTTGCTTATCCAATTAATACTTTAGTTATCGTTTCACTGTTTTCCCTCTTAATTTCTCTAAATGATTTATTCAGATATTGGAGAATGGTAGTAGGCTTATTTTCTTGTGAGCAGACTTCTTTTCTATATCACAACTCAAGTATATTGGCTTTTAATGTAATATGTTAAAGTACAATCAATATAGGAATGTGAGAGTATATGGAACACCTATCGTCGAGAACAAGTTACATGCATGTTAGATTTGACGCAAAAGACGGTCCTAAAGCAAGAATCGTTGGCACATGAAGTGTTCGTGGAAGAATTGTCATTGAAGCGCCATGGAGCAAGGTGTATTTGCAAATCTCCAAAAGATGCTTGCATAAATCATGTATCCTGAAGGTGATTTAAGTAATAAAATCATGTTAAACATGAATTATCCTAGTGGCTTTCATACACACATGAGGTGTGCAGCAAAACAAATTTCAAAAACATGATTCATCAAAGTCCCGTATTTTGATAATATTTTTGGAAAGAACCAATTTTAAATATTATTTAAGAAAACTGTATTGTCCTCAAATACCTTCTTCTTCAGTGTTCATTCTTAGAAGGATATCTTTTCTAGTAGCAGTGTTTCTTTAAATTATATGTTTTAATTTAATGCTCTCCCTCTTTTGCTGCAATATAACAGCTGGGAATGGGAAGTGCATTGGATACCTTATGCGGGCAGGCCAATGGTGCAAAACAATTTCATATGCTTGGTATACATATGCAAAGGGCAATACTTGTTCTATTCATCGCAAGTATCCCTCTGTCTTTAGTTTGGGCCTACACTAGTGAAATTCTCATGGCTGTTGGTCAAAACCCAGAAATAACAAAGGAAGCTGGCATCTATGCTTGTTGGCTGATACCAGGCCTTTTTGCCTACGGTTTACTTCAGTGCCATGTCAAGTTTCTGCAAAGCCAAAGCATAGTTATGCCGCTGCTGATAACCTCTGGAGTGACAACATTGCTTCACATACTTGTATGTTGGATTCTAGTGTATGCTTGTGGTCTTGGCACCAAGGGTGCTACTTTGGCAACTTCCATATCTTATTGGATAAATGTATTTCTATTAGCAGTATACATTAAGTTCTCTCAGGCATGCAAAATGACTTGGACAGGGTTTTCGAGGGAAGCATTCCACGATATCCTCGATTTTCTAAGACTTGCTGTTCCTTCGACATTTATGATCTGGTGAGTCTCTTGATATTAGTCTTGGAAAAAGGTTTTTGTTAACAGAGGCAATTATCCTAGGTTGAAATGCTAAGCTACTGATGGACACCATCGGATTACTGGAACACATGTTAGGTCCTTGTAGCACACCTATAGCAAACTATGAATATGGCCATGCAATAAGTAAAATTTGGTTATTCAAATATTAAATACACTGGTTTGAAATCAAATTGTTGAAGAGAAAATAATTTCATGATCTGCATTGAAAAGAAGGTTTAGCTAACTACATGGGGTTCTAAAGTGCCATGTGCTGTTGTGAAGATAAATATGCATGCTTCAGTTTTGTACACACACAGTCACACATACATGGACCTCCTTTGTAAAAGGTTACACTGCATTACTAGTTTGATCATAGGATTCAGATATAACATAGAACATAGAACATAGTGTTATATATTAGTTCTATTTTAGATACAAGATTACTAATATATAAATATCTAAAATAACTTTGTATGGGTTTAGTCTCAGGTTTAACTTAAATTTCGAATGGCTTTCAGTTCAACATGAACCAATTTACCTCTTGTAACAAGAACAATGTGACTTTCCAATTATGTAATGATTAATTGGTTGTTTTTTATGGTGTTACCCAGCTTGGAATATTGGTCATTTGAAATGGTGGTTCTCCTGTCTGGTCTTCTTCCCAATCCAATGCTTGAAACTTCAGTATTGTCAATAAGGTTAGTAGCAGTTTACAGACATTTGGTATCATCTTATTAAGTTTCTGGCGAGATATGCATTGTTGAAGCTGCTCAGGCCCTCAATTATTTGTTTGGAACTCAAAGCAGTATCATTTCTAAATTGACGCATTCTGCACGTAATTATTAGAAGTCATCATTTTGTTAGACACGTCTTGTTAAGAGGTGGTTTTTGACATTTCACAATCAAGCCTCCAAAGTTGGTATCTGGGACTTCTTCGCAGCTACTATGTACTGCTGGCATCGTTCTAGTTAAATAGTATTAAATAATAACCCTCAACTGTCATGGGCTTCATCACAACTCTAGAGCTATTATGCAAGTGGCATGGACTTTAACATAGTACTAGAGCGACTCAAGTTCAAATCTTCTCTTGTCCGTATTTTAAGCAAATTAAAAAGAAATTACACCTCTGTGTAAAACCAGTTCTTGGCCTATGAAATTGGCCTTCGACCCGAAGAAACTAATATAAATAATAACCCTCAACCTTATCACAACTCTAGAATTATGGTGCAAGTGGCAGGGACTTGAGTTCTTCTTTTAACTTCTATGGATAAGTTTGTTCAAACTTCCATCCCACAACTTTAAAGGCGCAAATGCTCTTGCAAGTTAACTGAGGCAGGCCCAGAGGAAATGGGAATGTTGAATCCTTACTCGTCAAAATTGGGGTAGTCTGTTCTTATAAAATGAGAAACCGAGAGCAGATATACTATTTTCGTATGTGATGCTTGGAAACAATTGAAGAATTCTCGGTTCCTAGCTTTATCTCATGCTTGTACCTAGGATGTAGATACAATTTGCAGTAACAGTCCTTGCATTATTTCTTCTTTTTTGACTCTCCTATTTTAGCTGATTTTTTGCGGCTTCTATTAACTTGTTTCGTGCCAAGGAGATGATACAATGTCTTATAATGAGCCTTGCCATCTTTCCTCTTTATTTAGACTCTTTACTAGAATATATTAAACCAGAGATTAGCAAGTGGTAATAATATAACATTTAGGATAGAGGTTTTGTTGTTCATGGAGTGTTAGTGTCTGGCATTTTCTGTTAGTAGCAGATGAACATAGCATAGAAGATATTAACTTTTCATGGAGGTTTTGTTGTCCATGGAGTGTTAGTGTTGTTCATGGTTAATGTTAAGCAGCAACCTCAACGCCTACAATGGTAAGGCTGTCATCTCCATTAACTTTTCATGGATGAAAGAATATAAGAACAGGTTACCAGTTATTCAGTAAAATGGATGAGGATGAATGTGTTTGAAGTTGAACTAAAAAAAACTTGGGTAATAATATAACATGATACAAATAAAAAAGAGGAACTGTGTGATCGATAACTGTGATAGATTGATTTTACAGTATTTGAAATGCCATGTGATATACGAAGTAGCACGTATTCGGGCTGGTCTCCAGATACACTGATTTAAATATATATGATCGATCTCACATGCTGCCATCCTCTCACAGACAACATCCTTTTGGCTATTGGAAATCATTGTAAGAAGCTGAGATGCCTGAGAGTGGAATCATGTGCCTTTCTGACAAAGGTCTTGATCAGATCAGGACTAATTGTTCTAGTCTTAAAGAGATTGATCTGACTGACTGCAGCATCAATGACTCAGGTGAGTTAGATTTATCTTACAAAGAATATAGTTGTGTTATATGTTTTATCACCTTGAAGTCATTTAATCTCTCCTCTTTTGCAGCATTGAAATGTTTATTTAGCTGCATTGAGCTGATGGTATTAAAATTGGGCTTCTGTGAGGGAATTACAGACAAAGGACTAGCTTATATTGCTTCAAACTGCAACAATCTTGAAGAGCTTGACCTCTATCGGTATATATTCAAACTAATCATCTATCCTTTGTTTCAATCTCCTCGCATTTCTGATACTTGGAAGCAATTAGCAGGTTGTAACATCATGATACTTTTTTATATGCCCATAATAGCAATTAGCAGGTTGTCAACTCACTGACTGCGAAAGGTAATATTCTTGTTGATGCAATGACTTTATATTAACAATACCATTATGTAATTCTATTATTATTATTATTTTACTGATGGCCTTTATGATAAACTTGTTACTTAATGCTTGATGATTCTTCTTTTTTCTCAAGTAATCCTTGTTCAATTTATCCATATATATGACCAATTTAATTTCTAATCAATTTTTCTACTGAACAATGTACATACGATATATGATATAATAGTGAAAGAAATTGATATATGTACGTATCTCTATTTGATAACCTAGTATATAACTTTTGTGCTTGGGTTAGGGACCTACAGCCGTTTTGTTGTCCTAATTCTTGTGGGTAGCTACGCTATCATTTATATATCAACTTTGCTTATCTGCCCAAAAACTATTTAATGTGACTCGGCATAGGTCTCTTGGTTTCGCTGCATAGCAGTAGCGTCCACTTATGCTTTCTTCAAATCATTCTATTATCCTGATTGTAGCATCAATGACTCAGGTGAGTCAGTTTTCTCTTGTAATGAATACAGTTGTGTTATAGGGGTTATCACCTTGAAGTCATTTAATCTCTCCTCTTTTGCAGCATTGAAATGTTTATCTAGCTGCACTGAGCTGATGGTATTAAAATTTGGCTTCTGCGAGGGAATTGCAGACAAAAGGACTAGCTTATATTGGTTCAAACTGCCACAAGCTTGAAGAGCTTGACCTCTATAGGTATATATTCAAACTAATCATCTATCCTCTGTTTCAATCTCTTCGCGTTTCTGATATATGGAAGCAATTAGCAGGTGCCTTGGAGTTACTGATGATTGCTTGGCTTCTATATCCATCGGCTGCAAGAAGCTGAAGAAACTAAATCTGTGCTACTGCACCCAGATTTCGATCGAGGAATGAAAGATGTGGGTTTACTCGAGCTGTTATCGGACCTTGAGTTGAAGGGTCTCGTTCATGTCACAAGTGCAGGAATCGCTGTGGTTTCCATTGGGTTTAAGAGCCTGATGGAAATCAACATAAAGAAATGCTCCTCTTTGGATGATTTGTACTATTTGCACTTGCACAGTTCTCCCATAACCTCAGACAGGTAAAAGCAACATTCTGGCAAAACCTTCTAGTGTTCTTATTTGCGGTCAAAGGGAAATGGAATCTGATCTCAGTTATTTTATCTTTCTATAGATAAATATTTTTGTCTGTCATGTCACTACGGTCGGACTGTGGAAGCTGCTCAGGAGTTTGCAGTCCCTGCAGGATGTGAAGCTTGTTAACCTGCCTCGGGTATCTCCGTCTGTCCTGTCACCACATATCCAAGTATAGTTTTTGTGTGTGCATGTGTGCATATGTTAATTAAGTGCATCATGGTTTTCATGTATCAATAAAACTCATATTTTACATGCAATTTAAGATAATGATCGAGTATGCATGACAGTTAATGCATACAACTTGTTGAGAAGAGAATGGTTCTCCTTTGTGTTGATATTGAGGCTTAGATCTTGTAATGTTATATGTTGTATTCAACTATTGTAATATGAATTTGAATTGAGAACAGAAATGGTTCTCCTTTGTGTTGATATTGAGGCTTTAGATCTTGTAATGTTATATGTTGTATTCAACTTGTAATATATATGAATTTATGTGCATATTAATGAGAGTTCATCTTCGATTACATATTGCTTTGAAGCCTTCTGAATATAGGTTAATGGAAAATATATTGAATATATTTGTTTTTCTTTCAAAAAAGGATATTGGTAACGGTTATAACCGTTACAAAAGTGAAAAATAAGTGACGTAATAGCACATTTTTGTAATGGTAATAACTGTTACGAAGATAAAATTAGTACCAGTAATAACCGTGACAAAAAGTGTTACAAAAATTTATTATCGTAACGGTAATAACCGTTACGAAAAGCATTACAAAAATTTGTCACGACCAATTCGTCACGGTTATTACCGTGACAAAAATTATTTGTCACGGTAATAACCGTTGGCAATCACCTATTTTGGTATAGTGCTTGGCTAGGACAACTGCGAAAAGTCACAAAGCACATACCTGGCGAGATAACCAGGTCCTCAGAGGGACGTAACAAGATACAATAAACATGCCATATAAATACTGAATATAAATTATGCCACAATTAAAGAAAGTGACAAGACATAAATAGGTAACCTAACCATACTAAAGTGATCATGCAGTTGAGAAACAATCCTTTCGACGCATGAGCCCTGGCTGTAAATGGGATCGGCATAGTCCCCATATAGGGCACCAGGGGCCTACGTCCGTAACGTCCGAAGATCGTCAGAGGGCATCATGTGCAAAGGGCTACGTCCATAACGCTCTAGAAAACGTCAGAGAGCACCTGGAGCCTGCGTCTCCGGTGGAGCGCACAGGTAAGCAGGGAAGTGCAAAGAAGCCCATACGTCAGGTATTGTTCTCCCCACCCAATGTACCTGTCAAGTCGCATCCACGACCATGTACCTCTACTAACTGTTAAGTCTTCTAACACGCCTCTATTAGCAGTTAGCCCTAACGCATGCGCATGGGGCATCAACCCACACGCAAGAACCTCTGCATGCTACTCATCTCACACATCCTCGTGGTACAACTGTGTCAAGGTATATGCAATACACTGCAACAGTAGTCTCTTAACTCTAAGTCTATATGCAATCAAAGGATAACAATAAAGTACATCTAATATCACTGAGCAGATAGTAAATCAAGAACTGTAAGAACTGAAAATAAATGAACAATGATATGTAATAAAATGCAACTGAATATAAATAGTATAATGGCAAGGTATCTTGCCTGATTCCGTGCTGTAAATATGAAACGCCGCTCCCGCATCCATGCCTCCGGAACCCGACGCTCCTAGATATTTAATTAAATAAATTAAGTCACTAATTATGAAACTTACGATACGACTTAATTATTCAAAGTAATGTGTTAAAATTATATTCAATCTCTCGTGGAAACATTTAGATCCATATAATCACATACAGGTTCCACGAGACATCGAAACACAGTTTTAGGGTTTCTAACTTCTAATTTGTCGGTTATGCCCTACTTCAATAACATACTTAAAAATTATATAAAAATCATAAAAATAATATTTAAACTAATTTTCTACAGATTTATCTTGGAAATTCTAGAATTAATATTTCTAAAGACATTTATGACTAGTTGATTAATAAGTCAGCTAGTCTACCTGAAACTCTCCCGGAACATAGTTAATGACTCAAAATTGCTAAAATAACCAAAACTATATTTTAAAAAGAAATAAAATAATTTATTTTATAGAATAATATCAAAGGTATAAGGGTTGAGTTATACTACAAGTTTGGAACATTTTAGGTCAGCCGGTTACCCGAAATTAGCTAGTTTTGACCTACAATTTTCTCGACCAGATTTGAGTTGCTAAAATCGTGGAAAAATACTTAAAAATCCTAATTTATGTATATAAACACACATAAAATTCAGTTTCGAAAATAGGCACCAATAACTCATAGTTCCTCTACAATGGGGTTAATTTTGATCCTACCGACACATGAATATTACGCATATATTTAATGAAACCTTTATGGATACTTATACCTAACAAAAGCCATCAAAATATTATTTTTACAGAATTAATAACATATTTTCTACAGAATTTTAGCAAAAGTTTTTAGAAGAAAAGATTAGGGTTCTTACCAAAGATCCTTGCTAGAAAGGGTGATGATGACTTCTCTTCACCAAAGCTCCAATCTTTTCCGCTATCCTCGCTTGCTAATCCTCTCTTAGTGAGTATGGGAGAGTTGATAATGGCTATAGAGGATTGGATGGGGGAGATGGAGTTTTTAGGGTTTGTTTAGAGGGGTTTCGGAGATGTATGGTGGAGGAGATGAGTTTTTGTGAAGGATAGAGAGATGTGCAATGGAGGAGATGATGTATAGAGGCTATGGGGAGTTTGTTGCTGCCAAAATTATGGAGAGGGATAGCAGTTTTGGTCGACCAAAGGTGAGGGAGAGAAAGATTAGGATTTGGTTAAGGTTTGGGATAAGTTGGTATATTTAAACATATCCTTAAATAAATTTTAAGCAATCTAGGATTTAAATCCTATTTAATTTGATGCATTCGTCCATGGGGGGGTTGCTTGGCCGAAATTAGTATGGTGGGGGTACACTTGGCATGATTTGGTTGTTTGGTGAGTTGGCAAGTTGATTGGATTGAGGATTTAAAAAGGGGTTTCCTAATATAGAACTATTTAATTCTATCTATGTAATTACACTACAAAATCTGAATTAAATGTAAATAAATGTAATTATTAATATTTATTAATGCCCAACATGCCTACATAGGGTTGGATTTGGCCCGGAAGAGGTTTGGGAAGGTTTGGTGCAACCGGGTCTCATAAAAAGTCATAAATGCTTTCTTAACTAATTAATTAAATAAAAATATAACTTGTGCCATAATTTGAATGGTTAACATGCAAGAGATTATAATAAGACCATGGCATTCCTAACATGGCTAGCATACTAGTCAAAGCACCCGACTACGCTAGGCATGCCATACTTTCTAGTCGCCTTGCATATTCCAACTCAACCATGGCTATAGTCCTTTTATATAATATAAATAAGATAAAAATAAATTAGAATTAAATAAAATCCAAAAATAATTCAAATATTCCTTTAAATTATAAGGGGTTTTACATCCTACCCAACTTATGACAATTTCGTCCTCGAAATTAAAAATAATCATAATATCAAGAATTACGAGATTTTGTACGACGGAAGAGTAGGTACGTCAAATTGTACCTCAATTTTTTTTGAAAGGATGGAGGTGTAGTTGTCATAGAAATCCCAAGTGACCTCATATACTACAAGATGGGGTATGCTTCCTTCCAGACTCTACCCAACTTATAGAAGTTGGCCACCCGTAAAGATCGTCGTCATTACAAGACTTTAAGGAAGACAATTTCTAGGGAGGGGGACGAGAATAATGGACACTTCTGACCGCAGTCTTTGATTCTAAGTGAGCCTCGATAACACCGTGACGTTCTTGGTCAATAACAACTATAAGAAAGTTACTACAATCAAACATTATCACTCTAGGGGTCATGCTTTTGACAAGCTGGCAGCAACCTCTTGTTTGAATATACTAAGGTGTGTCAGTTCAGAAGGATTCGTTCTACGTCTAACATGGGGAACAAAGAAGTGAGCTTAAAAACTTAGGAAAGAAGAATTTATGGCCAAGTGATGAGAATCGATGATAATTAAAGAACCCAGTCTATAGAATATGATTAGGCAAGTGTTTTAAAAACTCTAATTCAAAACAACTAATATGTGTGGGCTGATGTTTGGTGTTGTGTAGGAGGCATGCGCTTGCTTGTTGGAAGGCATATGTCATAGGTGTGCATCGTGCATAGATCTTGAGTATTCAGTTTAGTTAAGGGAATGGGTCGATATTTGCATGGGTGAAATCGAATAGGTCAAATTTGGGTCTCTATGGTTTGTTTTGAGGAAACAATGTGTCATACACGTGGTGTAATTTCAAATGGAGCACTGAAAAGTTCGTTTGCGTGGGACATGTATATCATGTGAGTAGCATGACTAGTCTAGTTCGTGAGTGTGAACTTTATCGAAAGGAAAAGGCTAGTATTGTGCTTCAATTATCAAAATCACGGTCGAGGGTATCAAATGATACGAATATGGGTCGACGTTATGAACTATTGAATTATTAGTCCAATTGGAACAAATCATTTCCAACCACTTACTAATTCCAAAATCTTATGTTTCTTAGAGAGACTTGCGATCTATTTGCCTCAAAAATTTGCTATTGATTTAACAAAAATGATTCAATGATTGACTTGAAGAATGTAGGTTGTAATCTGTTACCGTAGTTATCTAAACGCACGAACAAAGGGATATAAAATACAAAACAAAAGATCGTTTCATATTATACAGACGGAAGAACGATCACGATTGTAATCCCATTCTGAGAGGTAGAGTATAATAAGTTCAATGTTCTACCCATCTTATAGAAGTTGGTTAATCGGGGAAAGCACAGTAATAGGGCTTCTAAGAAAGGTCAAATTTCAAGGAGGTATAGGAAGTATGAGGTATTTCCAATCATAGTCACAAACTCTATAGGAAGTCTAGGTATTATCTATTTAATATGGCCCATATATTAATTATGTTTGGTCAAGACAGTATGAGAGGTCTTGGTCAAGTATATCCGGAAGCAAGTTGGTACCGAGAGATGCATAACATAGGCTACGAAGAGATGCAGTTACGAAATCTTTGGAAGGAGAATTAGTGATCCAAGAGGTGGGACCTACATAATATGGGTGAGGGCCTATTTCATCATGTTTAGTTTTATAGTCCCAATATGACGATAGGCTATGATGGGTTTAACTGAGTCTCAATAGGTTCCCTAATTGGACTTCAATCTTTGATTGCATGAACTTTAGATTTTAATCTATAGTGGCTGGACAAAATTTTGTAGAATTTTAAACCATCCCTATTAGGTTAGGGTAATATAGAATAGGTTCAAATTCAAGTGGTTGGGCAAATTTCCCGTCGGGTTGGTAGAATAGGTTTTGTAAGTCATGGGATGCGCCTTTCGTGACTTTTGTGTTTAAGTAGCACACAAGGCCTCTATTGAGTGGTACACTAGTGGCATGTGCGTAGAGGGCTTCGATTAGATCATAACCATATATTAGACAAAAATATTTGAGACAAGGTTGGATCTCTAACTGCAGTCCGAAAGTACATCGGTGTTATGGTAAGGGTTATCGCTAGTCCCTTTTGACCTGAAAGTCGTATCATAATAATAGAGTCCAAGGAGATATGTTTGTGTGGGACAGGATATGTCTACTTGAAGGTGGACTCGTTTAAGTTTTTGTATATAAATTTTGTTGGAAGGTAACAGCTAGTATTACACTTCAAATATCAAAGTCACAGTAAGGGACACCAAAAGATCTAAAAAGAAAGTAGGATTTCACGTGTCACTAATTTATCTTCCTAGTGAGAACCAATTTACCTCAATCAATCAGTGATCCCCAAATTCCTAAAAGTAAGAATGGCTTACAATCTATTCGCTCTAGAGACTAGGACATGGTTTTAGGAATAATGAGGTTAGGAATATTTGAGTCGCGACATCGTACCTTGACCTTTGGTAATAATAAGTCAAGATGTGATCGATAACATGATAGGGTAGTTGGGAATCTGTTTCGAGGATCGTACCCTAAGTCCTAATAAATGGAAAGGATCGCGTACAATGGTACCTGAGTCGATAAGATGGAATGACCCGCTTGTCCATGGTATACGAGAGTCTATCGGTGGAATAACGAACTCAAAAGCACGTCATGGGAAAGATCCCTAACTACTAAGTCGTGGTTTTTTTATTTGTGTCAAACCTGCCAGACTATAGTCACAAGCGTTCTAGAGGTATTAAATGTAGTGCTCATGCATCACTTGTTGATTACTAATACAACATAATAATGGGGCGTCATGCTACAGATTTTGGCTAAGCTGGTGAATGTGTTGTTCTAATATTATGTCACTTCTTTGATAATAGAATTTTGTACCTAGAGTAACATCTGCTGAATCTCTAATCTTGGAATGGGTGTCTACCACGGTCCTTGCAATGCTTGTCCTTGTTTTGGTCTATTCTTCTCTGTCTAAACTGTGGGGGCCTAGTCAAGTAAGGTTTGAGTTAAGGCATACGGGTTGCTAGTTAAGCCAAGAATCAAGATGAATATTTGGAGACTCACAATAATTGATTCATAGAGATTAGATAGTCTCATAGGTTTGTGGTTTACCCAAGGGTAAGATCTTACTCACATTTCAAGCTCAAATGACTAGAAGGTCACAATATTACTATTAGGGTCGAGGGAAGGACGAGCAACTTTAGGCAAGGTTGTAGTTATATGGCTTGGCCGATGGTTGCTATACTTGTGCATATAACTACCATGGCCATGGGGATACTCTCTATTTATCTATCAAATACGAGCGTTCGTCTTTCCAATCAGTGAAAGACAAAAGCAATAAAGAGTTCAAAAAAGATGTCATTGAATACAATTACGTAATTCAAAGGCGAATGTGTAATTCAAGAGGAATTGTCAATGCATTTGCGGATGAGATCCTAGATACCTATATATCTCAATCCACGTGGGATAATCATATGAAGAGCGAACCAAGTGTACTATGGTTGATCAGGCCATAATACATTGATTCTAATTAGACAATATGCTTGTGGGCGTCCCTAGTATACAAATGTCCTGAACAAGCTCGACAAAGAATAAGCTTGCAAAACTAGGCTATAAATATCGTCGTCATTTATGGTAGTTTAAAGTATAAGTACGGGAGAATATGTTGAAAGCAATAATAAATAGTTCGAGTTTCACAAGGATCTAAGTCTTATCCGGTGTGCTTGCGTACACAGTCGTCCTACTGGTTCTTTTATCAGGCCTTAGTTGACCAATGGGTATGGGCTACAAAATCTCTATATTCTAGGTAAACATCTCTCCTACACTAGCATATATTCATTATCACTCTGTTACACTTTAATACTAGGTTAAAAGGATACGGGTGGTAGGTTGTAGTCATACTACTCAACTTATGAAGTCAACTAATAGAGTAATTGAGGAATATAACACGTATACCTGTATGAGTTATCTCCTAACCTCCTTATTCAGCACAAAAAAAGATAAGATTTACAGCGAAAGGAATCAAGCAGAAGGAAGTCAAGATAATCGGACGAGAGTTCGAGATTTGGAATCAAGGGAGGAAGTCAAGCTTATGGATGAGATTCCTATATCCTAATCCTATATGCAGGCTCAGATCGGTACAGTAACGTAACCGAAGTGACAAACTCGACCTGCATGGGCCATCACAAAAACATGTAATGCCCCAGTCCCAAAATACTTAGGGCTAGATACGTATCCATGCCAGCTGTATACATACGAAGTTCAATCCAATTTATGGATCCCCGTATGTATACATAAGCTGTAAAATACAGTAAAACCAAGATAATTAAATCTCATCCACAATAATAAAGAATAATATTATAATCAACTCAAGAATTTGTTATTTATACATGTAGTTGGGCGGAGACAAATCTACTACCAACTATTTTAAAAGAAAGAAATATACAAGGAAATGATATCTAAAAATGACAAGACGAACCATGGGCAATCATCTTCGAAGGAATGGAGAAGATCACGGCCTTGGCTAGGACACCTGCGAAAAGTCATAAAACACACACCTGGCGAGATAACCAGGTCCTCAGAGGGATGTAACAAGATACAATAAACATGCCATATAAATACTAAATATAAATTATGCCACAATTAAAGAAAGTAACAAGACATAAATAGGTAACCTAACCATACTAAAGTGATCATGCAGTTGAGAAACAATCCTTTCGACGCATGAGCCCTCGCTGTAAATGGGATCGGCATAGTCCCTATATAGGGCACCAGGGGCCTACGTCCGTAACGTCCGAAGATCGTCAGAGGGCATCATGTGCAAGGGGCTACGTCCATAACGCTCTGGAAAACGTCAGAGGGCACCTGGAGCCTGCATCTCCGGTGGAGCACACAAGTAAGCAGGGAAATACAAAGAAGCCCATACGTCAGGTATTGTTCTCCCCACCCAATGTACCTGTCAAGTCGCATCTACGACCATGTACCTCGACTAACTGCTAAGTCTCCTAACACGCCTCTATTAGTAGTTAGCCCTAACGCATGCGCATGGGGCATCAACCCACACGCAAGAACCTCTACATGCTACTCATCTCACATATTCTCGTGGTACAATTGTGTCAAGATATATGCAATACACTACAACGGTAGTCTCTTAACTCTACGTCTATATGCAATCAAAGGATGATAACAAAGTACATCTAATATCACTGAGCAGACAGTAAATCAAGAACTGTAAGAACTGAAAATAAATGAACAGTGATATGTAATAAGGTGCAACTGAATATAAATAGTATAATGTCAAGGTATCTTGCCTGATTCCGTCCTGTAAATATGAAATGCCGCTCCCGCGTCCACGCCTCCGGAACCCGACGCTCCTAGATAATTAATTAACTAAATTAAGTCACTAGTTATGAAACTTACGATACGACTTAATTAGTCAAAGTAATGTGTTAAAATTATATTCAATCTCTTGTGGAACCATTTAGATCCATACAATCACACACAGGTTCCACGAGACATCGAAACACAGTTTTAGGGTTTCTAACTTTTAATTTGTCGGTTATGTCCCTACTTCAATAACATACTTAAAAATCAAATAAAAATCATAAAAATAATATTTAAACTAATTTTCTACAGATTTATCTCAAAAATTCCAGATTTAATATTTCTAAAGACGTTTATGACTAGTTGATTAATAAGTCAGCTAGTCTACTTGAAACTCGCTCGGAACATAGTTAATGACTCAAAATTGCTAAAATAACCAAAAATATATTTAAAAAAGAAATAAAATAATTTATTTCATAGAATAATGTTAAAGATATAAGGTTTGAGTTATACTACAAGTTTGGAACATTCTAGGTCAGCTGGTTACCCGAAATTAGCTAGTTTTGACCTATAATTTTCTCAACCAGATTTGATTTATTAAAATCATGGAAAAATACTTAAAAATCCTAATTTATGTATATAAACACACATAAAATTCATTTTCAAAAATAGGCCCCAATAACTCATAGTTCCTTTACAATGGGGTTAATTTTGATCTTACCGACACATGAATATTATGCATATATTTAATATAACCTTTATGGATGATTATACCTAAAAAAATCCATAAAAATATGATTTTTACAGAATTAACAACATATTTTCTACAGAATTTTAGTAAAGATTTTTTGAAGAAAAGATTAGGGTTCTTACCAAAGATCCTTGCTAGAAAGGGTGATGATGACTTCTCTTCACAAAAGCTCCAATCTTTTCCGCTATCCTCGCTTGCTAATCCTCTCTTGGTGAGTATGGGAGAGTTGATAATGGCTATAGAGGATTGGATGGGGGAGATAGAGTTTTAAGGGTTTGTTTTGAGGGGTTTCGGGGATGTATGGTGGAGGAGATGAGTTTTTGTGAAGGATAGAGAGATGTGCATTGGAGGAGATGATATATAGAGACTATGGGGAGTTTGTTGCTGCCAAAATTATGGAGAGGGAGAGGGGTTTTGGTCGACCAAAGGTGAGGGAGAGAAAGATTAGGATTTGGTTAAGGTTTGGGATAAGTTGGTATATTTAAACATATCCTTAAATGAATTTTAAGCAATCTAGGATTTAAATCCTATTTAATTTGATGCATTCATCCATGGGGGGGTTGCTTGGCCTAAATTAGCATGGTGGAGGTCCACTTGGCATGATTTGGTTGTCTGGTGAGTTGACAAGTTGATTGGATTGAGGATTTAAAAAGGGGTTTCCTAATATAGAACTATTTAATTCTATCTATGTAATTACACTACAAAATCTGAATTAAATACAAATAAATGTAATTATTAATATTTATTAATGCCCAACATGCCTATATAGGGTTGGGTTTGGCTTGGAAGAGGTTTGGGAAGGTTTGGTGCAACCGGGTCTCCTAAAAAGTCATAAAGGCTTTCTTAACTAATTAATTAAATAAAAATATAACTTGTGACATAATTTGAATGGTTAACATGCAAGAGATTACAATATGACCATGGTATTTCTAACATATCTAGCATATTAGTTAAAGCACCCGACTACGCTAGGCATGCCATACTTTCTAGTCGCCTTGCATATTCCAACTCAACCATGGCTATAGTCCTTTTATATAATATAAATAAGATAAAAATAAATTATAATTAAATAAAATCTAAAAATAATTTAAATATTCTTTTAAATTATAAGGGGTTTTACATTTGTAATCCCTCAAATTTTTGGAGGATTTTTTCTATATTTAATTGTTCCTTAAATACATTTTATGAATTATTTTGTTATTTAAAATTTTAGTCTTAGTCAAGCTTAACTTTTGTTATGCATACTGACTAGACCATATAGCACGGTTAGTGTATGCAAGCGCCTCAACTAGCATATTAGTAGTAGGAGCAACTTGATTTATTTTATTTGAACATTTAGTAGGTTAAATTTATTGAATCATGTTATGACTATATTTTACAATTGTGGTATTTGTTTATGGATTTATTTATTATTCTGGAATTCTTGGAAATTATATTTTTTAAATTTTTTTATATATATAGATATATAATAATACTAGTAGTAATATTTTTCCTCCCCAATTGGAGATACATTACTAATTTGATGATTTAGATCATTAGCAATATTATCATTATTTACTCTATTTATTATTGTTATTCTTATTATTATTATTATTATTATTATTATTATTATTATTATTGTTAGTATAAATGTTATCATGATTATTGTCATTATATTGGTTATTTATAAAATTTCTTAGAAAAAGAATTTTAGTAAAATATATGTAAACATGCTTTGAACTAGGAAATATACTACAGAAGGGTTAAATACTTTTCAATTTCTGGAGTTATTAAATATCTAGTTTTAATTTTGTGTGTGTGTATATATATATATATATATATATATATATATATATATATATATATATATATATATAACCCTACTGTAGTCGAAGCTACAGTAGTATTTAAAACCCAACCCTCCACCCCCCCCCCCCCCCCCCGTTCGCTGAAACACGGAAGACCATACGGGATGGAGATTTGATTCTCCATCAAATCTAAACCAAACCGACCCAGGATTTTTTTTTGCTTAATCCTAATAGGATTCTCCACACAATCCCATCTTCAATTCGGAACAGATACGGATATCCACTCCGAATTAAATCCAAACTTAAAACCCACGTACAAAAGAACCCGACGAGTGAAACTCCAAAATAAACCTAGAAAATTTTGGCTACCATTGCGTTCGAGACCCAGACGAACCCCCGATCTTCCCACGCAGCTACCCGACTCCCTACCGTCACCATGAGGCCGCCGGAGTACAACAGCAGGCCACCGCCCCCGTAAATAGGGCCATTGCTATAGGTAGCCTATGTAACCCTCTTTGAGTCCCTACAAAGGGATTCGGAAATAACCCTCTGGTGTGACAGATAACTCGATGCAAAGTCGAGTAAAACTCTGTCTCGAAAACAGAGTATTGAATAACCTAGAAACCTAACTTAGAAGCCATCTTTCGCTCAGCACATTAGGAAATTTAGTAAACTAACTGAAAACAGTCATAAAAAACATAACCAAGATCAAAATGCACTTCGTATAATTTTATTTTGTTTACTGTACAGAAAGTTGCATGATGTTAAACTTGTGCGAAAAACTGTGTTAAAATATTAAAAACTTTAGAAAACTTTCCGATACTGTGTGCCCCCCGACAAACCGAGCGACATAGTCGTGCACTATACACATCGAAAGACGTGTATGCATGTTGCCGACGTGTGGGAACTGACGGAACCCGATTTCGTTGTACGTGCGCGACTAAATCAGTGTGCATCCGTCGAGATACCCCCGTATCGATATTTTGCAAACCAGGCCATAACTTCGTGCACGTTCGTTGGGTCGATAAAAAACTTGCGCCAGCAGGACCGTATCGATTTTCTGGTACTGTATGAAAAGTTTGGTCCGATTCTGAGAAAGTTGATCGGAGCGCCAAATTTGGCGGGCCCCCAACCAAACCCAATGGGCGATTTTGTGCACGGCTCATCGGAATCCAAGATTGGACATACCGTTGAGTTCGTCTTCTCGAACCGGACCCATAGACATATAGTTTGACGACTTTAGAGACCATAGGTTCTGGCACACGTTTCGATGCAAAAACGAATCCAACGACGGACATCGTTTTGACCCAAAATTACAATTTTGCTCCTAATCCAGAATTGGACTTTTGGACAGGCATTTTCTAGGTATATCATTTATTTCGAGTATGTTCTTGATGTTTGTTTTAGCATCCAGAGTTGTTTGGAGATTGTGACATTTTTTTTGCTGACATTGTGAATCTTGGACTTGCCACCTTCGCACTACCAGGCAAGATACCTTGCCACCTTACTCTGTGATTTATATATTCTTCTGTTCAGTTGTTTTTTTTAGCATTTTTCATTTATTGTTATTATAAAACTGTGCGTCCAAGTTACACTTGGGTGCAAGCGACTCTATCGGTCATTTTCTTGCTTTTATTTATTTCTCATGCATTGACTTAGTCTAGTGACCACCCATTGTTGATGAGGTATTGGTATATCTCGTACGACCTTGATACTTGCTTTACCACGTATTGTGAGTCACATGTAGAACACGTACCCGCATAGTCGGCTGACCACCGATTCGTAAGGAGCGTACGACGGATAGGAGTAACTGCAAATAGAATTGCATGCTAGAAGACTTGGCGGTTACTAAAGGTTTATATCAGTCATGGAGATGATGATACTAGGCATTGGGGGGAGAACAATACCTGACGTATGGGCTTCGATTACACTTCCCTTGTAACCCGAAAGCTACGCTGGAGATACGGGTATGATTATCCTCTCAGGTTGGCCACTGACATTTTTGAACGTTATGCGCTTGGTCACTGGTGCCCAAGAGGGGACTATAGTGGATCCTATATTCAGCCAGGGCTCATGCGTTGAAGGATTGTTTTTCAAACTGCATATTCACAGTAGACTGGTCAGGAACCCTATTGCATGCATCCTCTTTTCTTTTATATTATATATCACAGTTTACATGGTATGGTATTTTCTTGTATCTTGTTACGTCCTGCTGAGGACCTGGTTATCTCTCCAGGATTAGACGACTTTCTGCAGGAGTACGGAGCAGATTTGGATCCTTCATACGTTGATGATGAGGCAGTTCCTACTGATTTCTAGTCTATTCCTTATTTGATAGATTGTTGGATATTTTTACATCACCTTTTTTTATATTTTACGGAGGTTGGACTCCGATCTTATGAGACTATTTTTATAGCTGTTTGGAGTGAGTATGTTCACCCGGCTACCCTTTGATACACTCATTTATTATCTGGACTTTATTATCTTTTGTGTTGAGCTGTGATGAGATTAGATTATTCTGGCTTGTGATGATTTATTATACAGCTTATGTACGTAAACGAGGGTTCCATATATTGGAGTATTCTTCATATATGTGCAGCTGGCATGTTCATGTACTCGGTCCTATATATTTTGGGACTGGGGCGTTACATATTCTTGTGGTGGCCCATGCAGGTCAGAAAATATTATTGGGTTACATGACTGTGCCCAACAAGCCTGTATATAGGAATAGGAATAGTATCTCATCCAGAACTACTATCTCCTTGACTTCCAACCTTTTCGGAACTTCCTTGATTATTTGATTTACCTCATATCTAACCTTTCCTAATATCGTCCTATTCTTCCTCGTGCCAACAGTATGAATCTCGAAAGTGGACGCACTTCTGCCTTGGCCCTCACATTTGGTGAAGAGGCTACCCCGGAGGGACAGAATCCTCTAATGACTCCGGTGACACCATACCAGCCAGGACAGTCGCAGCATACTACGACACCAATGACTGTGCACCCAGAGATCGCAGTACCCCAGTCAGCCAGGCTTGACAGACCACTACCGTGCCCTCTGAAGGGAATATACTACTACCTCCACTACTACCATTCCTTCAGCAGTTTCTTACCACAGTCGGGACCTCAGATGCCTCCACCACCGACTGATGGGAGCCCTACTTTCCAGTTTATGTACTCCATAATGCAGGCTCAGTGGCAGCAGACTGAGCTGATGAGACAGCCTATGATGGCAGCCTTGGCTAGACCTCCACCTCCACCTTCAGTACCAGCACCAGCACCGGCTCTGCATCCTTACGAAGGCTCTATCAAGAATTTTACAAACATGAACCCCAAGCCTTTAGAGGAACGGAGAAGACACTAGAGGTGTCACAATGGCTTATTAGTACGGAGAAGCTACTGAAGGTATCCCAGTTACCAGCTGGAGATTGGATGACAGTAATGGACCTACTGTTAGAAGATAATACTCACTACTGGTGGAAAGTAGAAGAGAGACGATTAGGTACTGTGATCACCTGGAAGCAGTTCTATGATGCATTTTATGATAGATTATTCCCTATTCATATTCGAGATGGTCTATGTTTGCCATTGATTATAAAAGAACAGAACAATTATCGGAGGACTGAACTTAGACTCACAATACAAACTCGCTCGTACAAAGAAAGCCTAGGGACGAAAACCTAGGTACAGCAGACTAAGTACGATTGTTTATTTTTGATTCTGGGGGGTGACGATAGAGGCTCGGGAATGCGACGGCAGCCCTGCCTTACTCCTTGGACGATCGGTATGCAGCCTTGGCTCCTTGTGAAAAGATGGTTGGCGTTGACGAAGAAGTGCTCTTTTTGCTCCTCTGTTGCTCTCCTGGCTTCTTTCTCTCTCTCTGTGTATTCTCTCTCTGACTCTGTATATTTTTATTCTTTTTTGTTGCCGACCTCTTTTACAAGAGAATGATGCTGGCTATTTATAAGAGTGGGGGGTGATCATTAGGGTTTGCTAATGATTATCTGTTTGGAATATCGGTGCTCCTTCATTCTATCTGAACCCTTGATCCTGATTATAGTAAATCTCGGCCATTAATGCAGATAGCATCGTATCTCATGAGCGATTAATGCTAGCTGCTTTAAATCCTCGTGATTGATTATGCCGATGTCTGATTGCTCGCCACGTGTCCTATTAACTTGATGATAAATGATATACCCTAATCTCAGTAATTATGACGATGATGTCAAATATATTTATTGAGATTCGGTTAAATCTCTTATTGATCCCATGCCACGTGTCTTAATTGTGAGTCTTGTCAGAGCCGCATAGGATTGACGATCCTCGAACCGCAGAGAGATACTCTTTGTAAGCCGCATAGGACGATGCTTCATCGAGCCGCATATGCATAATCTTTGTGAGCCGCATGAGCTGGCGTTGTATTGGGCCGCAGGGAATGTGTTCCCACGGAGCCGCATGAGCTAGCGTTGTATCGAACCGCATGGAACGGGTTCTCAGGGAGCCGCATATGACGGATTACCACATGGCAATCTGGGACTTCTGACGGATTTGGTCAGAGATTTTCTTCTTTTCCCGAGGAGTCAGTATTATGGCAAGGCCATTATGAAACTTTATGTCAGGGCCGCCACAGTGAATCGTGCTGGAGCAATAAATGAGGCCACTACTCAAACGACCAGCTGTAGGGAAGGATCACACATGGCGTCCATCGAGCCGCATATGCCTTGCTGAACCGCATACGCTCCCAAGCCGCATGCGATTGAGAGTCTTCTTTGAACCGCATAGGGCCGCTCCTGTGTGAGCCGCATAAGCTTCTTACTCACACCCGCATGGATCATTATTCTAATATTTTTCATGCTTCTACAGGACCCCCTTCAAAGTTTTCAATTTGTAAAAATTGGAATACTTTGAACAAGAAGCATGGCCCCGTTCATGCCGCATAGGATTTTTCTATCTGCCTGAGCTTCTTAGCCGCATAAGTGCCTTAGCCGCATAAATTCATCTGGCCGCATAAACTGGTTGCCACGTGTCCTGAATACGTGTACAAATCTTCATTAAGTGCCTTTGATTTGATTTAACGCCGCCTTTTTGGGGAAGGATCCCAAGAGTCGGTTTTGCCTTGACCGAAGCGTTTTGCCTTTATTCTTTGGGGGCGGCGCGTAATCCGAGGCATACTCCGAGACGTCTGTTCGTTTCATGGGTCTCTTTTGCCTATAAATAGGAGTCTTTTAGCCTCTTGGGGCTTTTCTTTACCTTCTCTCTTTGCTCTGATTTTCTATTTGCCGTCTTTGCTCTTCGTCTTCTTCCTTTAGCAACCGACAATGGCTCCCAAGAAGGCTGCAGCATCGAAAGCCGCCTCATCTTCTGCGGCAGCGAAGGGCAAGAAAGCCGAGTCTTCATCGACTGCGGCGGCGAACATGGCGGCTCCTCCGTTGACTGACGTGCCCGCTTTTTACCCCGACGTCCACCCGCCTATCGCTGGTAAGGGTCCCTTAATATGAACTGCCATGGCTACGCCGCATATTTTATGCGCGAGCCTATGTTCCAAAGCACACTGTGTGTCTGACTCATGCTTGGGCCGTATGGGGTATGACCCAGGTTTGAGCCGCATGAAAGTGGTTACGTAACTACTTCTTTAACAGGGCCGCATAAGCTCATCCTCGCTGGACTGCATAAGCTCATCCTTGCAGGGCCGCATAAGCGTTTTAGAGCCGAATATACTCCTTTCGGACCGCATAAGTTCCTCCGTGCTGAGTCGCATGAGTTCCCTTCGAACGGAACTGTATGAGTTTTTTCGTACTGGACCGCATGGGCTCTTTCAAACTGAGCCGTATAGGCTCATTTGAACTGACCTGTATAAACCGAGCCGCACCTATGCTGAGCCGCATAAGCATCATGTGTTTTTGCGTTTCAGCTATCATTTTGACCTTGTTTTTTTGCCTTTCTTCAGTGACTCTGCCCGTGAATCCTGCTGGGGAACTTATGGTAGGCTCGCGTCAATTTGCCTCGGGCGTTCATCGGGATGACTTAGTTCGTCAAGTGTCCGAACAGCTACTTGTTGATGAACCTTTGGAGCGACTAAATGCTATCAGGGTTCAATCCTTTCAGTTCCTTGTTGATATGATAAGCTCTGGGCAGTTTGACGAAAAGTATCTGAAATCGGTCTTCCTCTTTGGGGATGCGTTGGTTGTATAAAACTCCCGAGTGTTGGATGTTTTGGAGAGTTAGGATTTTGACCTGGACGGGATGCCGATTCACATCCCTATTATGAAGCGCCATTTCCCTTTTGAGTGGTTCAATATGATCGTTCTGGATAGGCAGATGTCGGACACCCTCACTCCAACCAGACCGGGGATGTTTGTTGGTAATATCCGTTATAACAGAGCCACTGGGTCAGTGCGCGCAGTCAAAGATCCGGCCAGTCGATCCGTGATGGGGTTAGTTCCAGGTACCTTCATCAACACCCCTGGTCCTAACTTTTCATTCTTCCAGGCTGATACCTTCCTGAGTCAGCTTGCTCGCAAAGGGTCCTATCCTATTGGTAGGTTGGTCCTGCCGAGCTGGTTACACCCCATTCCTCCGTGGGCTAATCTGTCCTCATGGATCCTACGAAAGTATGAAGAGTTTTTGCGGGGAGTCAACCTTTATGACGCTATCCGGGGTACCAGCCACGGGTTGCCCGTTAATAAGCCACTGTTTATGGCCCTTTTGGAGATGTACAATCATCGAACGGGGACCTTTTTTACCCCTGTTGGAGAATTAGGGCTCGCTCTTCACGAGATGTATGCTGTCTCCAAGCTCCCCTGGGGGGATGAACCCTTCGAAGTCTATACGCCGACGAATGAGGAGCTCCAAGATTTGGATCAGCGATTCCCCGGTTTCGTCACCGTGTATCAAGAATTATTATGCCATCATAGCACCTGTCACCGAACGACTATCCAGAAAAATGATAGCTCGGAGGGGGACTCTCTCCATACTAAATCTTGGGTTGCATACCTTTTCAAATTTAGCGCGGCTGGCCGGGTTACTTTTCGAGATCGTTTAACTCCTAAAGAAGTGGAGGTCTTGATGTCGACTGCCAGGAGGTCGAAGTCTCAAAGTGACAGGTTCGGGAGCCAGATTGACTCCTTTAGCTACTTTTGTTATGGTACTCGGCGGTTGTCAGAGAAGGCACTCTTGGCCGGATTTCTAATGGTGTGGCTGCGCAACTGCGTGGTCTCAGGAGGGGCAGGCTCTATTGAGAGGATCAGTCGCCACTTCATTCTTCCTGCCGTGAAGTTGGCCTTTGGGGTCAGGCTGGCCCTCCTTTCTGCCATGGTGTGCAGTATTCAACATGGTCTTCGTGCATTCTCGTCCAAGGTCATTGCTCGTGACGTGGCAATGGATTTTGAACGTATAGAATTGCCTTACCATTACTTGCTGGGATGGCTATTGCTGTATTATCAATCCTTGATGAGACCCGGGACGGGAGATGGCGTTACAGGTGATGACGCGTTTCTTTTCAAGTATCACCACCAGCCTTGGGAATGTAGTACCATGCCGGCGTGTCGGAGGATGCTGGCGAGGGTAGATGGGTACAATTTCTTCGTATTTGTTCCTCATTTCACTGATCAAGAGGTGAAGAGTGTTCATGTTGATGGGGTCGGACCTTCTCATTTCTTGCCTGAAAAGATGCGTTTCTGGCTGCGCAACATTCGCCCGGCGCATCTAGTTTACCGGAATCGCAACACTGTATATTTGGAGCCCTACTTACCTAGTAGGTTTGCCCGTCAATTTGGGTATAGTCAGCTATTCCTCGGGCGCCCCAGTTCTCACCTGGGATTTGAAGGCAGCATTCTTGATGGTATCAGAGCATGGAGCTACTATGACACCTGTCATACTCGGACTAGCTTCTTGGTCCCTGTCGCAAATGTGATGGATGAAATCCTGCATATGGCAGCCCTGTATCATGTCACGACGAATCCTCCTCCCCTCGATTTTGACTTGAGGACTAGCTTCATTGTGGGCACTCGCCTAGCGGAGAAGGCTATGACGTCGAGAGCAAAGAAGAAAGGGACGAATAGGGTTCCTTCGTCCGATTCCGAATCCTTCGACACAATTGAGGAAGATAATGAGCGGGACGGCGAAGACTCCTTTTCTTCGGGTGATGGGATAATGGCGGGTCAGCCTCCCGTTATGGCGGCTGAGATGGCGACGGAACAACCGTCGGCCGTATTTGACGAAGCAGTGGGCCCGTTACCGTCTGCGTCGGAGGAGGTACGGGTAGATCTATCGCCGGCCATGCCTGGTCCTTCGCGTAAGCGGGGCAGGCATGAGCCTACCGGCGGAGGGGTAACTTTTTCTGTAAAGAGAGCGGCTGTCGGTCCCCGTAGGCTGCTTATTACGGAGAAGGGTGAGGGTGTAGACGATGTTCCGGAGGTAAGTCCAAGTCGGAGTTGTATCTTTGTTGTAGCTTTCTTTCCTCTCGGGGATATGACTTGATCATTTTTCTTTGTAGGCGTCTGACGAACCAGGCTCTCCTGAACCATCTGCTGCCTCAGTAGTTGATCCGGTCCTTGGCGCTTTGATTAGCGACATGTGTGCCGCGGTCCTCTCTGCGGGGGGCTCTCTCACCGGCGGCTAAGGACTCCCAAGCTGCTGAGGCCCCAGCCTGGGGTGACGAAAGTTTCCTTGGGCTCGTCTCCGAGATTTCTGAACTTCAGCGAGATGACGCCATCCTCGGTGCATCCCCTCCCGAGGATGCAAGGGCGGATGAGTCTTTTATTCCTGACTCGGAGGTTGTTGGCGAAGAGGTTGTGATGGCTGTAGGCGAACCACAGCCTCCACATTCCTCCACTGGTAAGCTGAGCCACATATTGACCACCGAGGGGGCTTATTTGCTCTATCAGCATATCTTTCGGGTCAAGTCGATTCATGGTTGCCTTGGCCGTGCAGGTCCTGACCCTTTATCTCCTGCCGCTGATGTTCTTGGGGAAGGCCCGGTCTACCGTGATCAGGGGGAAAGGAGCGTTTCCTCCCCTTCGTCATCGCATGTTGAGGGACATCCTGCCAGCTCTGGGCAGATGGGGATAGAATTGGTGCTGGCCCCGGCCTCGTCTTCGACTGCTTATACGGCTCCGGAGATTGACTTCTCGACCATGCCGAGCATCCAAATTCTGCGGGCCGCTGAAGAGGAATTGACCGATGTTCAAGCGTCCTTCCGTGCGGAGTTGGTTTCTCTTGTGGCAGGAGCGGCAGATTCTGTCGCATCTTCTTCCGTACTACCAGCCACACTCCCGTTGACACCGGTTTCCTCGGAGGCTCTGGACGAGGTGACGCAGGATGTGGTTGACAGCTTCTATCGCCACTTAGGGAGGGGTGTAAACGCTGCCGTGGAACGGGGGGTCCCTTTTTCTCTGTCTCTACGGGGAGCTCGGGGCCAAATTGACACTCTGAAGGGTCTTCCTGGCGGGCTGGGGTTAGCAGCGCTCCTGGAGCCTAAGTTGACAGAGGCTGACCAGCTTGTGACCCAACTGCTGGCAGTGCGGCAGGCTGGCTTGCCCACCGCGACTGAAAGGGAGCGGAGCTTCCTGGTCGCTGCTAGGGACAAGATTAAGCTCACTCGAGAAACTGCCGGACCGGCTGTGGAGGGGGACCTTGACAAGTTCTCCGTCTCTTATGACCGACTGGGTCGTCGAAGTCAGGCTTGTAGAGCCCGGGAAGAATCTGCCTCTCGTGGAGTAGCTGATACGAAGGAGCGGATTCTCGCACTCCAGAAGGAGTTGATCTTCTTAGAGTCAGAGCGGGAGGCTGCTCGTGCAGAACAAGAGTTGATTGCTCGAGAGGCCGAGAGGATTTCCCGATCCTCTGTCAACCTGGAGCGGGCCTTCAAGAAGTTTGAGGACAACTGGCGAGCCCATGCTCATCTGGAGGATGCGGCGGTGTTGAATCAGGAAGCGGAGCGCCGAGCTAGACAGAAGCTTGAGCGGTCGGTTGCCTTGATAAATGACCGTCTTACGGCGTTATGTGTTCCAGAGCAGTGATCGGCTTTCTGTCTTCTTCTTCTTCTCTCTTTCTCTCTTTTTTTTTTCTTTTTTTCTTTCTTTTTAATTTTTTTTTTGCAAGGGGGTGTGATCCCTGCTGATGTAGCCCTTTGATTTTTGAATAAATGAGCATGTTTCAACTCATCTTTTCTTTCTTGCACTTGCGGTATTTATGGAATTTGGACTTGCTGGGGGATTTATTTGTGGACCTGTTATCCTAGGCGTACCTTGGTTTTAGGTACGGATAACAGTTTAGATAGGATGTCCGGGATAGCCACGGCAAAGTGGTCATGGATGTTCTCGGGACTGGGGGAAGGAATGCCGTAGAGCAGCTGGGCTCCCGGGGCATGGTAAGATGGTGGATTTATGCTAAGAAGCTTAGCGAATGAATATTTGTGGACCTATTACCCTTGGCGTACCCTAGTTCAGGATACGGATAAAGGGGTGAAAGGGAACCTGATCACATTTGCTCAGAGGTTATGATGACATGGCAAACATGAAGGTTTTATCATAAAATCTTCCTGCTCAGCGGTAATGAGAACATGGCAGGAGAGACTTTACGGAAGCTATTTGTGGTCAACAGAGGACATTTGTGGTCAACAGAGGACATTTGTGGTCAACAGGGGACATTTGTGGACCTATTATCCTTGTCGTACTCCGGTTGTGGGTACAGATAATAGGTTAAAAGAGGACCGACATACTTGCTCAGAGGTAATGTGGACATGGCAAATATGACGATTTCTTCGACGGAGCCTTCCCACTCAGAGGTAATGAGGACATGGTAGGAGTGGGCTCAATGAAGATTGGGTACATAGAACGACTCAGAGGTAGGAGAACGTGGAAGTTCTATACGAGGGGGCGGTTTGTTTTTGGTGGAAGTGAAGACGACTCAGAGGTAATGAGGACATGGTCGTTTCGGAAATTGGTGGATCGACTACCCTTTTTGTGCACTGGAAGTGCGGGTAGTGAATCCTGAGGGAGGATCTCTGCCAGGAAGAATGTTTAGAGGTATAATCATACTTGACTTACTATCTGAAAGAGTGACCGGAATGTAAGTTCAGAGGCACCAGCTGGTACATAACTTGGTAATTTGGACTATTGAGGGAGTGAGAGTTCAGCGGCACCGGCGGGTGCATAGCTCGATAATCTGAAATAGGGTAGATGAGAGTTCAGTGGTACTAAAGGGGTACATAACTCGATAATCTGGAGAATGATGGATGAGAGTTCAGTGGTACTAAAGGAGTACATAACTCGATAATCTGGAGAATGATGGATGAGAGTTCAGTGGTACTAAAGGAGTACATGACTCGATAATCTGGAGAATGATGGATGAGTGTTCAGTGGTTCTAAAGGAGTACATGACTCGATAATCTGGAGAATGATGTTTAAATATAGTATTTCTTCAGGAACTTGCCGTTGACGGGCAACATGAGCAAATCTTCGTTCTGCTTAGCGAGGCGATAGGCGCCGTTGGAGAACACGGTCTCGATGACAAATGGACCTTCCCATTTTGGCTGGAACTTACCGGTGGTCTTGTGAGTCATGACCATCGGCCTCCGGACTGCCAGAACAAGATCGCCCACTTGGAATGTTCTGATTTTAACTTTCTTGTTGAAGGCTCCTGAGATGCGTGCTTGGTATAGCTCGATCCTTTGCTGAGCTAGGAGGCGCTTTTCATCTAAAGCCTCCAACTCTTGTAGTCGTCGTCGGTAGTTATCATCTGTCGTCAATTGATAAGTGAGGGCGACGCGGAATGAGGGGATCTGAGTCTCCAAAGGGAGGACTGCCTCGCTCCCGTACACCAGAGAGAATGGTATATTCCCGGTGGCTGTTCGAACCGTGGTACGATAAGACCATAAGCACTCGTCGAGCTTCTCGTTCCAGTCACGTTTGTTGGAGGAGACGAACTTCTTGAGGAGCTTGATGATTGTTTTGTTGAATGCCTCTGCCAACCCATTTGCTGTCGGGTTGTATGGTGTCGAAGTGACATTCTGAATGCGGTGCTTATCGCAGAATCGGTAGAATGCATGGCTTATAAATTGTGGACCATTATCATGGATGATCCTTCGAGGTAGTCCAAAGCGGTAAATGACGTGGTGCTTCAGGAAGCTGATTACGTTTGAAGTCTTGACTTCGGCGAGTGGGACAGCTTCTGCCCACTTTGAGAAGTAATCAGTGATCGCCAGTATAAAGCGATGTCCTCGGGAGGAAGGTGGGGTGATTGGACCAATGATATCCATTCCCCATACTTTGAATGGCCAGGATGCCACTGTCGGATGTAGGAATTCGGATGGTTTGTGAATGAAGTCTGCGTGGACTTGGCAGGCCTTATATTTTCGGGCATAATCTATTGCATCAGCCACCATCGTGGGCCAGTAGTAGCCCATCCGGCGAAGGCGGTCTTACAGCTTAGGGCCGGGCTGATGGGCCCCGCAGACACCGTCATGAGCCTCTCGTACGGCTTCTTTAGCTTCTGCGTTCGACAAGCATCGAAGTAGTAATCCGTCGTAGGAGCGGCGATACAGCATTTTCGTCTCTGTATCGTAGAAGAATCTGAGAGAACGCCGTCTGATAGAAGTAGCCTCCTTCGGGTTCTCGGGCAGGATGTCGTAGACCACGAAGTCTATGAATGGTTGTCTCCAGTCTGGCGCTTCATCGATCATCTGAGCAGAATAACTTGCCATGGCTTGAACGTTGTTCTTGGGACAGACCAGTTCGTGGCCTATTACGTCAACCGAATAATGAGCTTGGTTCGGCACTGCTAAGGAAGCGGCAAGGCCTGCTAGGGCATCGGCTTCGATATTTTAGAGTCTGGGGAAGTGCTCGATGAAGAATCCCTCGAATGATGAGATAATGTTGATCGCAATTTGATGGTAGGGGATCATGTCTTTATGGCGAACCTCGTATGAGCCCCTGATCTGATTGACGATTAGTTGGGAGTTGCCGTATGCTTTAAGGTATTCTACCCCCAGCTCTTTTGCAAGTTGGAGGCCAATGACCAGAGCGTTATATTTGGCCACATTGTTGGAGCAGGGTTCCGTGAGGGAGTAGGCGCGATTGATCACCAGTCCAGTAGAAGAAATTAATACCACTCCGACCCCGACGATGATGCTTCCCTTGGGTCCGGTCCTTGAGGCGCCATCGAAGAACATTCGCCATATGTTATCGTGGGTGGCTGTATTCGAATCGACGACCTCGTCTGGGATCTCTTCATAGATTCTGGATGACTCCGATCCTGGGTGGGCTGCCAAAAAGTCTGCTAGGGCTTGACCCTTAACAGCCTTTTGCGGGACGAAGATCATATGATAGGGGGACAGCAATATTGCCCATGTGGCAAGGCGAGAGCTGAGGGCCCCTGGTTTAGTCATGAGGACTCTGAGAGGGTTGATTCGTGAGATCACATGTATGGTTTGCCCCGTGACATAGTGTCGCGTCTTTTGAATGGCGAATACCAGGGCGAGGCATTCTTTCTCCATAGCGGTGTATCGGTGTTCGGGCCCGACCATCATTCGACTGAGATAGTAAATGGCCTGCTCGTGGCCTGCGTCGTTGTTTTGTGCCAGCAGGGCACCGAGGGAGTGTTCCATTGCTCGTACATAGAGCAGGAATGGTTTTCCAGGGACCGGGGCCACCAGGACTGGAGGATTTGATAAATATTCTTTGATGTTATCGAAAGTGCGCTGGCATTCCTCGTCCCATACGAATGAGACTCCCTTCTTCATGAGGTGGGTGAACGGTCGGCATCGCCCAGAGAGGTTGGAAATGAACCTCCTGATATAAGCTAACCTCCCTTGGAGGCCTCTATGTTCACGGAGATTTCTCGGGGGACCCATCTCCATGATTGCCCTCGTTTTCTCGGGGTCTACATGGATATCCCGTGCAGTGATGATGAAGCCCAAGAACTTCTCGCTGGATACGCCCAAGAACGATTTTGTAGGGTTCATCTTCAGATTGTGGGCTCGCATTAAGTTGAACACCGTTCTCAGGTCTTGCAGATGATCCTCCTTACGGCGACTCTTGACGGCGATGTCGTCGACATAGCATTCCACTATCTTGCGCAAATGTTCACTAAAAATGATACTCATGGCTCGCTGATATGTAGTGCCAACATTCTTTAGACCGAATGGCATGACTGTGTAGCAGTATGTGCCAATCGGGGTTCGAAATGAAGTGTGCTTTTCGTCGTCGGAAGACATCTTGATTTGATTGTACCCCAAGAATCCATCCATGAATGACATACGTTCAAAGCCGCATGTATTGTCGATCATGATGTCTGTGATAGGAAGGGGAAATTCATCTTTGGGGCATGCCTCGTTCAGGTTGCGGAAGTCGATGCAGATTCGAATCTTCCCATTCTTCTTGAGGACGGATACTATATTGGCGACCCAATCAGGATGTTGCTCTTCGCGAATGAAGCTGTTGGCTATTAACTTGTTGACTTCAGTTTCGATCGCGTCCATGACACCTGGGAGGAAGCGTCGTTGTTGCTGCTTGACTGGCTTTGTATCTGGCCGTATATTGAGTTTGTGGAGAGCGATGTCAGGATTTAACCCCGGCATGTCTTTATAGCTCCAGGCGAACACATTAATGTATTCTCTGACAAGTACTAACAGCGATTCTCGTTCTTCGTCAGTTAGGATTTTACTGATAAAGATCGGTTTTGGAGAAGATTCGCTGTCGAGATCCACTTGTATGACCTCATCTTCGGTAGAAGGTTCTCTCAGTTCGAACCGTTTTTCCCATTGTGCGTCTAATTGCTGGGCCCATGGCTCTAGCTCAAGGATTTCGGGGATGTCTTCGTCTTCCTCGTAAGCGTCGGTGAATGCCATATTGACTGACATGACTTGTCTGAACACATCTCCGATGCTGGTATCTGAGTCGAAAGTCGGTGATCCAGTTGAATGTGACTGCCAGTCGCATTCTTCATCTGAGCTTTCAGGGGTCGTAGTAGGCGTTACATACCCTAAACCGCATCGGGTTTTGTTATAGTAGTTCCGTGGTTTGCCGGCCGGGGCTGGCGTCTTCAAAGGTAATCGTCGTCCAGTGCCTTAGTTCAGTCCTGGCGTTGTCTCTAGATCATACCCCTGTTTCTGCATGAGATATTTGGATTGAGGGCTATAGAGGTACAGAGGCAGTCTTCCGGCATCTGACCCGAAGTCGACTTCTTCTATAGCGAGAGGATGTGGGTTGTTCGTCCGGCCGAAGATGATCGGGTGGTCCCCTCCCTCGACTATTCGGTAAGTGTCTTCTACTGGAGTAAGTCGGATGGCGGTGTACACGTTTGTCACCTGTGTATGTAGGTGAGTGCCTATACCGTGTTCCATAGCATACATTGTACATAGTTTATTGAGCTCGGTGTAGTTCAAAGATAACCCTTTATTGATGAAGTAAGGTATCTTTTCTAAAGGGATTACATCATCTGCGGAAGGGGTATCGGAGTGGGCAGCCACATACTTGGCCAATTCTGGTTCTTCTTCGGCCACCCCCTGTATAAATGAAGACTGAGAGGACGACCTAGTCAGCTTGATCTTCAGAGGCTCAACTGGCGGAGCAGATCGTGGAGTTGTTGGTAAACTAGCAACCCCCAGTTTGGTACTTGATGTGAGGCGAGGGGTGGCTGGTTCGCTAGAAGTGTCAGACCTCGCATCGGGGTGAAGAACCTTCTTGGGAAGGCGTATTGTGAGCGGTCTGTTGGAGGGATTGGGCTTCTCCATTTGGAGCTGACCGACTCTCGGTAGTCTGATGGTAAGTGGCCCTGTTATGGGTCTCGGCGCTTGGTCAGACCTTGGCAGCCGGATTCTCATTTGTTCTTCTTGTGCGGAGAGACTGATTGCGTCCTTACGCAGAGTGGCCGTAAGAGGTACGGAATTACCCGGTTTGCGAGCCTGAAGGTGGATCGTTAGAGGTTCTTCTGATCCTGTAGCCGTCTTATTGTGAGCTTGCACATCTTCTTCGACCAGATGCTTCTTTAATTTTTCGTACAGACAGGAGTCTGAGTAATAAGATTCGACCCCCTTGAAGGGATCGATATCGGCAAACTCTGTCCTCACGAAGCCGTGCTTATCGACATATTTGAAGCACTGGTGTAGGGTGGAAGGCACGATCATGTAATCATGTATCCAAGGCCGCCCCAGAAGGATATTGTAAGAAGTGTCGGCATCTATGACATAACAGGTGACTTCTGATTGGAGATCGTCGATCTGACACTTCAAACGGATCTTTCCTATTGGGTAGCTCCTGCCCGAATTGAAACCGCTAATGGCGGTGCTTGTAGGTGTCAGGCGATGCATCGGAATACGAAGATGATGTAGCAGACCCTTCGGAATGATGCTTATAGAGGACCCAGGATCAATGTGCATTCGGTCCACCTTTACGTCGCCGATGTATCCAGTGTAGTATAGCGGGCGATCATGCAGGTTAGTTTTGATGAGCATATCTTGCGGAGAGAAGACGATATTGGGCATTGCTCCCGTACACGCACTATCTTGGAGCTCTGCAGGTTGGTTATCTCCCGTGAGGTTGACCTGAGCCAAGTATACGTCGGCATTTTGGAGCGCCTCACTTAAAGCCGTGCGGATATCCTTTGAGAGCCTGAGGAGTTCATATAAGGACAATTTGGCCGGGGTATTAGCTAATTGCGCTAAGATGTCGAAGTTGTAGGGCCTCTCCAGCCCCTGAGGTGTCTCCTTCCGGAGGGACTTGTCGAAGCAAGTCTCCTTCGGCCTAGGCTTGTCGGTCGTCGAAGGCTGAGCCGGTCCCGGAGCATCATTGGTAGTGGGCGGATGATCATCAATCGCGTTTTCGGTCACCGGTTGGGCTTGTGTTCCAGATCGAGTAGTGACGGCCGAGACTTCCTCTTCTTCCGCCGAGGCAGTGCGGCAGGATCTGACTTTTTCACTTTTCCTTTCAGAAGGTGGAGAGGGCTGAGTTACCTCGTGGACTAGGTCCGGATGGACCCACATGATTTCCCCTCATGATGTGGTGAGGGGTACTAGACCAGCGGCTTGATCGCGAGCAGGCGGCAGATTAGCAATCTCCATTGTTGCCAGAGGGATGGGTATAACCCCGTCCTGAGTCTCTGTTGGAGGGAAGCTGCCAAATTGTACGGACACCATGTTGGCTGCCACGGTTACCTCTTCGAAATCGATGGCCAGGGCGTTCGAATCGATGAGGTTTTGGATATACCGTTTCAGTTGGTAGCAGTCGTGTGTAGCATGGTGGACGTAGCGATGGTAATGGCAGAACTTTGGGTTCTCCAGATCAGCCGGCCGAGGCTCCCGTCTTGGTGGAGGAAGCTGAATCCTATCTCCTTGTATAAGCATGTCCAAGATAGGCTTGACGTGACCGTCTTCAAAGGAATAAGTGATTTGAGGCCATTGTTTGTCTGTCGGCTGTGGCTCGGGCTTCTGGGCTGTATCGGTCACCATAGCCTGCTTGCCTTTGTTGTCCCGGTTGTTGGAGGGGCTACCCCCATTGTCGTTGCTGGTGTTGGGACGCTTGCTCTTGTTCTCTCCCTCCGAGATATGCAACCCCAGTTGGCGAGCCTTCTTCAATCGTTCTTCAGCACTTGTAGCACTGATGATAAAAGCCTTCCAGTCCTTGAACTGACTTTCGCCCATCCAGAGACTAATTGTTGGAAGTAGTCTCTTTTGGCAAATTTCAATCAAAGAAGAGTCCGGGTTGCCAGATGGTAACTTCATTGCGGTTTGACAAAACCGTTCAATGTAATTTCTCGTCAGTTCTTTCTCTCCTTGAACGACGTCTATGAGGGTAGACATCGTAACGTCCTGCCCTACCTCATAGAACCTCTCCAAGAACAAGCGTTTGAAGCCAGCGAAGGAGTGGATACAATTGTCTGGCAGGTTGCGGTACCAATCGAAGGCGACTCCTTCCAATGCCCCAATGAATAACCGCGTGAGGATAGCGTCATCATGGGGCAGATGGTCGGTAGTGACCTCAAAGTAAGTGATGTATCGACTTGCTGAAGTCTTGCCATCATATGGGTTGATATTGAACGGCTTATATCTTGGCGGAAAGGGAACATCCCTCCATTCAGCAGGATATGGTTGCCGTATTCTGAGGTCTTGAGAGTTTTCTCGGGCGTGGAACATTGCTCGGAGCTCCTGAACCTCACTTCTTACTTCTCGGGCCTCATCTGTCGCGGTAGGGGCCGTTATCTCGGGAGGATTATTGTCCTGGTTTGGTGCCGCTGAATTTGAATCTACGTTGATTGTGGGACCCGTGCTCGTCTGGCCAGGTGTCACTCCCTACAGAGTAGGAAGTGCCGCTTTGATCTCGTCTATAGACTTGACCAAGGCATGTAATATGGCCTCCAAAGTGTCGATGCGCTGGCGATCGCTGGAACCGCCTTGATTGCTGTCTGTCATGAATACCGTCTTCACATGAGGAGTGACGGAAGGAGTGGTGGAGGATGTATCCTCCGAGTCGTACCCATGCGTCGAGAAATCATCTGGATATGTGGGGCTGTTCTCTTCAGGTTCGGACTCGGAAGGGACAGTACCCCCAGCTTCGGAGCTTGCTTCATCTCGAGAATCATGGATGTCCTCGGGGACATCAGCATCTGTTGTACCCGATGGGAGGGTTGTTTCTCGGGGTTTGTCTCCTTGAAACGTTGGATTATTGTGGACGTTCGGAGGAGTACTACCCCCAGCTCCTACGACCCCCAGGGTCGGGGACGATGAGTCTCCTGTTGCAGCAGATTTTGTCTTCGAACGGGTGTGTTGGTATACTCCGGTGGAGGGCAACCGTTTAGCCAATAATTTCTTAGCTGTAGTGGCTGATATCTTTGGACTGGAGATGCTTGTCTTCTTTCCTCTCCCCTCGGCGGGGACCTTCTTAGCGGAATTGTAGGAGACAACAGGAGGTGCCTCATCTTCTGAGTTCGGGTGCTGTAGTCTGTGGAAGACGGACGGGCGATCTTCCGTCACTGCCGCGTTGTTGCAGCAGCAGTTGACGATGATCTGGGTGCAGTGACGTCCATATGAGGATTCTTTGCACGCCGAGGCCCCTTCTCTTTCCTTGCATTTCTGGAGGATCGCCTCACGCAGGTCAGAGGAACCACTCTGTCCGTTCGCCGCCGGGGATTGGACTTGAGCGGTTCTGTACAACTTCCCATCAGAGGCCCGTGTGATAATCAGCGGGACGCCCTGATAGTCAGAGGTTGGGGCAGCTGTCTGGGCTTGATGAGCCCGTGCTACCCTAGACTTCTTCTTTCTAGCACTTGTGGGTGCATAATAGGAAGAGTCCAAGTTGAACATCACAGAGTCTGGCTTATCATCCAGAGAGTCATCAGGGTTCGGACTGTACGAGAGACGGTCGAAAACTGATCGAGAGGAGCATAGAGCAGATGCTATGCGGCTGGGAGCGGAAACCGTGCGGGCTGTCTGCATGCGGTTGTCTCCTGTCGTCGGACGAGATCTTATGCGGCTAGGGGTCACGATCGTGCAGGCTGGCCGCATGCGGTTGGCATCTGTGGCCGCATGGGTTTTCTGCAAACGATTGACTTTACTGGCCGTATGAGTCTCATCCATGCTGTCGAGAACTGTAGTCGCATAAGTTATGCGGCTGACAGAAGTAGCCGCATGAGTTTTCTTCATGCGGTTGACGGATGTAGCCGCATGGGCTTTCTCCTTGCGGCTAATACTCTTCTACGGTTCGGTCCGCGTAGAGTCCCTCTTTGTTCCTGCAAGTCCAGCATCATAATGTTTTCTTCTGCCGGACTTGGGGACAGCAGAGTTGTCTACGATCTGAAGTGAGACCGCAGGAGAATCCTTCTCGCCGTCTTGAGCAGCAGAGGGCATCCCATCGAGGGCTTGAGGAGGAGCAAATGACTTCGGTCTCCATTCTTTGCGAGCCTTCGTGGTGCGGGTGCGCTTCTGGACCGGGCCAGCGCTGCCTTCAGAGAGCATCTCTTCGAACGCCTGTTGGTCGAAGCGGACGACCATCTTCTTTTGTATGGAGCCAAGTTTGGCTGCATCTGATTGTGTCACCAACTCCTCAGCCGTGGAGAAGTTAGTCTCCAGCAGAGTCACCATCGTATTTGCCATTGATTATAAAAGAACAGAACAATTATCGGAGGACTGAACTTAGACTCACAATACAAACTCGCTAGAGGCTCGGGAAGGCGATGGCAGCCCTGCCTTACTCCTTGGACGATCGGTATGCAGCCTTGGCTCCTTGTGAAAAGATAGTTGGCGTTGACGAAGAAGTGCTCTTTTTGCTCCTCTGTTGCTCTCCTGGCTTCTTTCTCTCTCTCTGTGTATTCTCTCTCTGACTCTGTATATTTTTATTCTTTTTTGTTGCCGACCTCTTTTACAAAGGAATGATGCTGGCTATTTATAAGAGTGGGGGGTGATCATTAGGGTTTGCTAATGATTATCTGTTTGGAATATCGACACTCTTTCATTCTATCTGAACCCTTGATCCTGATTATAGTGAATCTCGGCCATTAATACGGATAGCATCGTATCTCATGAGCGATTAATGCTAGCTGTTTTAAATCCTCGTGACTAATTATGCCGATGTCTGATTGCTCGCCACGTGTCCCATTAGCTTGATGATAAATGATATGCCCTAATCTCAGTAATTATGACGATGATGTCAAATATATTTGTTGAGATTCGATTAAATCTCTTATTGATCCCATACCACGTGTCTTAATTGTGAGTCTTGTCAGAGCCGCATAGGATTGACGATCCTCGAACCGCAGAGAGATACTCTTTGTAAGCCGCATAGGACGATGCTTCATCGAGCCGCATATACGTAATCTTTGTGAGCCGCATGAGCTGGCATTGTATTGGGCCGCAGGGAATGTGTTCCCAGGGAGCCGCATGAGTTGTATCGAACCGCATGGAACGGGTTCTCAGGGAGCCGCATATGACGGATTGCCACGTGGCAATCTGGGACTTCTGACGGATTTGGTCAGAGATTTTCTTCTTTTCCCGAGGAGTCAGTATTATGGCAAGGCCATTATGAAACTTTATGTCAGGGCCGCCACAGTGAATCGTGCTGGAGCAATAAATGAGGCCACTACTCAAACGACCAGCTATAGGGAAGGATCACACATGGCGTCCATCGTACCGCATATGCCTTACTGAACCGCATACGCTCCCAAGCCGAATGCGATTGAGAGTCTTCTTTGAACCGCATAGGGCCGCTCCTGTGTGAGCCGCATAAGCTTCTTACTCAGAGCCGCATGGATCATTATTATAATATTTTCTATGCTTCTACAGTCTATACGACCAGTTCCTTCACCTGAAGCAAGGGAATATGACAGTTGATGAGTATGACTCAGAATTCAATCATCTGAGTAGATTTGGTGTGGGACTAATCCCGACAGAGTTAGAGAAGGCAAGGAGATTCCATCAGGGGCTTGCACCAGAGCTCAAGTCTTATACGACTACCCAGTCTTGAGTCTCCCATTCAGCTGTCTTGGAAGAAGCTAGTACTCAAGAGATTCTTCGCAAGGAGCAGCATCAGACATCGAGGTGCTATACACCAGCAGTTACACCAGTCCGAGCTACTTAGGGAGGACCTATCAGGAGGACCAGAAGACAGTACCAGCCGAGGACTACACCCTACCAGAAGCCCACTTGCCACTTTTGTAGACAGCAAGGTCATATCAGAGATGACTGCCGACTTTATTTGGGATTATGTATGAGATGTGGATCGGGACAGCACTTGGCCAGAGATTGCCCCGAGCAGCGAGCACTAGTACATGCACATCAGGCCTTGAGGCCTACAACTTCCGTACCCCCAGCTCCTCGACTAACAGTAGGAGCACCTCGTCCACCATTGCCTTCCCAAGGCACACAGTACAACAAGGCCAGAGCTCAGAGTACAGGACAAAATTATGGGCATGCATTCTCGCTTGCTATGGAGGATATAGAGACCGAGGCAGAGGTCATAGCAAGTATGGTTTTAGTTGCTACATTTCTCGCTATTACATTGTTTAACACTGGAGCCACTTATTCATTCATAGCTAATAGTTTTACTACTAGACACAGCATTCCCATCACACCCTTATCTAAGAATATTAGAATCCTCACAGGAGAAGGAGTTGTACCTGTTAGTGGGGTTTGTAGACTTTGCCCTATAGTGATAGGTGGTAGAGAGATGAAGGCACGACTTCTTGTATTTCCTATGACTACGTTCAATGTAGTTCCCGGAATGGACTGGTTGAGCCAGTATTTTGCTCTTATAGACTGCTATAGGGGCAATATCGTCTTTAGACCATCGAATACGACGGAGTTCGAGTTCACCAAGAAAGAAGGAGAGAGTTGTGATGCACCCACATTAGGGACTCGCGTGATGATGCATGACACTCCTCAGCACCCTGTCATCACTGAGTTCGAGGATGTATTCCTCGAGGATTTACCAGGACTGCCACCTGACCGAGATGTTGAGTTTTCTATTGAGCTTATTTTGGGAGCAGCCGAACCTATTTCATCTCGAGTATATCGACTGGCACCGAAGGAGTTGGTAGAGATAACTTATTGGAGAAAGGATTTATTCGTGCCAGTGCCTCACCATGGGGAGCGCCCGTTCTTTTTGTGCCTAAGAAAGATAGGACAGTGCGCATGTGCATCGACTATCGAGCTTTGAATGCAGCAACGGTGAAGAACAAGTATACCTTGTCACGTATAGACGATCTATTTGATAAACTGAGTAGAGCAAAAGTATTCTCCAAGATTGACTTACGATCGGGCTATCACCAATTGAAGGTTCAGAAGGAAGACATTGCGAAGACGACCTTTCGATCGAGGTATGGACACTACGAGTTCTTGGTTATGCCTTTCGGTTTGACCAACGCTCTCGTGGTTTTCATGAATTTAATGAACAAGATCTTGCACCAGCACTTGGAAAAATTTGTAGTCGTCTTATAGATGATATTTTGATTTACTCTAAGAGCCAAGAGGAGCATGAGCAGCATCCACGGATTGCTTTGGGTACATTGAAAAATGAGCGACTTTACGCGAAGCTTAGCAAGTGTGAGTTCTTTATCAAAAAAGTATCATTTCTTGGACATATTATTACTGGGGACGGTATATCGGTAGATCCGGAGAAGATCACAGCAGTCAAGGCACGGCCGCTCCCACATCGTCTTCTGAGACGAGAAGTTTTTTTGGACTTGCGGGATAGTACCGAAGGTTTGTAGAAGATTTCTCTCGAATAGCGGGGCCTATGATTTGAATCACTTGCAAGGATCAAGAGTTTGTATGGACAGACAAGTGTCAAGCTGCTTTTGACGAGTTGAGAAAACGCATGACCACGACACCTATCTTGACACTACCATCGGGCCCAGGAGGATTTGTGATCTACAGTGATGCATCCTGGAAAGGATTAGGATACATATTGATGCAGCATGGTCATGTAGTAGCATACGCATCGAGACAGTTGAGGGTGCACGAGAAGAATTACCCGATCCATGATCTAGAGCTCGCAGCGGTTATCTTTGCTTTGAAGTTATGGAGATACCACTTGTACGGCAAGAAGGTTGATATCTACACTGATCATAAGATCCTCAAGTATGTGTTCACATAAAAAGAGTTGAATATGCGATAGTGACGTTGGTTGGAGTTGATGAAGGATTACGAGATCGAGCTATATTATCATCCGGGCAAGGCTAATGTCGTGGCAGAGGCATTAAGCCGTAAGCCCATGGAACACTTCTTGACTATGCACAAGGAGTTGATCAGAGACTTGCAGCAGCTTGGTTTTGAGATCGTATTTCCTGGAACAGATGGCATGTTAGCCAACCTACAAGTGCAATCATCACTAGTAGAGAGGATCAAGGCGGTATTACCTACGGATGCTAGATTTCGACAGCTTCGAGAGAGGACTGAAGCAGGAGAGCAGACGGGATTGAGGATTCATCCCAATGGGACATTGTGATGTGGTGATCGTATTTATGTTCCTAATGGAAAGTTATGACAGTAATTGATGGCGGAAGCACACAGTTCGACTTACTCTATTCATCCCGGAGGAACTAAGATGTACCGGGACTTACGACAGTATTATTGGTGGCACGGAATGAAGCGGGAGATAGCTCGTTTCGTGACCAAGTGTTTGGTATGCCAACAAGTGAAGGTCGAGGACCAGAGGACGGCCGAATTATTGCAGCCGCTACCCATTTTCGAGTGAAAGTGGGAGCACATAACGATAGACTTTGTCACAGGATTTTCCCGGAGTCCTCGTGGATATGACACGGTATGGGTGATTATTGATAGACTTACCAAGTCAGCCCACTTCTTACCTTTTAGAGTGGGGCAGTCCACAGAAGTTTTGGCAGAGATGTATATGAAGCAAATAGTGAAGCAAAACGATGTACCAGTTAGCATCGTGTCGGACCGTGACTCGAGATTCACCTCGCACTTTTGGAGGAGTATGCAAGAAAGTTTGGGTACGCGCTTGAAGTTCAGCACGTCATACCATCCACAGACAAACGGCCAGTCAGAGCGTACGATTCAGACGCTAGAGGATATGCTGAGAGCGTGTATACTTGACTTTGGCGGATCACGGGAAGACCACCGTTACCTTGTGGAGTTTTTTTACAATAATAGCTATCAAGCGAGCATTTAGAGGGCTCCGTTTGAAGCATTGTATAGTACGAAGTGTCGATCTCTTGTCTGCTCGAGCGATACCGGAGAACGACCGATATTGTGCCCCGAGTTGGTTTTGAGCACTGTGGAGAAGGTTAAGAAGATACAGGACTACCTACGAGCAGCGGAGGATCGACAGAAGCACTGGACAGATAATCGTCATCGACCCTTGGAGTTCAAGGAAGGCGACCATGTACTCTTCAAGATATCCCCCACTAGAGGTACAATTCGGTTTAGAGGACGTGGCAAGTTGAATCCAAGATACGTTGGCCCTTTCGATGCCTTGGAACGGATTGGAAAGGTGGCCTACAGATTGGCATTGCCACCGTCATTAGAGGGAGTATATGACGTATTCTATGTGTCGCAACTTAGGCTATACGTGGCAGACAGCAGTCACGTGTTCGATCACTCCGAAATCACAGTTGGGGCGAGTTTGTCGTATCAAGAGCAACCAGTAGGCATCCTTGATTGCCGAGTGAAGGTATTGCAGAATCAATCTATACCATTGGTTCGCATGGCATGGAAGCATCACTCGCCGGAAGAGTCTACTTGGGAGCGCGAGGACGACATCCAAAATTGCTACCCGCAATTGTTTGACAACCAAGGTATGTCCTGCGTATGTTAGTTCTTTAAAGTTCCTTGTATTGCATTGCACAGCATTCGACCCCCCTACCTTAGTCAATTTCGAGGACGAAATTTTTGTAAGTTGGGTAGGATGTAATCCCCTAAATTTTTGGAGGATTTTTTTCTCTATTTAATTGTTCCTTAAATATATTTTATGAATTATTTTGTTATTTAAAATTTTAGTCTTAGTCATGCTTAACTTTTGTTATGCACACTGACTAGACCGTATAGCACGGCTAGTGCATGCAAGCACCTCAACTAGCATATTAGTTGTAGGAGCAACTTGATTTACTTTATTTGAACATTTAGTGGGTTAAATTTATTGAATCATGTTATGACTATATTTTACAATTATGGTATTTGTTTATGGATTTATTTATTACTTCTGGAATTCTTGGAAATTATATTTAAAAAAATATATTTATAGATATATAATAATACTAATAGTAATATTTTTTCTTCCCAATTGGTGATACACTACTAATTTGTTGATTTAGATCATTAGCATTATTATCATTATTTATTCTATTTATTATTGTTATTATTATTATTATTATTATTATTATTATTATTATTATTATTATTATTATTATTGTTATTATAAATGTTATAATGATTTTTGTTATTATGTTGGTTATTTATAAAATTTCATAGAAAAAGAATTTTTAGTAAAATATATGTAAACATGCTTTGCACTAGGAAATATACTAAAGAAGGGTTAAATACTTTTGAATTTTTGGAGTTATATATATATATATATATATATATATATATATATATATATATATATATATATATATATATATATAACCTTACTGTGGCCGAAGCTACAGTAGTATTTAAAACCCGACCCCCCACCCCATTCGCTGAAACACGGAAGACCACGCGGGATGGAGGTTTGATTCTCCATCAAATCTAAACCAAACCAACCCAGGATTATTTTTGCTTAATCCTAATAGGATTCTCCACACAATCCCGTCCTCAATTCGAAACAGATATGGATATCCACTCTGAACTAAATCCAAACTTAAAACCCACGTATAAAAGAACCCGACGAGTGAAACTCCAAAATAAACCTAGAAAATTTTGGCTACTATTGCGTTCAAGACCCCAGACGAACCCCAAAATTCCCACACAGCTATTCGACTCCCTGCCGTCACCGTGAGGCCGTCGGAGCGCCACAGTAGGCCGCCGTCCCCGCAAATAGGGCCATTGCTCTGTCGAACTCAACAACCAGGTAACCCCCTTCCCTCTGATATTTCTTCCGTTTTACTCGATCGTTTTCACTTCTGCAAATTGCTATAGGTAGCCTATGTAACCCTCTTTTAATTTCTTCAAAGGGATTCAGAAATAACCCTCTGGTGTGACAGATAACTCGATGCAAAGTCGAGTAAAACTCTGTCTCGAAAATAGAGTATTGAATAGCCTAGGAACCTAATTTGGAAGCCATCTTTCGATCAACACATTAGGATTTTTAATAAACTAATTGAAAAGAGTCATAAACAACATAACCGAGATCAAAACGCACTTCATAGAATTTTAATTTGTTTACTGTACAGAAAGATACATGATGTTAAACTTGTGCGAAAACGCTGTGTTAAAAATATTAAAAACTTTAGAAAACTTCCCAATACGACGTGCGCCCCGACAAACCGGGCGACATGGTCGTGCACTATATGCATCGAAAGGTGCATATAGATGTTACCGATAGGTTGGAACTGACGAAACCCGATTTTGTTGCTCGTGCGCGATGAAATCATTGTGTCTCCATCGAGAAACCCTTGTATTGACCTTTTGCAAACTTGGCCATAACTTCGTACACGTTCGTCGGATCGACGTGAAACTGGCACCAGCAGGACCGTATCGATTTTTTGATCCTGTATGCCAAGTTTGGTCCGATTCTAAGAAGGTTGATCGGAGCGCCAAATTTGGCGGGCACGCAACCCAATCCAATGGGCAATTTTGTGCACGGCTCATCGTAATCCAAGATTGAACATACCATTGAGTTCGTCTTCTCGAACCGAACCCATAGACATGTAGTTTGATGACTTTAAAGACCGTAGGTTCTGGCACGTATTTCGATACAAAAATGGATCCAACGGTAGACATCGTTTAGACCCGAAATTAAAATTTTGCCCCTGATCCAGAATTAGACTTTTGGACAAGCGTTTACTAGGTATATCACTTATTCCGAGTGCGTTCTTAATGTTTCTTTCAGCATCCGGAGTTGTTCGGATAATGTGATTTTTTTGCTAACATTGTGAATCTTGGACTTGCCACCTTCGCCCTACCAGACAAGATACCTTGCCACCTTACTCTGTGATTTACATATTTTTATATTCAGTTGTTATTTTCAGCATTTTTTTATTTATTGTTATTATAAAACTATGCGTCCAAGTCACACTCGGGTGCAAGCGACTCTACCGGTCGTTTTCCTGCTTTTATTTATTTATCTTGCATTAACTTAGTCTAGTGACCACCCATTGTTGATGAGGTATTGGTATATCTCGTACGGCCTTGACATGTGCTTTACCACATGTTGTGAGTCATATATAGGACACGTACCAACGTAGTCGGTTGGCCACCGTTATGTGTGGAGCGTGCGACGAATAGGAGTAACTGCCAATAGAATTGCATGCTAGAAGACTTGGCGGTTACTAGAGGTTCATATCAGTCATGGAGATGATGATACAAGGCATTAGAGGGAAGAACAATACCTGAAGTATGGGCTTCGATTACACTTTCCTTGTAACCCAGAAGCTCCCCTGGAGATACGGGTATGATTATCCTCTCAGGTTGGCCACTGACATTTTTGAACGTTATGCGCTTGGTCACTGGTGCCCAAGAGGGGACTATACCGGATCCTATATTCAGCCAGGGCTCATACGTCGAAGGATTATTTCTCATACTGCATATTCACAGTAGACTGCTCAGGAACCCTATTGCATGAATCTATTTTTCTTTTATATTATATATCTCAGTTTACATGGCATGGTATTTTCTTGTATCTTGTTACGTCCCGTTGAGGAGCTGGTTAGCTCTCCAGGATTAGATAACTTCCCACAGGAGTACGGAGTGGCTTTGGATCCTTCATACATTGATGACGAGGCAGTTCCTACTGATTTCTTGTCTATTCCTTATTTGAGACCTTAGTGGATATTTTTACATCCCCTTTCTTTATATTTTGCGAAGGTTGGACTCCGATCTTATTAGACTATTTTTATAGCTGTTTGGAGTGAGTGTGTTCACCCAGCTATCCTTTGATTCACTCATTTATTATCTGGACTTTATTATCTTCTGTGTTGAGATGTGATGAGATTAGATTATTCTGGCCTGTGATGATTTATTATACAGCTTATGTACGTATACGAGGGTTCAAAATATTGGAGTATTCTTCGTATATGTGCAACTGGCATATTCACGTACTTGGTCCTATATATTTTGGGACTGGGGCATTACAGTGTTCTTGTGGATGCATTACAGGTGGATAAGATGGATTTGTGATCTTCCGCATCTGTTCAAGAAGTTCACAGAGATCGGTTACCACAACAGGACGAGAAGAAGTCAGAGAAACATCTTCTTTAACGATGTTAGGAGCATGATTCTGATTCGTTCTGTTCCCTGAGTGTACAAGGTTGATTAGCATATGTAAGAGGGTTCTTGACTTCAGAAGTCTATGTCTGGCACAAGTTAGCCACTGGGAGACGCTGCTTGCGTCTTGCTGAAGTTGATACCGGCTAGCGCCTGTTGAGATTGGTGCGCAGGTCAGAAAGGTGTGGCACTTGTGTATCTGTCTGAGAGACTAGCAGTTTGCATTGCTTAGATCTTAAGATGCACAAGTTTGGAAGATCCTGAGTTAGATTCTTGGGAGTAGGCAGAATCCTTTTTTGTGCTGCGCAACCTATTTCTCTACGCTTGGCCTGGCACAACTTGGTGGCAGAAAGTTCAGTTTGGACAAAACTCACTTTCTTAGCAGAAATTTGATTGTCTTTGTCTAGAAGAGTAAGATTTTTGCCTAAAAGAGCTTTTGCATTGATTGGCACAAGGGCGCAACCAGATTTGTTTTCCGCCGAGTCAAGAATCAGTGAAGAACGAGGAAAGGCCAAAGGGTGCTTTCTTTTGTTCTGTAACAAGGCAGGAATAGATGTATTCTTTGCCAAGTTCATATTTTGGGAAAAAGAGGGAGTAGCTAAAGAGCATTTCCCTTTGTTTTGTGGCTGAGAGGCCACAAAAGCAGGTTGCGTAGGTTGAGGAAAGGCCAAAGGGCACTTTTTTTGTTCTGTCTAGCACTTTCGGTAGATAGGTTCTTCTCAGAGTTCAGAACTGGAGAAGAGGAGGTAGTAGCCAAAAGGCATTTTTCTTTGTTCAGAGCCAAAGAGGCAGTAGGCACAGGTTACGCAGAAGCAGTGGTTGGCAGAGAGGCAGTAGACGCATGTTGCACAGAAGTAGTGGTTGGTACTGCAGAGGACTTGGGAGTCCATACAGTGCGTGCCTTGTTCTTGGCAGCAACTGAGGTGTGCCTAATACCCCCAGCACTGATCATTGCTTCGTAGGCAGTATCACATTGAGTTGTCACTTTCTCGTCGGAGGAGAAAGTAGTGCCCATTAGAGTCGCCATTTTGTTTGTAAAAATAAAAGTTTGATTACAAACTAAGAAAAGAGTACAAGAGTACAATTGATTTCTGGAGAAGTACAACTGTAGAAATCTGATAAGAAGATAATCACTTTTATCACTTGGACGATGTGATATCGAAGACACATGCCTCTAGAGAATGAAACAACACATTGTTAGGAGATTATGATCCTTAGTCCTCTTTTGGGACTAATTTGAAACTCTTTTATAGAGTTCTTGAAATAGCTGTTAAGTAGTTATTTTGAGTGGCGCGTACTCCAGGTTGTGCGCCTTTTGTCCAGTTGCACGAGCAGTTAATTCAACTGCTGGAGATGCATGGCATCGTTTGAATGAGATGCACGTGGTCGTGGGTAGTGTAGCGGACACATTCTTCGAGATTAGTGGCATGCGTGACATGTCATCCTGCTTTTGGACATAAAATTTGATCAAGTGGCGCAAACTAGCCAGGTTGCACGCAAGCGCAACTCAACAACTGGCACCTTTGACTGGGTCTTCTGTACTGTATTGATTAATTCTCACGCCACTTGACGACTTGTGCAGGCCAGCTGTCAGCATTAATTATATACTGACAAAATCTTCTCGAGCGCCGCGTTGCGTGGGATTCGAATTGATTTTCTTCGATTTCTGTGCTGCCAGTCGTCATTAATGATGACAGCCATTACAGCTTCTCGAGGAAGCATGCCACGTGGCGCTCGCGCACCTTGAGGCTGGCGCAACCTGTGTCTCGCACCACCTGTTGATCTGGTGCCACTTGATGATGGTGCACTTTAATGAGTGGTGCCCTTTGATTTTTAGCTTATATATATATATATATATATATATATATATATATATATATATATATATATATATATATATATATAGAAAACTAACAAAAGTCTCACAGGGGAGTACTGCCTAAGCCCCGCCTGCCCTATACTATTGGATCGGGGGGCCTGCGTGGAGCCTGCGTGATATATATATATATATATATATATATATATATATATATATATATATATATATATATATATATATATATATATAATATATATATATATATATATATATATATATATATATGAAGAATGAACCAAAAGTCCTGCGGGGGAGTCCCGCCAAAGCCCCGCCCTCCCGACACTTTTGAATCGGGGGGCGACATGGGGCACGCGCGCGCATACTCGCTCGATCCAACGGTCGACGGCGACGGGGCTTCGCGGGCTGGACTCCCGATCCGATATAGATATAAACCATTGGATCTTGTTTAAGGCATCTACTCTTAGCCGTTCATTTGAACCATTCAACGGTTGATAACATGATATATATATATATATATATATATATATATATATATATATATATATATATATATATATATATATGTGTGTGTGTGTGTGTAAAAAAAAAATATATATATATATATGTGTGTGTGTGTGTGTGTGTGTGTGTGTCAACAACTAGTTAAAGAGTGAGGCATCCTTGAAAGAGGTCGCTAATTTGATCAACAGGGGTGACAAATTAATTCCTTTTGGGAAATTAATGTATGGGTTGAAGCCGGGTTCGGTCCGGGCATATGTCGTACAGGTGCAAGAGGCCTTCAGACTAGAATGTATTCTTCAGACTATGGTTCTACGGCCTTCAGGCTGGGACTGTAGGCCTTCGGACTATATTTGTAATAAGGCCTTCGCCCCCCACCCCCACACACACATTAGTAAATTTACGTGCGTTGTACGTAAAATAATTTTTTTATAATGTAATTAAAAATATTTTAAACGTTTAAAAACATTTGAATTTAGATTTGTTAAACAACTTAATCTAAATAATTTTTTCCCTTTAACTTAAAATTAAAATTTAGTTTATAAATGTAATATATATATATATATATATATATATATATATATATATATATATATATATATATTCAAAAATGAGCCGTTTGCAAGCCGTATTATATAGTTTGCATTGCTTGGGAATGGATATATTTTTCTTTTGATATATATATATATATATATATATATAGAGAGAGAGAGAGAGAGAGAGAGAGAGAGAAGAGCTATGTACCAACTTTGTGTGGAAAGGAGGCATGCGTACTTTAGCTCAGGAGGAATTATGTCAGACAAAGGAGGAGGGTGGTATATAGATTTGCGATCATTGCAAACGCTTATAGCAATTCTTAAAATGGCATGGAGGTGCCTGGAAGGCAAGTCCATGTGGACGTAATGGACTTCGAGTAGATATTACAAAACAAAACAAATTTGGGAGATGACGGCTAACAACGTTATTTTCGTTAGTTGTAAACTGATCCTGAAATAATGGGCACAACTCAAGCAAAATATAAATGGAGTTATTTGTGATGGATCTCTACGAATGTCTGGAAAGACCATTGCTCAAGAAGGCGAGTTTGGTTGAAAGACTCGAGTGGCCGACCTTCGAGCTTATCGTTAATGAGGACAAACTAAACATTTTCATTACTAATGTGTTGGAGTGGGTGGGGTTCCCAACCTATGTGGAGAAGACCCCGGAGTGCGACGAGCGCCGTCCGAAGTCGGAGAAGCTCGGGAAGTAGGCGACGTTACTGTTGCTGCTGCTGCTGGAGCTACTGGGAGCAGAGGATCCGAGTTCGGCCCGAACTCGGTCCCAGGCCGAGTTCTGGCCGAACTCGGTCTGGCTGTTCCAGCGTTTGGCCAGTAGGTGCTGGCTGCCCCACACAGAGTTCTGGCCGAACTCTGTGTTGTCGGGGGCTGAAGCGGGATTATGGATGAGTTTTCATCATTGGATCTAATCCAACGGTTCAGGTTGGTTGCGGGATTGGGGAGTTATATTGAGTTTTCTCAACCCTAATTCATAATAGCAAGCATTGGACAACACAAAAGTTCGAGAGAGAAGGAGGCAAGAGTGCCATTGCAACTTCGGAGAAGAAGACGGAGGATCGAAGGTCGTTTTTCGAAGGAGATCGTGTTTCGGGTAATCTCTACTCGTCGTTCTCGTTCTTCGTAGCCTTGTGATCATTGTTCTTATCTCTGAGTGTTGTGGGGATCCGATTTGGATCGGAGGAGTTTGTAGAGGGTGTAATTCTTCTATTCCATTAGTGGAGGCTTCTCAGGGTTGGACTCCGATCGTCCCGTGGTTTTTCCCGCAAGGGTTTCCACGTCAAAAATTCTCTGTGTCTGCGTGGACTGTTTTTGTGTGGTTGTTTTTGGTTCGTGCGTTGTATTGCTCGGTCCTCTCGCAGGTACTCTCCGGTTTGGGGAAAGGTTTCCGCGTTTCTTTCCCAACAGAGTGGTATCAGAGCTTTGGGTTCAAAGGGTGTCAGGAGTTGACAGAGGAACCAGAGAGGAGAGATGGACGCGAAGCCGGTGCGCATGGTGAACCTTAATGGCACAAACTATCATTATTGGCGGAGCAAGATGAAGGATTTGCTATTTGTCAAGAAGCTGCATCTACCTGTGTTTGCATCCGAGAGGCCCAGTGATAAATCCGAGGAGGACTGGAAGTTCGAGCACATACAGGTGTGTGGGTACATACGGCAGTTTGTTGATGAGAACGTGTACAATCACGTTGCCAATATTGAGCACGCGAAGACGTTATGGGATAAGCTGGAATCCTTGTATGCGAAGAAGACCGGGGTAAACAAGTTGTTCCTGATCCGAACGATGATGGGTCTGCGGTACAAGGATGGGGCGTCTATTACGGATCACTTGAGTGATTTCCAGGGCGTGGTTGACCAGTTATCTTCTATGGGAGTCAAGTTCGACGACGAAGTTCAGGGACTGTGGCTGCTGTGTACCTTGCCAGACTCGTGGGAGACCGTACGAGTATCTATGATCGCTTCTGCTCCAGAGGGCGTGGTCAGTCTGGAGTTTGCCAAGAGCGGGGTGTTGAATGAAGAGATGCGGAGACGTTCTCAGGGCACTTCATCCACATCCCACCACTCAGAGGCATTGGTTTCAGAGAGCCGCGGAAGGGGCAAAAGCAGGGGTCCAGGTGGTGGCAGAGACAAGAGCAGGGGGAAGTCCAAAGGTCGGTACGAGGACTCAGAGTGTTACCATTGCGGTAAGAAGGGCCATATCAAGCGGAATTGTTTCGTTTGGAAGAAGGAGAAGAAGGGCGACAAGGGGAAGCAAGAAGAGAACACTACAGCGGCGGCCTCGACGCATGGAGGCGATGTGATCGTCGTAGGTGATGAGGTCATTACTAACCTCGCCTGCGATGACAATTCTTGGCTGGTGGACTCAGGGGCTTCAGCACATGTATCTCACAATAGGACACTGTTTGCCACTTACACGACAGGCGACTGTGGCGTGTTGAAGATGGGCAATGGAGATGTGTCGAAGGCGGTTGCCATTGGAGATGTGCATTTGAGAACGAAGACGGGTGCGGTTCTTGTTCTCAAGGATGTTCGTCATGTCCCTGATATCCGTTTCAACCTGGTGTCGGTTGGAAGGTTGGATGACGAGGGATTCTTCAGTCTCTTCGGGAATAGTCAGTGGAAGCTTTCCAGAGGTTCGTTGGTGATTGCCAGAGGAAGCAAGAAGTCCGGTCTCTACTATATGGAGGGGAGCGCACAGGGGGCACAGGAGGTGAACGCAGTCAGTGATGCGTCTACCGAGTTGTGGCACAGGCGGCTCGGCCATATCAGCGAGAAGGGGATGAGCTACTTGGTGAACAGGAAGGTGATTCCGGGGCTCAAGTCTACAAAGTTGGAGAAATGCACGCACTGTTTGGCTGGGAAGCAAAATAGGGTGTCTTTCCAGAGTCACCCAAGTTCGAGGAAGCCGGCGTTGCTCGAGTTGATTCACTCGGATGTCTGCGGTCCTATGAAGGTAAAATCTCTTGGTGGTGCTTCTTACTTTGTGACTTTTATTGATGACTGTTCCAGGAAGGTTTGGGTCTATGCCTTAAAGACCAAGGATCAGGTGCTGCCTACTTTCAAGGAGTTTCAGGCCTCCGTTGAAAGGGAGACGGGCAAGAAGTTGTTGTGTGTTCGGTCCGACAATGGCGGCGAATACATCGGTCCCTTTGATGCGTATTGCAGAGAGCAAGGGATACGACACCAGAAGACTCCGCCAAAGACACCTCAGCTCAATGGTGTAGCGGAGCGCATGAACAGGACACTGATGGAGAGGGTGCGGTGTTTGCTGTCAGAAGCAAACTTGCCGGGCAGTTATTGGGGTGAGGCTCTTCTCACAGCTGCTTATATTATTAATTTGTCTCCTAGTGCTCCTTTGCAGGGTGATGTGCCTGATAAAGTATGGTACGGCAAAGAGCCGTCATACAGTCACCTGCGGGCGTTTGGTTGTAAGGCCTTCGTGCATGTACCGAAGGACGAGAGGACCAAACTTGAGCCGAAGACGAGGCGATGCGTCTTTGTCGGCTACGGTCGGGATGAGTTTGGCTATAGACTCTACGACCCAGTGGAAGGAAAGCTCTACAGAAGCAGGGACGTGGTGTTCGTCGAGGATCAGACCATGACCAACACTCAGGATTCCGAGACGCCTTCTGAGGCTGAGGAATTGCCTGAGTTAGAGTCATTTCGCTTCGAGCAGTTTCCAGAGGACATCGCGGAGGATCCAGTTATGGGGGAGCCGGTACATGGAGTTGCTCCCAACCTTGATCATCAGCCTGCTGATGGTGGTCAGGGTATCCCTCAGGAGGATGAGCATGCCGGAGAGATAGTTTCTGAAGGGGAGGAGGCTGTCGGTATACAGCCAGCACCAGTGGCTCCACTGAGAAGGAGCAACAGGGATCGTCGACCATCTACGAGATACTCGCCGGATGAGTATGTGCTATTGACTGACGGGGGAGAGCCCGAAAGTTTCGCAGAGGCTATGGAAGACGAACACAGGCAGGAGTGGATGGTGGCTATGCAGGAGGAGATGAGTTCCTTGCACACCAATTCTACTTATGATCTGGTGCGGTTGCCAAAGGGCAAGAAGGCTTTGAAGAATCGATGGGTGTTCAGAGTGAAGCAGACGGATGATGCTACTCGCCCTCGATACAAAGCGAGGCTGGTAGTCAAGGGCTACGGTCAGCGGAAAGGCGTGGATTATGATGAGATCTTTTCGCCTGTCGTCAAGCATTCGTCTATTCGGGTGGTGCTAGCATTAGCAGCCAGTTTCGACTTGGAGGTCGAGCAGATGGATGTGAAGACGGCGTTCCTCCACGGTGATCTTGAGGAGGAGTTGTACATGGAGCAGCCGGAGGGATTCTGTGAGAAGGGCAAGTCACATTTGGTCTGCCGGTTGAGGAAGAGCTTGTATGGTCTGAAGCAGGCTCCGAGGCAGTGGTACAGAAAGTTCGAGTCGTTTATGGGGGAGCATGGTTATGCACGGACGACGTCGGACCATTGTGCATTTGTGAGGTATTTTGCCGAGGATGATTTCATCATTTTACTGCTCTATGTGGATGATATGCTATTAGTGGGTCGGAATGCCACTAGGATAGCGGAGTTGAAGCGCCAACTGGGCGCGGCCTTCTCTATGAAGGATTTGGGCGCAGCGAAGACTATTCTTGGGATGGAGATCAGCCGAGAGAGAGAGTCCAAGCTGCTACACTTGTCCCAAAAGAAGTACATTCATCGGGTACTTCAGCGTTTCGGGATGGACGGGTCGAAGAAAGTGAGTTCCCCCCTCGCGGCTCACTTTAAGTTCACTGAGGAGCAGTGTCCATCTACCGAGGACGAAAAGGAAGATATGGAGCGGGTTCCATATGCCTCAGCTGTGGGAAGCCTGATGTATGCTATGGTGTGTACGAGGCCAGATATTGCTCACGCAGTTGGTACGGTTAGCAGGTATCTTTCAAATCCTGGAAGGGTACACTGGAGTGCGGTTAAGTGGATTCTACGATACCTTCAGGGCACTGCCGGTTGGAGACTTTCTTTTGGTGGTGACGAGCCGAAGCTGGTCGGGTATACCGACGCTGATATGGCTGGAGATGTAGACACGAGGCGATCGACTTCGGGCTACGTGATGATGTTTGCGGGAGGAGCAGTGTCGTGGCAGTCGCGGTTGCAGAAGTGTGTTGCCTTGTCGACGACGGAGGCGGAATACATTACGGCGACGGAGGCTTGCAAGGAGCTGTTGTGGATGAAGAAGCTGTTGCAGGAAATGGGACTGAAGCAAGAGCAGTATATTTTGCTTTGCGACAGTCAGAGTGCGATCCACCTTGTAAAGAATCAGACGTTTCATAGCCGGTCCAAGCACATCGAGACCCGGTATCATTGGATACGGGATGTGGTTGAGAAGAAGGACTCGGCGCTTGAGAAGGTGCATACAGACGACAACGGAGCTGATATGTTTACGAAGGTTCTACCAAGGGGGAAGTTCGAGTACTGCAGGCAGATCGTCGGGATGACGACGTCCTCCCCATAGTTGTGAAGGGGGAGATTTGTTGGAGTGGGTGGGGTTCCCAACCTATGTGGAGAAGACCCCGGAGTGCGACGAGCGCCGTCCGAAGTCGGAGAAGCTCGGGAAGTAGGCGACGTTACTGTTGCTGCTGCTGCTGGAGCTACTGGGAGCAGAGGATCCGAGTTCGGCCCGAACTCGGTCCCAGGCCGAGTTCTGGCCGAACTCGGTCTGGCTGTTCCAGCGTTTGGCCAGTAGGTGCTGGCTGCCCCACACAGAGTTCTGGCCGAACTCTGTGTTGTCGGGGGCTGAAGCGGGATTATGGATGAGTTTTCATCATTGGATCTAATCCAACGGTTCAGGTTGGTTGCGGGATTGGGGAGTTATATTGAGTTTTCTCAACCCTAATTCATAATAGCAAGCATTGGACAACACAAAAGTTCGAGAGAGAAGGAGGCAAGAGTGCCATTGCAACTTCGGAGAAGAAGACGGAGGATCGAAGGTCGTTTTTCGAAGGAGATCGTGTTTCGGGTAATCTCTACTCGTCGTTCTCGTTCTTCGTAGCCTTGTGATCATTGTTCTTATCTCTGAGTGTTGTGGGGATCCGATTTGGATCGGAGGAGTTTGTAGAGGGTGTAATTCTTCTATTCCATTAGTGGAGGCTTCTCAGGGTTGGACTCCGATCGTCCCGTGGTTTTTCCCGCAAGGGTTTCCACGTCAAAAATTCTCTGTGTCTGCGTGGACTGTTTTTGTGTGGTTGTTTTTGGTTCGTGCGTTGTATTGCTCGGTCCTCTCGCAGGTACTCTCCGGTTTGGGGAAAGGTTTCCGCGTTTCTTTCCCAACATAATGGTGTGCGGCATCTAAAAGAAAGATATATTCAGGCAGTGGTCTAAAGAGGAAATTGAATGGGTCCGTATAGAGAGGGAAGGCGGTACAGACTATTAGACTTTGGAAGGTTCGAGTAATGGTGAATTTTCTCATAAGTTGGCCTATGAGCAGACGAGGCAAGTTCATCATGAAGTGGAGTGGACATTTATAGTTTGGACGAAGGAAGTAGCACCAAAGATGAAGATCTTTTTATATAAAGTTATTTGAGACAGGTTTCTCACCAAGGTTAGACTCGTCAAGTTTGGTATTCAGATTCCTTCCTTGAATTGCGTATTGTATGGGGGTGGCTGGAAACACGAGATCATCTGTTTTTCTTTTGTTCCTTTTCCAGACAGGTTTCTCAACACTACAGGACCCAAATATCTATTGCCATCACCACTCCGACTGGTTTACTGGATGTATTTGAAGATGTTAAAGCTCGAGAATGATTGGGATGCAAGGTCAATAGACAGGCAAGACAAACTTCTATCGGCAATTTGGCATGTGTGGCGGAAAAGGAACCGCAGAGTATTCAAAGGGAAAGGCACCATGTCTGGAGTTCTCAATAATGTCGAGTGGGATATAAATTGTACGAGTAGTAATTAATGGTGGGTCTGAGAATGTAAACACTCTGTGAAGTGTTTTTTATTAATGAAGTACCATTTCTTTTATATATATATATATATATATATATATATATATATATATATATATATATATTCTGGGTGCCCAAGCCTTCCCTCCGGCGGCAGATTGGATATGGTTCCCCCTTCCCCCCACTCTGCTCCCGTCTGCCCCCTACCTTCAGATACTCCTCCTCTCCCTCTTCCCTCGCCCGCTCCCCCCTCTCCAGCCTACATCCAATGCCTCTGGTCCCAAACCTCTTCTTTCCCTTGAGCGGCCCCTTCTTCTTCGATATCGTCTACGCCCATGATGTGGTTGGCCCTCACTAGGGCGGCCAAGGCTGATCGCCCCCTCCCCCCACCACGTTCTATCCTCTGGCCCTTATCTCCCCCAACCCCCTTGGACGATCCGCCTCTTCCTTATTCATGCTCGGCTCAGGCCTCCTTCGATGAGGCGATCCCGAGCATATCTGTGGAGCAATGCCTGGTTATCCCCCCCCCCCCCCGACAACCCTTTCTTCACGGAGGCACCCCGGTCGCCTTTGACGAGTATGACGAGGCGATCCTAGTGCTTCCATTCAAGTTTGCATTGGTTGGGAAGTTCTCTAAGGCCAGGCTCCCAATTGCGGAGGTCAGGATTGTATTTTCTGCCTTTGGCTTCATGGGAGATGTTCAAGTTGGTAAGATTGATTATAGACATGTATTTATTTGCCTCGCCTGAAAGTAGACTTCTTACGGCTTTGCTATAAAGACTTATGGCCCATCGTGGGTTGCCCATTGAGGATTTCAGATGGACCACGGAGTTCTCGTAACCCCTCTTCCTAGATTTTCAAAATTTTTATTTTTTTAATTATTTATTTATTTAAAATACCATGATTAGAAATACTTTCTCTTGAAACGTTTAAATATTATTTTATTATTTTATTTTTTATTCCAGAAACTAGTTTAAAATTTATAGTTTGAAATGCTATTTAAATTTATAAAAATGTTCTTAAATTTTGTTATTGGAATTATAAAATATGTTGTCATTCTTTTTGGTCGTTCAAAAAGTTGGTTTCTAAAATAATTTCAAAAAGTCATAATTAATAATTTGAATAATAAAAAGGGTTTATCAATTTTAAATAAATATTTGGATCTATAAAATTATACTTTACGTTATTTGATGGCAACAAATATTATTTTATTGTAGTAATTAATTATTGATTTATTTGAATTTACATGATTTAAATTATTTGATAATACTATATTTTGATTTAAGTTAACATTATTATCTACTAATGGACAATGATTAAATTAATTCATTTTAAATAATTTATTTGTTTTGAATTAAAGGGAATATTTATCCTAAAGAATTTTAATCATTATCGGTGTAGGAGTTTATCACCTATTTAAGGGGATCCTTCCATTTTCTCACGTCCAAACAATTCCTCAACCACTACCACCATCAACCATCATCCATTAATACAACTAAAAATTGTGTTTGTGCACTGTGTCCATGTCCATCCATTCCCTTCAACTATTTTTCTTTTATATTTATATCTTTCCTCTTCCATGTTCGATAAACCAGACACATCTTTGATTTGGATCCTGTGTCGCGCAGGACAAGATACACCAACAGTAACCCTAACCTAGCCTAATCGATCTGTGCCATAGTCGTTCCTTTCGTCGACGAAGACTCCGACCACCATGGCCAGATCCAACCCCCCGCCTCCTTGGCCGCACCCCCTCCAGAGCTTCTCGGCCATCACCGCACCCACATTACTGATTTTCCCTCTTTGTCGAATTCTTTACCCTATTATGGCCCGCCACCGGCTCCGAACAAGCCCGACCAGCACCTCTTAGCTACCCTCCCATGGCGATCTCTATCCAGTCTGGTGTCCAGATCTGCAACGAGCCACAACCCCGACACCGAGCTCTGCCGAGCTTCGTCGTGCCAATAGATTAGCACCAGCAAGCAGATCTATGCCACCAATAACGTCGAGAGTAGCCACTCACTTCCTCTCACGGCCACGAGACTTTCGACCACTACATTTTGAGTAGACCAACTCCGACCATCAGCCCAGTGCTCTCCGTGTTGCAGGGCACCGCAGTTCACAGCGAACCCCAACTGCAGATCCACCTCAACCGTGCCAACCTTAGCCATCTCTGCCCACGTCGATGGGAGCCGTGAGCCTTGCGCATGTAGTACCCTAATCCCATTGCAGGGCACGGATGAGGCTAGCGGTCGAATGGCCAAATTGGATGAGATTGGAGAAACTTTACTTGGGAAACTTTACCAGGATCACGGAATAATGAATTGAGATCCTTTTATCGTTATGGATTGGACTCATTTGAAATGATGCCCAAGATACAGTGGCGCACGTCTTTGGAGAAGAGTTCTTTAAGAGTCGCTTACTCCGAGATCGTAGCCTTACTGGTTTTCGATGTCGCTTTCGCTGTTGGCTTTTGTGTGCATTTTTGGGATCATTTTCGATAAATGTTTTCATGGATTTACTTTCGCTGTCTATGCATTTATATCGAATCATTGAGAGAAAGAGAAAGAAGTATGCTGACCATTGGTGCCAATGCAGGTGCTAACGCAGTGATCCGAGCTTGACGTTGCGTGGAAGACCTCTTTCTCTCGACAATTCACCAACAAGTGAGTGGCTTTGATCCTTCGACGATCTTTAATCTTCTCGCGTAACAAAGGCAGACTTGTTATTGCGTTCGATGCTTAATAAAAGATGCCTAGTAATAACTTAGAACGATAATGAAAGAAATTATCACATGGCTAGGCTTATGTTGGAAATCAAATGTTACCATGTATGCTGCGATATAAATTATTGAACAGGTGATCCAAAGACCCAAACACTGGACGGTAATTATATCGACTTCGATTCGAAAGATTGGTAACACAAATGAATAGTCCCTTGGTTGGATAAATGAGTATGCGAGCCTATGGCTCAAGGCAAGATGGCGTGTAGTCAGTGACCTTTATATAGATAGGTGGCGTAGCTAATAATGTTTTATGCAGGTAATAGTAAGTGTTACTCATAAATATACTGGGATGGCTATCGATTGTGGATAAGATTCACCAAATTGGTGAACAATATGAATTGATTATGTTAGAACAATATGAATTGTTTATGTTTCTAACATCAATGTATGCTTCTTATATTTTCTATCAATATAAATTGTTATTGGACCCTAAGGCAATATAGAAAGATCACAAATCAATAGTGTACATTCACATAATTTACTACTGTTGATTTATGGTGAGATTGGTTACAGTCGCTTACCAGTACATATATGGCAATGTACTGACCCAAGTCTCCACAGGTGCCGGGAACCTAATGGATTATCTTAGACACTGAAGGCTTGTTGTCGACTCTTTAGAAGCTTCACACTCAAGGCACTCCTGTCTCAAGGGAGAGTGAGATTGTGGAGACAGAAGAACCCCAGGCGGCTAAGAAAACAACTGCCATGACCGACATTACAAAGTTCAAGAAAATCTGTAATAAAGAATTCAAAGGGACGGAGGAAGCCACCATTGCTATGGATTGGCTAGTTGAAGTAGAGGACCATCTGAAAGCCTTGAGTATTACTGGATCCAAGAGGATATGGTGTGTAAAACTACTACTGGTTTCCAACGCACACTACCGGTGGCAAGGTCAAAAAAGGATCCTTATGGGGGTGAATAGGACAACAAAAATTACTTGGCAAATATTTTGGGAGGCCTTTATTGCTCAGTATTTCTCTTCGACTGAGCAGCGAGCGAAGGAATTAGAGTTCCAAAAGCTCGAACAGGGAAACTTGACGGTGAAACAGTATGAGACAGAATTCTCAAGACTGTCTCAGTATGATATTATAAAGTTTACCGAAAGCGTCCAAGGCTCTTAGGTTTGAGCAAGGCTTGAGGCCTGCTCTGAAGTCCCAAGTTGTGGTCCAAAAGTATAAGACATTTCAGGAGTCTTATGAGCACACAAAAGAGTTGGACCCAAATTATCCTGCAATGGTGCCAGTGCATAATATGCATAATAAGAGACCGAACAGTGGTAGTAGGTATGAGGCGCCAAAGCGCCAGAATTACGGTGGCTATCAATAATCCAACCAGGGTGGACCATTCTACAACAAGCGCCGCAACAGAGGGCATTTTGCTAATGAATGTCAGGTGCTAGAGGGTGGATGCTTCAAATGTGGTCGCATGGGGCACAGATTCTTTTACTCGGCCAGTTCGTCCGCGAAGACATCGATGGTGATTTCAGCTACTATGACCCGACGAATGTTATATTCTGGCTGCGAAGGGTACCTTGCTTCTATGTGAGACACACGCAAGAATGGTGCAGACTTAGCTAACACTGAAGTCGTAGCAGAATTTCCTGATGTGTTTCCAGACGAGATACCCGAAATGTCTCAAGGTCGAGAGATTGAATTCACTATCGATATATTTCCAGATGCTCGTCCGATCTCAAGGGCCCCGTACAGAATGGCGCCTGCTGAATTAAAGGACCTCAAAGTGCAATTACCAGAATTATTAGACAAGGGATATATCAGACCCAATGTTTCTCCATGGGGTGCTCCGGTGCTATTTGTAAAGAAGAAAGATGGATCGAAGCGGCTGTGCATTGACTATCGCGAGCTAAATAAAGTTACTATTCGAACAAGTACCTATTGCCTCGAATGTACGACCTTTTCGATCAGTTGCAAGCGGCGTCTATATTTTCAAAGATTGATCTTCGCTCAGGATATCATCAGTGTTTGCCATTGATTGTAAAAGAACAGAACAATTATCGAAGGACTGAACTTTAGACTCATAATACAAACTCGCTTGTACAAAGAAAGCCTAGAGACAAAAACCTAGGTACAACAATCTAAGTACAATTGTTTATTTTAGATTCTAGGAGATGACGGTAGAGGCTCGGGAAAGCGAAGGCAGCTCTGCCTTACTCCTTGGACGATCGAGTGCAGCCTTGGCTCTGTAGAAGAACTGCTTGGCGTTGATGAAGAAATGCTCTCCTTGACTCTCTGGATCTGAGGGGGGTGTGCCATCTCTCTCTCGGCTCTCTGCTCTCTGCTTGTCTGGCTCTCTCCTCCTGTCTTTCTTTTCTTTTTTTGTGTCCCTCGTTGTAAAGGAATGGCACCTTGCTATTTATAAGAATGGGGGACATCATTAGGGTTTACAATGATTACCCATTCTCAAAAGTCGGCGGTTAAGGATCGATAAATTTGGGCCGTTCATAATAGATTTGAGCAATTAATATGATTGCATCAAATCTCTGTAGGCAATTAATTATGATTGCCATAAATCCTCATGATTTGTTATGCCAAGATCGGATCTTTTGCCACGTGTTTAATTTGATTGATTGCAAATGATCTTATTTGATCCCAATATTTTATTAGAATTTGTTGATGGATTTCGGTTGATTTGATGCCACGTGTCCTATTATCACGCCACGTGTCTTAACCGCGGGCCACCTAGAGAATCTGAGCCGCATGAGGACTGCTCCCCATTGAGCCGCATAAGGCTGGCCACGTGTCAAGGCGACTTGGGAGTGGCCTCTGAACATTTGAACCGCATGGTGGTGATCTGAGCCGTATGAGCGTAGGTGACCGCATGATGGGTGCTTTCTTCGTGAGCCGCATGGAGATAGGCCTCGTGAACCGCATGGAGATAGTCTTCGTGAGCCGCATGGAGATAGCCTCTGCTTGAGCCGCATGGGGTAGTTTTCATGAGCCGTATGGGATAGCTTCTGCCTGAGCCACATGGGTGGCCTCTGTCTGAGCCGCATGCGACTGTCCACGTGTCAAGGCCGCATAAAGGTCTTTTGGGGTTTGACGAATTGTGTCAAAGATATCCTTCGCTTCCCTAGGAGTCTGCCATTATGACAGAGTCATTATTACATCTTTCTATCATTGGTCAGAGCTGTCAGCCGTCAAGGCATTAAATACAGTAGAAGACAAAGGAAAGAGCTGTTGAGGGCCACATAGCTCCTCTCTGGGCCGTATGGAACTATTCGAGCCATATAGACACTTGAGCCGCATGAGCTCTCTGAGCCGCATGGGGATCCTTGGCCGCATGGATCTTTCTTTATTCTTTTCCATGCTTCTACAAGACCCCCTTCAAAGTTTTCAATTTGCAAAATTGAAATACTTTGAATAAGAAGCATGGATATGTATAAACTCCTCTGGCCGTATATGATGTCCTTGCCGCATAGCCTCCTCAGCCGCATTTGTCAATCAGCCGCATGGACCCTTTGGCCGCATGGGCTGTCTGGCCGCATGAAGCTCCTTGGCACGTCATCCTGTCACGTGTGCAAATATTTTTGCATTAATTGCTGTTGATTCGTCGTCAGTTTTAAGGCAACTTTTTGGGGAAGGATCCCAAGAGTTTGGCCTTTATGTCAGTCGGCTCGTCTTGAGAACCGAAGGGTCGGTTACTGTACGTGGATCGAGGCACCTTTCTCTTGCCTATAAAACGTGAACGTGCTCAGTCAGAGAGACTTCTTCACTCTCTTTCTTTCGTCTTCGGCTCTAATTTTCTTCCTTAGTCTTCCTTTTCCGACCGTCGGTACGATAATGGCCCCCAAGTCTTCCAAGGTTGCTTCTGCTGCTGCAAAGGGCAAGAAAGCGGCCTCCTCATCGGCCACTACTCCTGAAGTACACCCCGACGTCCACCCTGGTTTTAAGGGTAAGGATTGGACTAAATATTTTGAACCATAAATCCCATGGCTCTGTTGCATGATTTATGCACAAGCCTTCATCCTTCGTCTTCATTGAACTGCCTAATTTTAATCATGATGACACCTCTCTCGTATTCGAGCCGCATGGGGTATGCCCTGTGTTTGAGCCGTATGAGAAGGACTTGAGCCACATGAGCACTTTCTGGATTTGAACCGCATGAAGTCTCTTTTGACCGAGACCGCATATGCTTCTGATGAGCTGAACCGCAGAAAGCTTCACTAAGTCGTGCCGCATAAGCTCTTCTGCTAAACAGAACCGCATATGTTCAACTAACCGCATAAGTTCTATCGGAGCAGTACTGTATGAAACCCAACTGAATCGGGCCGCATAAGGCTGCGTTGACCCGAGCCGCATAGGATCCATCGAAGCCGTGCCGCATAAGACCCAACTAAATTTGGGCCGCATAAGGCTTCGTTGATCCGAGCCGCATAGGCTCACAGGAGCTTCTTTTTTAAGAAACTTTCGTTTTAACCATCTTTTGATCCTGTTTCTTTTGTCTTCTTTCAGTGAATCTGCCAACCAATCCAGCAGGAGAGCTTTTGGTCGGTTCAGCACAGCATGATGTGGGTGTGCGGCTCGACGGCTTAGTTCCACATGTATCGGATCAGCTTCCTACAAATGAGCTTTTAGAGAGGTTGGGCACCATCAATAACCAGCCTTTCCACTTTCTTTCTACTATGATGAACTCGGGGAGACTGGAAGGAGAGTTTCTAAAACCAGCCTTTCTCTTCGGGGATGCTCTATCCATAAAGAACCTCCGAGTGCTGGACATCTCTGAGAACTGGGAATTTATGGTGGACGGGGTAGAGATCCACATTCCCGAAATGGAACGTTATTTTCCCTCTCGTGGTTCAATATGGTACCGCTGAGCAGGTAGATGGTGGGCTCCCTAACTCCGACCCAATCGGGGATGTTCGTGGACAACATCCACTATAATAGGAATATGAGGTCGGTTTGTGCGAGCAGGGACTCGGTTAGTCAAAGCGTGATGGGACTGATTCCGGGCACCTTCATAAATGTATCTGGTCCCAACTTCACTTTTACTCTGGCCGATACTTTCCTGAATCAGCTCGCTCGCAAGGGATCTTATCCTATTGGCAGGTTGTCGCTGTTGAATTGGATAAACCCTATCCCTACGTGGGTCAACCTGACCTCATGGATCTTGAGGAAATATGAGGCATTCCTTAGGGAGATTGACCTCTATTATGCCATCCGGGGCACCTGTTACGGGTTACCCATTAACAAGCCATTATTCATGGCTCTTTTGGAAATGTATAACCGACGGACGGGAACTTTCTTCGCGCTCGGAGGGGAGTTGGGACTTGCTCTCCATGAAATGTATGCTGTTTCTAAGCTGCCATGGGGGGTGAGGCCTTCGAAGTATTTACTCCAACCAACAAGGAATTCGAGGATCTATATCGACGATTCCCGGGTTTTGTCGTCGTGTACCAGGAACTGCTGTGCCACCACAGTATTTGCCACCAAACGGCTATTAAGAAGAACAATAGCTCAGAAGGGAACGCTCCCCATACTACGTCTTGGGTCGCGTATCTTTTCAAATTCAGTCCCTCTGGCCGAGTTTCTTCTCGAGGTCCTCAGACCCAGGAGGAGATAAACAATCTGATGTCGAATGCCAAGAGGTCGAGGTCCACCGGTGACAAGTTTGGGAGTCGCACCGACTCCTTCAGCTATTTCTTCCACGGTACCCAGCAAATGTCTGAGAAGGCGCTCTTGGCCGGATTCTTGATGGTATGGCTACGAAACTGCGTAGTCTCGGGAGGGGCAGGTTCTATTGAAAGGATCAGCCTCCATTTTATCCTTCTGGCCGTGAAGCTGGTCTTCAGAGTCAGGCTGGCCCTTCTTTCGGCTATGGTGTATAGCATACACCACGGCCTCTGTGCCTTTTCGTCCAAAGTCATTGCTCGCGAGACGACACTGGACTTTGAACGAATAGAACTACCCTACCATTATTTAATGGGTTGGCTATTGATGCATTATCGGTCGTTGATGAGGCCCGGAGCAGATAACAGCGTTACCGATGATGACGCTTTCCTTTTTTGATACTATCGTCAGCCTTGGGAATTCGACACCATGCCAGCCTGTCGGAGGACGTTGGCGAGAATAGATGGTCCCGACTTCTTTGTGTCTGTCCCTCAATTTACCGCTAGAGAAGTGAGGGGTGTACATACTAACAACATTGAACCTCCCCTCCTCTTATCTGAAAAGATGCTTCTCTGGCTGTACAATATTCGTCTGGCGTACCTAATATATCCTTACCGCAAAAACGTGTACCTGGAGCCCTACTTGCCTAGTAGGTTCTCCCGCCAGTTCGGGTACAGCCAGCTGTTCCTTGATCGTCCCAGTGCTTGCCTAGGCTACGAGGGCAGTGTCCTTGACGGTATCAGGGCGTGGCATTATTATAATACGGTTCATACACGAGCTAGCTTTTCGGTTCCCGACGCTAATACGCAAGGGAAGATTTTGTACATAGCGGCCCTCTATCATGTTGCGTCGAGCAAACCTCCCGTAAATTTTGATATGTAACACCCAGTTTTCCAGAAGAGGATAATTTTGAAATTTTGTAATTATAATTATTATTTAATGGTATTTATTTCATGTTATGATTTTTAGTAATTTTTAATTATTTTTTAAACTATTTAAATTCATGACTTGTGATTTTTGGTGTTTTGCTAGTGAACAGTAGAGACTGCCTACCCTAGAGCCTAGCCATGTGATTAGGGTATTTTTGACATTTTTAGGATCATTTGGATTTATTAGAATTTATTTGAATTTATGAGAATTTTTAGAAATTATTTTGGAATTGTTTGGACTAGGTTGACTTTGAGTAGTTTTGACCCTTGTAGACCAACCTAGGAACTAACCCTAGTTAGTATGGACTTGGTTAGGTTATATGACTCTAGTCTAACCTAGCCTAATCCTTGGTTTGGTCATTAGACTCTAATTAGCAATAGGAATTAGAAAGTCATAAGTCATGGCTTATGATTTAGAGCCTTTAATAAAATCAAATCAAACCATAGCCGTGTAGGTTGGCCCAAAGCCTAAGACATTTGCAAACCCTAATCCCTAGGACTAGTGGCCGGCCACCCCTATCATTATTGGTAACAACACCCTATAAATACCCTCCTAAAATTTAGGGTTGCCTCTTTCTTAGGAAAGCTCAAAGTTTAAGAAGGTTAGTTTCCTATTGTATTTTAATCCCTAGAATTCCATTCCTCTTCTTTTTTCATTCTAATCTCTTCCATTAGATTCTAATATACCTATTCTTGCTGTCGTTAAGGTTCCATTTCAGTTTGATGTGATTTGAGTGGATTGGGACATCAAGAGAGGAGCTCAACAAAAGGGATTTTTTCTTGAAAGTTCATCCATAGGTAACTCCTCTATTTCTCCATGAAATTTCGATTTGTTTTCACATTCAGGAAGCCCTAGGAGTCCCCTAAGTGTCTGCATTGGTGTCATGTCGGGTTTCGTAAGTTTCGTATCCATTTGGACACGTATCAGGGGTAGTCCCTAGGTGTTTGTCAAAATACCACAAAGGGCATTTCGTTCGATTTTGTGATTTGTGTTTGAATAGGAAAATCTATTTTCACCTCGCTTATGCACTCCTTGGACACTGAGCATGTTTTTGTGTCTGGTTGAGTCGATACGAGCGCGTAGACACGCGGTCGTGCATACCCGCGCGCGGACAAGGAGTTTGCCCTGCTGTTCGGGTGGCACTGCTCTGTGCACACAGGGTTTGAACCCACGAAACTTGACACGTGTGTTGTGTCCATGACTGACACGAGGCTCCTCGAGTTTTACGAGCTCTCGTGTCGTGTCGAACACGATATTGCCTGTGCACGTGTCGTGCACTGTGTACACCAATGTTCTGAATCGTGTTCTTGAGTTTAATTGTTTATTAATGCTTTTAAATAATGTTTTTAATTGTTAAATAGTTCCTAAATATAATGTATATTATGTGATAGATTCAGTTTCCATTTTAGTTTAGGTTTTGTTTAGAAATGGGATTCGAATTTGGAGAATTACTGCTTTCTGATACACTGTAACTCCACTTCCCAGTTTTCCTAAATAAAATAAAAATCAGTTTCCATAAATTATATATTTGTTATTTTTAAGCTTTAAATAAAAAAAAGGTTTGGTTTTAAATAATAAGTTGGATGATATATTTTGGAGGGAATTATTTTCTTGGACTACTTTTCAAATTTGGAAGTTGTTACAACCACTTTGGGCCTACCATTTGAGTTTTCTTAACTGTTTTAGCAATTTTCTAAAAAGTGAAAAAGAAGAGGGTTTTAGTGAAATTAATTCTTGGCGGGAGGGGTGAAGTGCAAAAAGCATTTCTTTTCCTTTATCTTCTCGGTTGGCAGGAGAGAGAACTCATTCTCTTCCTCCAACGTTTCTTCCGAGCGATTCGAGAGAAAGGGTTTCTCGAACATTCGTCGAGCCCTAATCCTAATTTTCGATCTCTTCTTCCCAGCGATGACGAGCGCGGTAGAGACGTCGGCAAAGGCTTGAAGACGACAACGTTTTCGACTTCGCCAGCGATCTCACCGACGACGACCACGTCGAGTTCGAAGATGGCGACAGCTGCACTTTCTTCTCCGGCGAGTGATCCTCCATCGTCGACGCAGCGATCATTTGATTGGTGAGTTCTGCTCCGATCTGTCCTTTCGTGTAATTTTGGTTCCTCGACCTAACTATTTTGATCTGGAAATTCCAGATCAGGTCGCAGTATCGATCAATTGAGTAGTGATTTGTTTCGAACACTCGGTGACGATCTTGGGAGTGGAATCGAACATTTCGGTGAGTGGATCTCAGTTTTTCTTTAGTCTGATCTGTAAGTTCCTAAGTTCTGAGACCACTATTTTTCTCCGATTAGTTTCCAGCAGCGATATCGTTCGATTTGGAGCAATTAGGGATCGGATCCATAATATTGGTGAGTTTTCTATCTTGTGATTTCCTTCTTTGAACCTGAGGCCGGGTGGCCTGATTGCAGTTACGTTACTTGTGTACCAGTAAGTGTACTGCGAAGGAGTGAGGATCGTGTCCTTGTCCTCAATATTTTATTTCAGAATCCAGTGTTCGTATCAGGTAATCTTCTCTCAATTCCTCTTATTGATCTGCTGAGTTTGGGTGTATTTTCAAAGAATTTTTGTTGTGTTTGTCTTGCTCGAGTCCGTGTTGCTCTTGGAAATTCTGGATCGTAGTCGAGACTGTGTACATCCGTATTATGTCCCTGTGCTGACCTTGGGCGTGTCTAGCTTGATTGTGCTGAGTCCGAGTCTTCGCGTGATCGGGTTCGAGTTCTAGTTTTGCAGTCGAAGCACCTGATTGCTGACCTGTGTTTGTGTCCCTCTTGCTCGTGTCAGGCCAGATTTCGATCGTGTCCAAATGTGGAGTGGTGTTGAATGCAGTGGCAATTTCTTTATTTTGTGGATTTGATTTGAGTGTATAAATTCCTTTTTGATTTGCATATTCTCCTCTTATTCATATTATTCCAGATTGTAATATATTTATAAGTTGTAATTGTGTGTAGAGAAGTTATTCCAGTCCTCCCTATTGACTGGTCCAATCTTTTTATATTTGGTAGTTAGAGTTTGACCTAAGGAAGTTGAAGTTGATGGTTTAATGTTGGAACTCAGATTTTTTCAATTTCCCTTACATTCTCCTTGTTAGTTAGTTTTGCATAGCTGTGTTAGTACTGTTCAATTCCATTGGAGGAAGCAACTGTTTAGTTGCATCTGTTTAGCAGCAACTTGTTCCTGCCAATAACAGTCTTATATTCAAACTGTTGTACGGAGTTGTGGTATTTCCTGAACTTAACAATGTTTTGATGATGAGTTTTAGAGAGGAAAGCAATCATTGGTTGTAACCATATCTGGTGTGGACTTTGGGCTGTGTAGAATTTAAATAATTAAGTTGTACTTAGTTGATAATAATATTTTAGGTTAAATAGCAGTTCTGAATTGTAGGTAAGGGTTATTTGGCTTGAGATGATGTTGTAGTAGTTGTGCTACCTTATTTTCCTTAATGTTGGTTTAGCCAAAAACCCTTTGCCAATCTTGCTAAATAAGTTTATATTGCTAAATAATAGTTGAACAGTATTTTTCCTAAATAAATTGTTGTATATAGCAAGTACCATTCAAACTCTTTTCCTTTAAAAATATATAATCCTATATCATTAGCATACTCCTGACCAGTAAACTCTTTAAAGATTAGTGCGTAGTATTTCTGCCAATTTCTAGAATTAGAGAATTCAGTAAAATGTGGGTTTTAGTAGTATTTCTTTAAATATCAAAGTTTAGAAGATTAATCAACTTGTACCAATATAAACTACAGGAGATCATCCAGCTCTTTTACCTACTCGTACTTTTCTGGAGCAAGGCAAGTACATTCTATGGTTTTGATCAGTGCATTTTCTTGTTCTTTATTGTTGACACACTGCGACACGTTCATGATCTTATCTGTCTTGTTCTTTCATGTTCTTACTTGCATCTTAGGGTGGGGGAAATACTCTAGATATGTGACCAAACCCGGATACTTATTCATGATCTTTAGCTTAGGCCTCGCACAGTGCACGCAGGTCCTAAGCCGTACCATATATGATCTATCAGGATCTTTCATGCTCTTTTATGGTCTTACCCAAGCCGGTCACATATCATAGAAGTATTTCAAATTTATAACACACATGTTCAGGATTTTGTTCTTACATTAGTTCCCATGATCCTGATCTTGATTTTAGCTATAGTCATGATCTTTCCTGCATCTTTACATAGTCATGATCTTTCATGTATCTTTATAGCAGTAGTTTATGTTCTTTATGTTCTTTACATACCTTGTTCTTATCCTGTTCTTTCAGCATTTATTTTCTATACCATGATGTTATTGTTCATTACCTAGAACTGTACTTTGCTCCGCTCCTGAATAGGATATGTTGCAGGTATGCTTGCAGGACATTGTTCTACTCTATGGGCCAGAGCCCAGGATTAGCTGAGCAGGATGAGGCTTAGCTTGAGATTTCAGGTTTAGACTGTTAGCTTACTCTTAGATATTGTCTTTAGAATTAATGTACATTTTATTCTCGATGACTCGTACATTATGATATCTAGATTTATGGATATTGGTGATCATTCTGGGATACATTTTTAGATGCTGTGATTCTATATTTTCATGTTTATCTGGTTAGTTTTCCCTAGCTTGCTACAGCTTATTTCGTCGTATCTAACGACGAAGGTTGGGCGTGTCCGACTCGTGTCCGATTATTCAAGAGCGGGTCGTGACATGTTTTTAGTGGTGGCCCATGCAGGTCCATCCTAATGGTACCTAGGACTTAGCGTACTATTGGGGGACTTGATTATACTAGGGAAACTTGATCACAGCATAGGAAAAAAATCGAAAAATATGGGTATATCAGGTATATCAGGTGTATCAGGTATTTTGATATTCTGTAAACATTTGTTGTATGTAGGTCTAGGTTATTTTAACAGTTTTCTGTTTTTCAGATAGTTCAAAAGCTTGCAACACCAGAACTGTTGATCCACCTACACTTGAAGGTTTCCAGCCTCCACTTCCTTCTACCACTCTACTATCCTCATGGGTAGTACGTAGATGACGGAGACGTTTGAAGAGTCCCTTGACAACCAGAGGGAGCATGCCATTCTTTCTAAGTCAGACTTGTGGATACACACTCCAGGAATGATTTCTGATTTCTTCGGATCCTTGGACTTTTCGACACATAGCGCATATCTTGCACCGAGGAGCAGATCGAGAACCTGAAGCCGCCACTGAAGATCATCTCAGCATGTGAGGATCCGACTCCTCCGAAGATTGAAGTCGCCAACCAGGAGATCCAGCTCGTAGCATATACAACAAGATGGGAAGTTGAAGCACATGAGAGACATGAAGACTTATGACGAAGACAACAACTAGCCTGGATCCACAAGCGTTGTCATACTCAGATAGCGTTTCTTCAGTCACCTCATCAGAGACAGATTCAGGCCCACATTCACTGGATGAAGGATTGCCAGCAAGTCACAGATCACAATGATCGAGGAGCATCAGGATCTCAGCAGTCAGCAGCCAGCAACCATATATTTCTTTCAGAGTCCCTGCACTTTAGTCACCTCAGCGGGAGATCCAGATTTAGATCCAGTCAACGATCATTTGTATATTCTACCGCAGCTCGGGACACCACTACGACGAATGCCGCAAAAGACGAAGGCTACGCTTGTACTGTGGATCGCCTATTCACCAAGTCAAAGATTGTCCGGAGATCATTGATCGCACTGCCCGAGAACAAGCACGAGGAGCACCAGGACCGCAGCAGAAGGACCCGCCTCTCCAGATTCAGCAGTTATATGGAGCATTATCGCACGAACCAGTCTACGTCAGGACAGTGAAGAAGATTGAAGTGATTCCAGTCCCGGAGGAAATACTAAAGACAGATTGAAGACAGAAGATTTCTTTTGCATGGTTGGGAAAACCATGTATCTGAGATTAGCAATCCAGCCTCTCCTTAAAATCCTCTTAGCACCTAGATCATTTCTTCAAAACTTCTTGTTTTCTATTTTTGAAATCTTGATTGATATCGAAACTTACTTCGAGATATCGTTTCCTATTTCGATAAACTTGTTTCAGATCCCCAAATCGATAATTGCTTGAAATTTATTATTCGATACCGTTATTCATCATTCCTGACCTTGTTTCCTAGTGATGGCTCCTATTTGCAAATTTTGTTCATTTATCAAACTTCGTATTATTGATATTTAATCATTTCTCGATATTTTATTTTGAAATCCTGTTCCTCATTCGAAACTTGTTTAAAGCTCCGTCCTATTCAAGACATTGTTGCAAATTCCTTGAGAGTTTCGAAGACTTCATTTCCTATTCGAGATTTGTTTTCTCATTCATGACTTTGATTTTCTAGTCGAGAGTTGTTGGTCCACTATTTTGTTTCGATCTTGTCTCCTATCCATGATTTAGCTTGTTTCATAGATACTTGTTCCTACTCGTTTATTGATATTCTGTTTGCTAATCGGACTTGTATTATTCCATAATTATTCCTACTTGAAATATCATTCTGAAACCTTGTTTGAACCTTTGCTTCTATTGATGCTCGTTTGAGATTCTATTTCCTATTCTTGGCTTTATTCGGGACTTGTTCTCTATTTTACTATTTTGTTTCTATTGAGATTCGCTTGTTTCATGTTTATAATCAAATATCTTGTCTCCTATTATAACCTATTTTCTAGTCACTATTCTAAACCTTGTTTTCTCGTCAATATTTTCTAGCCGAGATTTTATTTCCTAATCGCGACCTTGTTGATATTGGTTCTCTAATTAAGACCTTGTATCCTATGGAAGGTTGTTTTCCCTTCGAAACTTTGTTTGAGGTTTCGTTGTTAATTAAGATGTTGTTAAACCATGTTTCCAGTACGGAATTTTATTTCTTATTTTGGAACTTGTCTCCTATCTGATACCTTGCTTCAGTTCATCCTTCGAGACTCTGTTATCCCTTCGGGATAATGTCCCATATATGGAATCTTGTTACCATTCCAGATATCAGTTGATATTCCGTCATAATTTGAAACTTTGTCCTGTCTGAAATTTTAAATCTCCCTGGCTGTCTTTTGTACTCACTGATTGGATCCTTTGTCATTTTTAGTACCTAATAAACTCATGTATTCTAACAGTCAGGTAATTTTACCATTTCCGTGACTTGGATTATTGAAACTCATTTTGAATTCCTTGAAACTCTTTTGAAATTCCTAGGGATAAAGTCGAGAGGTTATTCGATGACCTACTATGGCATAACAGTTGCGCGCTGCAGCCATTATCTGGATTATGGAGACTGAGGGTTCACTGCAGCCAGTAGCGCACTGGCGAGGCAGGAACTCTAAGTTGAAGTGATTTTAGACACCCATAGGTTTTCGAGTATTGTCGAGACTTGTCATATTCTTTATACCTTGATCTCTTGGTTGTTTCGTCAATGATTGTTGGAAAATGGATAAGGTTGATAGAGTATTTGGAGACATATTGTTATTTGAGTCATGGAGCTGAAAGTCTACTGCAGTCAGATACATACTGGCGGGGTAGAGATTCTAAGCAAAGTGATTTCAGATACCAACATATTCTTGGATATTCTGGAGACTATAATTCCTTTTCATATGATTATTGGTTTTCGAGAACCACAAATCCTTGCATGTTCACCCTGATTTGATGCTGTATCTCCTGAGTATTTTGAACGTTCCTCAAATCAACCCTTGCTAATTACCTTCTAGTATTGTATCGTTAGATCATTGGTTTCCTCAAATTATACATTGCCAGATTTTGATTCCATACTTCGTTTGTGTCTTGTCTAAATTTTGATCTTAAATCATGTCTGTCTGACCATGATTTTCCTATCTTGTGCTAGCCACCTGTGTTAAACTATCGATTTTTGATCTTACTTAATATTTGTGTCTTCATGATGTTGCTCCTCTAAGTTGTAATTAAAATTCCTTCCACTTTGTGACTATTTGATCCTCGATCCTTGTCAAAGCGTGATATCCCAAACTTTTTATGTGTACTTGGACTCAAGGCTCAGAGCGTCATGGATCGACAGAAGCACTAGGCGGACAACAGCAGATGGTCACTGGAGTTCGCAGCTAGAAGCAGAGTGTTCCTGAAGAATCTCGCCGACCAGAGGTACCATTCGTTTTAACAGAGGCGGAAAGCTCAGTCCGAGATTCATCGGACCTTTCGACGTGACGGCCCGGATTGGCGAGGTGGCGTATCGATTGGCGCTTCCAGCTAGCTTTGAAGGAGTGCATGATGTCTTTCACGTATCTCAGCTTCGACGCAATATTTCAGACCCGAGCCATGTGGTGGACTATTCTGAGCTGGAGGTGGGCCCGAGACTGACTTATAAGGAGCAGCCAGCAGAGATCCTCGATCGGAGGGAGAAGCGCCTGCGCAACTAGACTATTCCTCTCGTTCGCGTTATGTGGAGGCACCACTCTCCGGGAGAGTCCATATGGGAGCACGAAGACGAGATGCGGGAGCGCTATCCCACTTTGTTTGTTTGACTGATTGTATTACTGTTTTATGGAATTTTAGTTCAATAAATAACTAGTGTTTGGTTCTTTTGTGAATTGCTGAGTTTTGGTTTTGGTCCTTTGAATTTTGAGGATGAAATTTTTTAAGGGGGGAGATTTGTAACTCCACTTCCCAGTTTTCCTAAATAAAATAAAAATCAGTTTCCATAAATTATATATTTGTTATTTTTAAGCTTTAAATAAAAAAAAGGTTTGGTTTTAAATAATAAGTTGGATGATATATTTTGGAGGGAATTATTTTCTTGGACTACTTTTCAAATTTGGAAGTTGTTACAACCACTTTGGGCCTACCATTTGAGTTTTCTTAACTGTTTTAGCAATTTTCTAAAAAGTGAAAAAGAAGAGGGTTTTAGTGAAATTAATTCTTGGCAGGAGGGGTGAAGTGCAAAAAGCATTTCTTTTCCTTTATCTTCTCGGTTGGCAGGAGAGAGAACTCATTCTCTTCCTCCAACGTTTCTTCCGAGCGATTCGAGAGAAAGGGTTCTCGAACATTCGTCGAGCCCTAACCCTAATTTTCGATCTCTTCTTTCCAGCGATGGCGAGCGCGGTAGAGACGTCGGCAAAGGCTTGAAGACGACAACGTTTTCGACTTTGCCAGCGATCTCACCGACGACGACCACGTCGAGTTCGAAGATGGCGACAGCTGCACTTTCTTCTCCGGCGAGCGATCCTCCATCGTCGACGCAGCGATCATTTGATTGGTGAGTTCTGCTCCGATCTGTCCTTCCGTGTAATTTTGGTTCCTCGACCTAACTATTTTGATCTGGAAATTCCAGATCAGGTCGCAGTATCGATCAATTGAGTAGTGATTTGTTTCGAACACTCGGCGACGTTCTTGGGAGTGGAATCGAACATTTCGGTGAGTGGATCTCAGTTTTTCTTTAGTCTGATCTGTAAGTTCCTAAGTTCTGAGACCACTATTTTTCACCGATTAGTTTCCAGCAGCGATATCGTTCGATTTGGAGCAATTAGGGATCGGATCCATAATATTGGTAAGTTTTCTATCTTGTGATTTCCTTCTTTGAACCTGAGGCCGGGTGGCCTGATTGCAGTTACGTTCCTTGTGTACCAGTAAGTGTACTGCGAAGGAGTGAGGATCGTGTCCGTGTCCTCAATATTTCATTTCAGAATCCAGTGTTCGTATCAGGTAATCTTCTCTCAATTCCTCTTATTGTTCTGCTGAGTTTGGGTGTATTTTCAAAGAATTTTTGTTGTGTTTGTCTTGCTCGAGTCCGTGTTGCTCTTGGAAATTCTGGATCGTAGTCGAGACTGTGTACAGCCGTATTATGTCCCTGTGCTGACCATGGGCGTGTCTAGCTTGATTGTGCTGAGTCCGAGTCTTCGCGTGATCGGGTTCGAGTTCTAGTTTTACAGTCGAAGCACCTGATTGCTGACCTGTGTTTGTGTCCCTCTTGCTCGTGTCAGGCCAGATTTCGATCGTGTCCAAATGTGGAGTGGTGTTGAATGCAGTGGCAATTTCTTTATTTTGTGGATTTGATTTGAGTGTATAAATTCCTTTTTGATTTGCATATTCTCCTCTTATTCATATTATTCCAGATTGTAATATATTTATAAGTTGTAATTGTGTGTAGAGAAGTTATTCCAGTCCTCCCTATTGACTGGTCCAATCTTTTTATATTTGGTAGTTAGAGTTTGACCTAAGGAAGTTGAAGTTGATGGTTTAATATTGGAACTCAGATTTTTCCAATTTTCCTTACATTCTCCTTGTTAGTTAGTTTTGCATAGCTGTGTTAGTACTGTTCAATTCCATTGGAGGAAGCAACTGTTTAGTTGCATCTGTTTAGCAGCAACTTGTTCCTGCCAATAACAGTCTTATATTCAAACTGTTGTATGGAGTTGTGGTATTTCCTGAACTTAACAATGTTTTGATGATAGTTTTAGAAAGGAAAGCAATCATTGGTTGTAACCATATCTGGTGTGGACTTTGGGCTGTGTAGAATTTAAATAATTAAGTTGTACTTAGTTGATAATAATATTTTAGGTTAAATAGCAGTTCTGAATTGTAGGTAAGGGTTATTTGGCTTGAGATGATGTTGTAGTAGTTGTGCTACCTTATTTTCCTTAATATTGGTTTAGCCAAAAACTCTTTGCCAATCTAGCTAAATAAGTTTATATTGCTAAATAATAGTTGAACAGTATTTTTCCTAAATAAATTGTTGTATATAGCAAGTACCATTCAAACTCTTTTCCTTTAAAAATATATAATCCTATATCATTAGCATACTCCTGACCAATAAACTCTTTAAAGATTAGTGCGTAGTATTTCTGCCAATTTCTAGAATTAGAGAATTCAGTAAAATGTGGGTTTTAGTAGTATTTCTTTAAATGTCAAAGTTTAGAAGATTAATCAACTTGTACCAATATAAACTACTGGAGATCATCCAGCTCTTTTACCTACTCGTACTTTCCTGGAGCAAGGCAAGTACATTCTATGGTTTTGATCAGTGTATTTTCTTGTTCTTTATTGTTGACACACTGCGACACGTTCATGATCTTATCTGTCTTGTTCTTTCATGTTTTTACTTGCATCTTGGGGTGGAGGAAATACTCTAGATATGTGACCAAACCCGGATACTTATTCATGATCTTTAGCTTAGGCCTCGCACAGTGCACGCGGGTCCTAAGCCGTACCATATATGATCTATCAGGATCTTTCATGCTCTTTCATGGTCTTACCCAAGCCGGTCACATATCATAGAAGTATTTCAAATTTATAACACACATGTTCAGGATTTTGTTCTTACATTAGTTCCCATGATCCTGATCTTGATTTTATCTATAGTCATGATCTTTCCTGCATCTTTACATAGTCATGATCTTTCATGTATCTTTATAGCAGTAGTTTATGTTCTTCATGTTCTTTACATACCTTGTTCTTATCCTGTTCTTTCAGCATTTATTTTCCATACCATGATGTTATTGTTCATTACCTAGAACTGTACTTTGCTCCGCTCCTGAATAGGATATGTTGTAGGTATGCTTGCAGGACATTGTTCTACTCTATGGGCCAGAGCCCAGGATTAGCTGAGCAGGATGAGGCTTAGCTTGAGGTTTCAGGTTTAGACTGTTAGCTTACTCTTAGATATTTTCTTTAGAATTAATGTACATTTCATTCTCGATGACTCGTACATTATGATATCTAGATTTATGGATATTGGTGATCATTCTGGGATACGTTTTTAGATGCTGTGATTCTATATTTTCATGTTTATCTGGTTAGTTTTTCCTAGCTTGCTACAGCTTACTTCGTCGTGTCTAACGACGAAGGCTGGACGTGTCCGACTCGTGTCCGATTATTCGAGAGCGGGTCGTGACATACACAGTCCTGTTACATTGATTTTTCCATTGTATTCCTAACTCTAAAATCCTGTTGTTTGATTATTATCACTGCTAAATATCCCCATATATCACAATATATGTTAGCTAAGTTTTACATTTGAATATAGGCTTTTGGTTATGAGAATGAGACTTTGAATACCTGGGTTGGTTTTCGAATTGGTTGGAAACCTGAGATTCCAGTTTGTTTTCCCTATTTTGTGAACTGTAGCTAACTGTTAAAACCTGAGAAATTGTGAACTGAGTTTATTGAATGCCTGAGATTGGTTTACATGTAAGTGAGTGATTTTGAGTCACTAATTCCTGTCTTTCCCTCTCCTCTAAAAACTGAGTAGGAATGTTGATTTTTTATGTTTTAAACTGAATTGGTTTTCCTGTGCAACCTAAAACCTGAGATTTTCCTCCTCCAATTTGAAACCTGAGATTGAGATTATGTTCCCAGTTTCCATTATCTGAGATATGGAATGGCTCACTGATTTCTTTTGTTCACTGATTTACTGAGTTTGGGATTTGTAATTGATTACTGAGTTTGTGTTCTTCATAAAACCTGAGTGGTTTCCCTAATTTCATGTGAATTAAAACCTGAGTTTTCCTTTGTATTAGATTACAATGCTATCATTTCTTTAAAACCTGATATGGTTGTGTTTTAAACTGTGATTTAGGTTCAATATTAATCTGATTTTCACTGTTCAGAAAACCTGAATTAGTTCCTTTTCTTCTAAACAATGTTGGTTGTTAACTGCTAAGGAACCTAAGAATGAGATTGATGAATGTGTGGTTTCATCATGTGTAAACCTGAGTTCATGGTTTAGCACTGTTTCCCTCTCCCAGTTCTATAAACCTGTTTTCTTATAATGGAATTTAAACTTTGATGTACACACATGTCCACCCTCACTCTCTTTCACACACACATACATTGTTTACTCATGTGTTTTTCCCCTTTCACTCCCTTCCTATGTATATATATATATGCATTGTGATATATGTATATAAGTTTTCCTATATATGAGTATATAAGTTTGTATATATATATATATTAGTTATATATGGTGTATGGTAATATATATGATATAATGTATTATATGTCATGATATAGAGTATGGGTAGAATTATATAGTGACTATAGGATAGATGTATTCTTAATAGACTATATGACATAGTCATGTCATGTGGTTATGTGATTATGGTATGGTTAGATATGGTATGCCTAGTTGGAGTCTAGATGGACTGTTTAGGCTTGTTAGAACCTAGAATGGCTTGTTAGACCTAGATTACACTAGTTTGACTTAGGTTTGACTTGGTTGACCTAGTTTGACTTCTAGAGTTGACCAAGAGTTGACTTTGGTCTAGATTGATCTAGATTCATGTAGAACACATTATAGTGCATTTTATTTCTATTCTGGACTTGTTGTGACTTGTACTGTTCTAAATAGGAGCCAGACACCACTCCTCGGACAGTACTTTCATCTCGGACATTCAGTTAGCAGGGGAGTACATTCTCTGACCGTTTCATACTTGTCTGGATTTACATTCTTGCTCTAGATTACTGTACTTGATGCTGACACATTGTTATCACGGATTGGTACTATACGGATCTTCTTTTTGGGATGTTATCCCCTTGTATTCACTAGATACATATTGTGATGTGCGTTTCACTTCCATATTGTATTTATTGAATACCTATATCCTTGTATACTCCTTGTGCATATTGTACTCTCAGTATCACATGAGTCCCAGGGATAGACCATTGTACACTATTGTATAACATTGTACAACTATTGTATAACATTGTACATCTATTGTATAATATTGTACATCTATTGTATAATATTATACATCTATTGTATAATATTGTACATCCATTATATAACATTGTACACTATTGTGCAAGATAACATAACTAGAGTGGATCCTTGTGTATTGATTGGGGAGGGGGAGTAGAATTGGTTATGTAATCAAATCCTATTGTACAAGATTGTATAACTATTGTATATGTCTATTGTACACCTATGTACAATGGAGTTACCATTGTATTTTCCTAGACCGTTTACATAACCATATTGTACTCTAAATCACAGTAGGCTTACAGTTCTTCCTTATCATATTTAGATATTTTATGTTATCAAATCTCTACTGTTTTTCATATACTTCTTTCTTTCAGCGTTTCATGTACCTTACTCTATTGCATGCTTTATATTTCCTACATGATATGAACTGCGTGAGATGTTTTGTGCTCGCTTCCGTCCTGACTGGACCTGTTAAAAATTTTACAGAGGATGATGAGGAACCCTGCACCCTTACTTGGAGTTTGCTTAGTTGACACTCGCGACCTGGACCCCTGGGGAGGTTCAGACAGCTGCTTAGGATGATACCTTGTATAGTGTAGATAGCTTAGACTGTCCTCTCTTTTCATGTTTAAACTGTTGTCTTTATTTTCAGAGTTGTATATTTTATAGATGTTGAGACTTGTTATTTATTTCTGCTGTACCTCAGTTGAGGATTTCTTATCTATTTCCATCGTGCTACATTCTGCCTTAGATTGTGATTGAGTTGTACCTCTGTGTTGGCCTCCTTTTGGAGAGTATATTCATGTTATGTAGTTATAGTTCATGACCTAGAACAGCGTTCTACCGCCGACACTGCGGCGTAGGCTGGGTGCTGTTACGTACTCGTACCCTCCCGGTGGGTGCGGGTCGTGATACATTTTTAGTGGTGGCCCATGCAGGTCGAGTTTATGTAGTGGTATTCGAACTAAAGTATCACTACAGCCTGCAGTAGGATTAGGATATTTTTTTTGAGGTACTCAATCACATTAGGAAAAACTCCTTATCAGATCCTTTTTTTCAAAATTTGCTGTTTGTTGTTTTCCTTGGATATAAACGGATCTCCTTTGAATTTTCGCTTCGTTCTCAGAAATTATTTCTTGTTTTGATCTGTCTTCATGATGGTTATGAAGACATGATCTCATCGCTTCGGTTCGGGAGATACTATCGAGAGGCTGGCCACCTCTCGTCCTGTTCATCAGGGCCTCGAGACTGCAGTTTCTGTTGTGCCAACTCAGGTTGGCGTTTCTGCTACATTGGAGGTGCACCTCTATCTGTACAGAGACTTTATCCCGTCATTTCTGATTTCTCTCAGCAGCGGTGATTCATGCAGCATCAGCAGCAGACCAAGGGAAACTAGCAGGGCGAGCTATCGTCAGGACAGTCAAGGATGCACAGACCATTGGAGATCTTGCTGCAAGCTCCGTTCTTTTCAATTTCATTCCCGAAATTGTCTTTTATAACTACCTTGAAATCCGATTCCATCTGTTCCTTGTTGATTGATTAATTTTGTTATGTTACTCTTCTGTTATGTATGTTTTTTTTTTCTTTCTGAGAAAATCATATGGGCTAGGTCACCTAAATCATGAGATCTAGAATCTTCAATAGTTGTGTTAGTTGGCATAGTGAGGACATGTAGTCAGATTTTGGATATATTTCTTGGGTATGAGAATTTAAGGTTTTCGTTGTCGCATACGGCAATACGAAAATTTTAAATACCATGAACCTAGAGGTACGTACCTTAGTCAAGGACTCTGTGATTATCGTAGCCTTGCTCACTAGCATGATGAAGACTCTAGACAACATGATTTTGGGCAGACGCATATGATTAGCAGATTGTATCTTGAGAAGGTTTAAAACATCATACCCTTTTATTGTTATAAATGACTTAGGAGTAGGGATATTTAGTTTGTAGAGCTTGTTCATAGGTAGTTCCTTCATAGTATATAGATATGGTGACTTGCAGAGTGTCTGTACCCTAGAGGTGATAGTTAGCATTGGTGCTAGAATAGTAACCCATTGCAGATAATTTCTTGTTATTATGATACCAACCAGTTACGTATAGGATGTTAGTATGCCATACAACCTTGATGATTTATTATAGTTTTCCTTTGCCCTTCCAGTAAGGCACCCAGTGACCAGAGCCTGCCCTTGAGCATAGTGGTAGTTTCACCTAGGACTAAGAGGTCTATATATAGATGATATACTTAGGATATATATGATGGGTTGTTGTTCTTGAGCATGTATATATATGTGGTGTTTGGGATCGGTGTGCTTAGCTTGTGGGTAATTAGTTATGGGTGACTTGATAGGATTTGGAAGTTAAGAGCTAGTCTATTATAGAGTTTTCTTTGCTAATCCCTAGTTGCCAACACTAGGTAGCTAGCATAAGTAAATCCTAAGAAGTTGACCAGCTGATGACCAAGTACTAGGGTGTTGAGAAAATTGACTAGTGATTGACCCTTGACTATGTTTGACCTAGAAGAGGTACGATCATCTTAATTTCGAGGACGAAATTTTTATAAGGTGGGTAGGATTGTAACACCCAGTTTTCCAGAAGAGGGTAATTTTAAAATTTTGTAATTATAATTATTATTTAATGGTATTTATTTCATGTTACGATTTTTAGTAATTTTTAATTATTTTTTAAACTATTTAAATTCATGACTTGTGATTTTTGGTGTTTTGCTAGTGAACAGTAGAGACTGCCTACCCTAGAGCCTAGCCATGTGATTAGGGTATTTTTGACATTTTTAGGATCATTTGGATTTATTAGAATTTATTTGAATTTATGGGAATTTTTAGAAATTATTTTGGAATTGTTTGGACTAGGTTGACTTTGAGTAGTTTTGACCCTTGTAGACCAACCTAGGAGCTAACCCTAGTTAGTATGGACTTGGTTAGGTTATATGACTCTAGTCTAACCTAGCCTAATCCTTGGTTTGGTCATTTGACTCTAATTAGCAATAGGAATTAGAAAGTCATAAGTCATGGCTTATGATTTAGAGTCTTTAATAAAATCAAATCAAACCATAGCCTTGTAGGATGGCCCAAAGCCGAAGACATTTGCAAACCGTAATCCCTAGGACTAGTGGCCGGCCACCCCTATCATTATTGGGAACAACACCCTATAAATACCCTTCTAAAATTTAGGGTTGTCTCTTTCTTAGGAAAGCTCAAAGTTTAAGAAGGTTAGTTTCCTATTGTATTTTAATCCCTAGAATTCCATTCCTCTTCCTTTTTCATTCTAATCTCTTCCATTAGGTTCTAATATACCTATTCTTGCTGTCGTTAAGGTTCCATTTCAGTTTGATGTGATTTGAGTAGATTGGGACATCAAGAGAAGAGCTCAACAAAGAAGATTTTTTCTTGAAAGTTCATCCATAGGTAACTCCTCCATTTCTCCATGAAATTTTGATTTGTTTTCACATTCAAGAAGCCCTAGGAGTCCCCTAAGTGTCTACATTGGTGTCGTGTCGGGTTTCGTAAGTTTCGTGTCTATTTGGACACGTATCAGGGGTAGTCCCTAGGTGTTTGTCGAAATGCCACAAAGGGCATTTCGTTCGATTTTGTGATTTATGTTTGAATAGAAAAATCTATTTTCACCTTGCTTATGCACTCCTTGGACATTGAGCACATTTTCGTGTCTAGTTGAGTCGACATGAGCACGTGGGCACGCGGTCGAGCACACCCGCGCGCGGACATGGAGTTTGCCCTGCTGTTCGGGTGGCACTGCTCTGTGCACACAGGGTTTCAACCCACGAAACTTGACATGTGTGTCATGTCCATGACTGACACGAGGCTCCTCGAGTTTCACGAGCTTTCGTATCATGTCGGACACGATATTGCATGTGCACGTGTCGTGCACTGTGTACACCAATGTTCTGAATCGTGTTCTTGAGTTTAATTGTTTATTAATGCTTTTAAATAATGTTTTTAATTGTTAAATAGTTCCTAAATATAATGTATATTATGTGATAGATTCAGTTTCCATTTTAGTTTAGGTTTTGTTTAGAAATGGGATTCAAATTTGGGGAATTACTGCTTTCTGATACACAGTCCTGTTACATTGATTTTTCCATTGTTTTCCTAACTCTAAAATCTTGTTGTTTGATTATTATCACTGCTAAATATTCCCACATATCATAATACATGTTAGCTAAGTTTTACATTTGAATATAGGCTTTTGGTTGTGAGAATGAGACTTTGAATACCTGGGTTGGTTTTCGAATTGGTTGGAAACCTGATATTCCAGTTTGTTTTCCCTATTTTGTGAACTGTTGCTAACTGTTAAAACCTGAGAAATTGTGAACTGAGTTTATTGAATGCCTGAGATTGGTTTACATATGAGTGAGTGATTTTGAGTCACTAATTCCTGTCTTTCCCTCTCCTCTAAAAACTGAGTAGGAATGTTGATTTTTTATGTTTTAAACTGAATTGGTTTTCCTGTGCAACCTAAAACCTGAGATTTTCCTCTTCCAATTTGAAACCTGAGATTGAGATTATGTTCCCAGTTTCCATTATCTGAGATATGGAATGGCTCATTGATTTCTTTTGTTCACTGATTTACTGAGTTTGGGATTTGTAATTGATTACTGAGTTTGTGTTCTTCATAAAACCTGAGTGGTTTCCCTAATTTCCTGTGAATCAAAACCTGAGTTTTCCTTTGTATTAGATTGCAATGCTGTCATTTCTTTAAAACCTGATATGGTTGTGTTTTAAACTGTGATTTAGGTTCAATATTAATCTGAGTTTCACTGTTTAGAAAACCTGAATTAGTTCCTTTTCTTCTAAACAATGTTGGTTGTTAACTGCTAAGGAACCTGAGAATGAGATTGATGAATGTGTGGTTTCATCATGTGTAAACCTGAGTTCATGGTTTAGCACTGTTTCCCTCTCCCAATTCTATAAACCTGTTTTCTTATAATGGAATTTAGACTTTGATGTACACACATGTCCACCCTCACTCTCTTTCACACACACACACACATTGTTTACTCATGTGTTTTTCCCCCTTCACTCCCTTCCTATGTATATATATATATATATATATATATATATATATATATATATATATATATATATATATGCATTGTGATATATATGTATATAAGTTTTCCTATATATGAGTATATAAGTTTGTATATATATATATTAGTTATATACGGTGTATGGTGATATATATGATATAATGTATTATATGTCATGATATAGAGTATGGGTAGAATTATATAGTGACTATAGGATAGATGTATTCTTAATAGACTATATGACATAGTCATGTTATGTGGTTATGTGATTATGGTATGGTTAGACATGGAATGCCTAGTTGGAGTCTAGATGGACTGTTTAGGCTTGTTAGAACCTAGAATGGCTTGTTAGACCTAGATTAGACTAGTTTGACTTAGGATTGACTTGGTTGACCTAGTTTGACTTCTAGGGTTGACCAGAGTTGACCAATAGTTGACTTTGGTCTAGATTGACCTAGATTCATGTAGAACACATTATAGTGCATTTCATTTCTATTCTGGACTTGTTGTGACTTGTACTGTTCTAAATAGGAGCCAGACACCACTCCTCGGACAGTACTTTCATTTTGGACATTCAGTTAGCAAGCGAGTACATTTTCTGACCGTTTCATACTTGTCTGGATTTACATTCTTGCTCTAGATTACTGTACTTGATGCTGACACGTTGTTATCACGGATTGGTACTATACAGATCTTCTTTTTGGGATGTTATCCCCTTGTATTCACTAGATACATATTATGATGTGTGTTTCACTTCCATATTGTATTTATTGAATACCTATATCCTTGTATACTCCTTGTGCATATTGTACTCTCAGTATCACATGAGTCCCAGGGATAGACCATTGTACACTTTTGTATAACATTGTACAACTATTGTATAATATTGTACATCTATTGTATAATATTGTACATCCATTGTATAACATTGTACATCTATTGTATAATATTGTACATCCATTGTATAACATTGTACACTATTGTGCAAGATAATGTAACTAGAGTGGATCCTTGTGTATTGATTGGGGAGGGGGAGTAGAATTGGTTATGTAATCAAATCCTATTGTACAAGATTGTATAACTATTGTATATGTCTATTGTACACCCACGTACAATAGAGTTACCATTGCATTTTTCTAGACCGTTTACATAACCATATTGTACTCTAAATCACAGTAGGCTTATAGTTCTTACTTATCATATTTAGATATTTCCTGTTATCAAATCTCTACTGTTTTTTATATACTTCTTTCTTTCAGTGTTTCATGTACCTTACTCTATTGTATGCTTTATATTTCCTAACATGATATGAACTGCGTGAGATATTTTGTGCTCGCTCCCGTCCTGACTGGACCTGTTGAAAATTTTACAGAGGATGATGAGGAACCCTGCACCCTTACTTGGAGTTTGCCTAGTTGACACTCGCGACCTGGACCCCTGGGGAGGTTCAGGCACCTGCTCAGGATGATACCTTGTATAGTGTAGATAGCTTAGACTGTCCTCTATTTTCATGTTTAAACTGTTGTCTTTATTTTCAGAGTTGTATATTTTATAGATGTTGAGACTTGTTATTTATTTCTGCTGTACCTCAGTTGAGAATTTCTTATCTATTTCCATCGTGCTACATTCTGCCTTAGATTGTGATTGAGTTGTACCTCTGTGTTGGCCTCCTTTTGGAGAGTATATTCATGTTATGTAGTTATAGTTCATGACCTAGAACAGCGTTCTACCGCCGACACTGCGGCGTAGGCTGGGCGCTGTTACGTACTCGTACCCTCCCGGTGGGTGCGGGTCGTGACACGATATGAGCACCAGCTTCATTGTCGGGACTGGCTTGGTAGAGAAGCCTGAGGGGTCTAAGAAGAGGAAGAAAAAGGCGAATACGGTTCCTGTGCCGGACTCGGAGTCCACGACGACAGGCGAAGAGGATGATGGGTAGGATGCCGATGATTCGTTCCATTCCTCAGACGAGGAGGCGGGGGATCTGCCACCTAACGTGTCGGACGACATGGTTACGAGGCAGCCGCCTGCTGTGCTTGGTCCTTCGCGCAAGCGAAGAAGGCGTATGTCTACTGAGGATAGCATAACCTACTCCACTAAGCGAGCTGCGGTAAGACACTGCAGGCTATTTATTGATGATGTTGGCACTGTTTCTGAGGTGATTTGAATTTCAATTACCTTTTCCTTCTTTTTTTTCTAAGCTATGGCCTAATCATCTTCTTTTACTCTTTACAGGCGTCAGAGGAATCGGTTTCTCGGGATCCGACTGCTGAGGTCGATCTGGCTCTGACAACTTTGGTCAATGATATGTGTACCGCTATCATTTATGTTGGGGTTCTTCCGGAGGCGGCCGAGGAGTCCCACCTTGCTGAGACCTCGGCCCATGGGGACGGAGGCTCTACTGCACCTGTGTCACCCCCAGTTTTCAGAAACAGGGGTATTTTTGTCATTTTATATTTTTGAATATTTTTAAAATTTATTTTATTATTTATGATATTATTTTGGGGTTAAAATTTATTTTATTATTTATGATATTGTTTTGGGGTTATTTGAGTCGGGTTCGAATTTCAACTCAGTCCGACTTGAAACGGGGACCCGGGGGTAGTTTGACTCTAGTGGAACCCACACACTAGTTAGGCATAGCCCACATGATATTAATTTTAGTACGCATGATAGAAATATTTTAGTTAGAGGTTAGACTAATTATTATGGATAAGGTTAGTATGATTAGAGACTTTAGAATGACTAATTTAGCCCCAACCAATTAGCCCTTTCCTAATACTTATAGAATAGGCTAGTAGGGGCTTTTAGACTTTTCCTAATAGGACAAAACCACCTTTATGGCCAGCCACAATAAGGATAGGGTTGAGACTCCCATTTGTCATTATCTATCTATTTTTCTCTCTCTTGTTCTTCACCAAATTCCTAGAGAGCAATCCCTAGCAATTTCTCCACCAAATCCTTCCATTTCACCACCAAATCTTCTTCTTTCCTTCTCTATTCTAGCCAAGGAGGAAGCTACCCAAGTTTGGGAGGATTCGGAGCTCGTTCGTGTCCTTTTGGAATCTCTACGTGTCGGTGTCGCTCCGGGAAGGTTTTTCTTTGATTTGATCTACCGGGAGGTATAAATCCATTCTTCTTTTCATTTCCTCATGCATATAGGTCTATTTTGAACCCATAGGAATGACCCCCATGGTTGTATCTCCATTTGTGTCCATTTTGTGTCCATTTGGAGGTCATAGGAGTGTCCTTTGTGTTGTGGATGTGTTCATGTTACATATATAGATTTATATATATATATTGTAATGAGAGTGTATCTATATTTATATATGTAATAAATGGTTCATGATGATTATATAATCAAGTTTGTGAGTGTGGTTCCTCATATTATTATTGCTATTATTGTTGTGGATAAATAGGATATATATTGTGTATTCTTTTGGCTCAAACTATCCAAATCCGTCATGATTTTTATCCACGTTTTTAATTTCAGCCCTAACTTAGAAATGTCATAACTTATAGCTCAAAGCTCGGTTTAATCTCCCATATTTTATAAAAGAAGCGTATTGAAGTTAGCTTTCCAAAAACATGTATTAATAGGCCTAATTCTTTCTATAACTTTCTGGAGAATTATTTGAGTGTCAGCTGTACGAAAGACAAACGCATTCTCGGTGTTTTTGCGATTCCGGAAGTTTCTGGAAACGAAAACGCGATCCGTTTAAAGTTTCGAAAAGCTAACACATAGATCTATAACATACTTTAATCCTAAATTTTAATTCATACTGAGATGGTACAGTATTGATTATTAGTAGGAGTTACTTTTCGGCATATGCATTTTGTGCACCCTTGTGTGTAATATAATGTTCTATTTGATTTTAACCCATGTTAATATATATACATTATGTAATTAAATAGAGAATACATGAATGAGTAAATGGTTAAATAAATGATGTATGAGGTGTAAGTATCCTATCTAATGTAAGCATGCATAAGTATGGCTTGTAATGAATATGTAGGTTCCATAGTATGTAATGTATGGTGCATATAGTGGTACAAGAGAATAATGAATGATGAATGAATGCAAGCATGAATGTAATGTAATAATAGATATAATGTATGCAATATACAAGTTAATGAGATGTAATTTTCTATGTTAACACAAATCCTATATTACCTCATGTACCCCTTACACTATGTAGACACTATCACACTTGACACTTTGTTTACTTACACTTTGACACTCTTTGATATGTATACACTATGTATGCCCATTTAACCCTCACTTGCCCCTTTGCCATGTTTACATACACACACATAGCCTCTTAAATAAGTATTTATGAATACAGTTAACTTAGCTATGTATGTATATTATATATATGTTAGCATATTATGTTGTAATATATAAGTTTATATAACCATTTGAAATGCCATGATTATAGACCTAATGTTGAATACCAATATATGCATGTATATATATGTGTAGACATATATAGTTTAAAGTAATAGATTACCTAGTGTATATCCAATGTAAATTCTTGCCTATTTGAGTATTGAATAATTGCATGTTGTATAGAGTTTGGTGTATGTTGGCTTGTATAGCCTTGTATTGATGTGTGCTTGCTAGGATAGTCTTGGTTAGGCCTAGTAAGACTTGCTGGGTTAGGACATGACCTAGTTTGACCTAGTTTGACTAGTGCAGTTGACCAGAGTTGACCAAGGGTTGACTTTGCCCTAGTTTGACCTAGATTCATGTAAAATGCATTGTAGTGCTTTATATTACCCTTCTGGACATGTTGTGACTTGTGCTGTTCTAATTAGGAGCCAAATACCTCTTCTCGGACAGTATCTTTACCTTGGACATTCAGATATCAGACGAGTACATTCTCTGATCTTTTCATACTTACTTGGATTATATTCTTGCTCTAGATTACTCTACATGATGCTGACACGTCCTTCACGGATTAGTACTATATGGATCCCTTCCTGAGATGTTATCCCTTTACGGGTGCATCGGGTATTTCATGTTCATGTACTTTATCATGTGCATCAGGTACTCCTTGTACTCGTACTAGTTCATGTTTTTACATGTTCTCATGTGCTTTCACGTGCCTCATGTACTACTCATTACATGAGTTCATGTATCTTAGTTGTATTCATGTGCTTATAACGTAACTTGAATGGATCCTTGTGTACTGATTGGGCGGGGTGAGTAAAATTGGTTATGTGAACACTATCCCAAGTAGCTGTATAAATGTGCCTCCTTATTTGTATTCATGTGCCCCCAAGCCGTTTACATAACCATTGTGCTCTAAATTACGTAGCCACTTACAGTCTCTACTATCATGTATTTACTTTCAGTTACAAATATCTCCTGTTTACTCGTACTTCCTATTCAGCACTTCCTGTATTTTACTCTATTGCATGATTTATACTCCTAACCAGCTATGAATTGTTTGAGAGATATGTGCTGGCTCCTGTCCTGACTAGACCTGTTGATAAATTTTACAGATAGTCTGGGATTGCCTGCTAGCCTAGAGGAGACACAGTAGAGGTTGTTTAGATAGTTATTTTATTTTGTCTAGAGTTGTATTTACTTGTGGATTACTGTATTTGAGTTTTGAGATGTATTTCTGGGATTATGTATCTTAGACACTTAGACTTCTATCTCCTGTATCTCTTTTGGATTTCATGTTTATCTATCTTTATCATTCTACCTTAGATTGTGATTGAGTTGAACCTCTGTGTTGGCCTCCTTATGGAGAGTTTTCATATTATGCTAGTTATAGTTCATGACCTAGAACAGCGTTCTACCGCCGACACTGCGGCGTAGGCTGGGCGTTGTTACGTACTCGTACCCTCACGGTGGGTGCGGGTCATGACACGTTTTTTGTGGTGGCCCATGCAGGTCGAGTTTGTGTAGTGGTATTCGAATTGGAGTACCACTACAGCCTGCAGTAGAATTAGGATATATTTTTTGAAGTTACTCAATCACAGTTAGGATTTTTTTGAGAGATTCCTGGGACGACCCTTGAGAATCTTATTTTAACTTCGATTTGAAATCTGTTCTTTCCTGATTTGATTTACCTTTACTTCCTGTTATTGAACTTGATTTTGATGGATTATTGTTGAATTTTGAATCTTGATGTTAGTGGTTGAATTTGAGTCTGTATTTTTATGATTTTTGATGGATTATTGTTGAATTTTGAATCTTGATGATAGTTGTTGAATTTGAGTTTGTATTTATATGTATATGTACATTTTTTGGAATTAAGGTATAACCTGATAACATACTTAATAAGGACAGCGAGAAAGGTAAAAGTCTACTTTATTATGGAATTTAGAATTTATTGCAGTCATATTTGCTAGCATGACAAGGACGTAGAGCCTGATATAGCTATACTTATCTTAGTTATGAAATCTAGATTTTCTTGCAGCCATACCGGGTGGCGTGGTAAGAATTCTAGAATACATGATTATAGGGTGTATGCCTTATTATGGACTCTATTATTTATTGCAGCTATACTTATTGGCGTGGCAGAATTCTGACAACATAATTTCAAGAAGACGCATATAATTATCAGATTGTACCTTAAATATTTTTGAACATATTTTCTCTACATTTGTTTCAGTCCTTCAAAAAAAAAGAAAGAAAAAGAGAATTGTTATTTGTTTGTTTTGTTTTGTTTCTCATTTATTTAACTTAGGAGTAGCTTTAGCTGTTTTTATAAACTTTGTGTAACTTCTTACTATGAAATTCTTCTTAATACAATGAATTGATGATTTTGCTAGACTTTATCTTGGATTTGAAAATTTAGCTCTGGGTTTCAAAATGGGTTTTTCTTTTAAACAGATAAGCAAAAACAGATTTTATCGTTATTTCTTTCTTGCTACTATTCTTGTATTAAATAATAATAATAATAATAATAAAATTGTCTTGATTACACCAATCACTTACTTTGCAATCTTGGTAGGAATCTAAATGTTGCTCTTGATATAGAATTTGATTTTTATATTGGGACATGAGAATATATATGAATATATATAGTGGACACTTTCCTGACACTTATGCATGCTACACTTGATTTCCACCTATCTGAATACATATTAATATGTCGTTAATGTTTAAATTTTCAAAACTCCAATATTTCCGATTCTCTACTTTTCCTAGCTTAACTCGCAATTTAAATATAAAATTTCATGATAATAGTTTTATTTATATCACTGCACATGTATGTTATACGTAGGATTTTAATTCAAAATTTTTTTTGGTTGAGTTTTGTGTTTAAATTTGTCAAATCTGAGACTGTGTGCATATTAACCCTTAATACGGAATTTTAAATGTTAGTTCAAATTGATTGTTTTAAATGTAATATTTAGAGCTGTGTACATTGTTGTTGTAAGGATATAAATTTAGGTTCCATATTCTTACATGTTAGGTTGTGATAAACATTGAGTTGGTTTTGATGTGCAAATTCTCCAAAATCCTGAATACATGTTAACATTTTTATATTGATTTTCATGTTTAGTTCAATTTCAGATTTAACATGTAATATTGAACTGTATGCGTAGATAAATGTATTGATAGTATATTAGGGTTTCATTTCTATCATGTTAGGATGTATTGGGAGCATTGAGATTAGTTGTGATGTTTCAAACTCCTAAATTTTAAAATTACATTATGTTAATATTGCACTATTTTAAATGTTAGCTTATTTTCAGATTTTGTATGTAAATGCTGAACTAAAACTGGGTTTAACCTTTCAATACTAAGCTATAACCCTGTACAAGGACACACACACACCCTAACTTAGTATACCCTGTCATGTAACCTAACTCTTCCTCTCTATGTCATGATTATATATCTATATAGATATATATAGAGCTTAGGCATACATGTTATAATGTATATACATACATAACTAAATCTCTACCTCTTTATATATACATATACATGGTTAGCCATGAATGTTATGAGCAAATGAGTTGTGTATTGTAGATTGTTTAACCAATATACCATGATTAGTGTAACTTGATAGTTATTGTTTGAAACCCCAAATCCTTCTATGCACTTTCATGTATATTTCACATACACACACGCCTATTATCTAACCATATGAACATGTCCACATACACCCATACACACACGAACTACATAACTTGTACATAATGCTAGCTTTTCCCTCTCTAACGCTATATATATAAATATATTGTGATTGGATTTCCAAGCAATTGGCTTTCATTCTTTAACTTTTGATTTTAATTTTCTTGAATAGTACCCCTTATTAGATAAATGGTAGTTAACTTTATTTTATTTTGATAAGTACCAGTTTTCATATAGGATGGTAGACTGCCTTACAGTCTTGATGATTGTTATTTCTGTATCTTTTCTAGTTTAGCACCCTAGATTGCTTGTGTGTTTTGATACCATATGACCGTTTTGGTCTAGCATGACTAGTATACCTAGATGAGACTTTCACTACCACCGTATGCCATGACCCTGTATGTCATCCTTTTAAATCGTATGATTGTTTAAGTTATGAGACTTTGATTGTGGGGGGTTTGACCTAGAAGGAGTATGAACATTTTAATTTTGAGGATGAAATTTTTCTAAGGTGGGTAGACTTGTAACACCCAGTTCTCTAAAATGAGGGTAATTTTGAAATTATGTAATTTTAATCATTTATTGATTTGACATTTAAATCATGATATGATTTTTGGTAATTTTTAAATCATTTTAAAACTATTTAAAATCATGACTTGTGATTTTGATATTTTGCTAGTGAAACCCTAGAGACTGTTTGACCTAGAGCCTAACCATGTGATTAGGATATTTTAATATCATTTCTGGCCTAAGGATATTTTGTATTTGACCTCTTTGAATTATTTTGATATTTATTGCGTTGGTGATTGTTGATTTTGACCTTTGATAGGTGTGATTTTGTGATGGTTTTGTGTCCGTATCGGACACGTATCAGTTTTTATTTACAAATGTTTGATGTGCCTCAAAGTGATTTTTTTTTATTGATGATTTTTTTTTGAAAAGTATTTGAATGAGATTGTTTTCTGCATGTGTTTCCTGTAATTGCTTTGTTTTAATTTCGAGGACGAAATTTTTTTAAGGTGGATAGATTTGTCACCCCCAGTTTTCAAAAACAGGGGTATTTTTGTCATTTTATATTTTTGAATATTTTTAAAAGTTATTTTATTATTTATGATATTATTTTGGGGTTGAAATTTATTTTATTATTTATGATATTGTTTTGGGGTTATTTGAGTCGGGTTCGAATTTCAACTCAATCCGACTTGAAACGGGGACCCGGGGGTAGTTTGACTCTAGTGGAACCCACACACTAGTTAGGCATGGCCCACATGATATTAATTTTAGTACGCATGATAGAAATATTTTAGTTAGAGGTTAGACTAATTATTATGGATAAGGTTAGTGTGATTAGAGACTTTAGAATGACTAATTTAGCCCCAACCAATTAGCCCTTTCCTAATACTCATAGAATAGTTTAGTAAGGGCTTTTAGACTTTTCCTAATAGGACAAAACCACCTTTATGGCCAGCCACAATAAGGATAGGGTTGAGACTCCCATTTGTCATTATCTATCTATTTTTCTCTCTCTTGTTCTTCCCCAAATTCCTAGAGAGCAATTCCTAGCAATTTCTCCACCAAATCCTTCCATTTCACCACCAAATCTTCTTCTTTCCTTCTCTATTCTAGCCAAGGAGGAAGCTACCCAAGTTTGGGAGGATTCGGAGCTCGTTCGTGTCCTTTTGGAATCTCTACGTGTCGGTGTCGCTCTAGGAAGGTTTTTCTTCGATTCGATCTACCGGGAGGTATAAATCCATTCTCCTTTTCATTTCCTCATGCATATAGGTCTATTTTGAACCCATAGGAATGACCCCCATGGTTGTATCTCCATTTGTGTCCATTTTGTGTCCATTTGGAGGTCATAGGAGTGTCCTTTGTGTTGTGGATGTGTTCATGTTACATATATAGATTTTTATATATATATTGTAATGAGAGTGTATCTATATTTATATATGTAATAAATGGTTCATGATGATTATATAATCAAGTTTGTGAGTGTGGTTCCTCATATTATTATTGCTATTATTGTTGTGGATAATTAGGATATATATTGTGTATTCTTTTGGCTCAAACTATCCAAATCCGTCATAATTTTTATCCACGTTTTTAATTTCAGCCCTAACTTAGAAATGTCATAACTTATAGCTCAAAGCTCGGTTTAATCTCTCGTTTTTTTTAAAAGAAGCGTATTGAAGTTAGCTTTCCAAAAACATGTATTAATAGGCCTAATTCTTTATATAACTTTCTGGAGAATTATTTGAGTGTCAGCTGTACGAAAGACAAACGCGTTCTCGGTGTTTTCGCGATTCCGGGAGTTTCTGGAAACGAAAACGCGATCCGTTTAAAGTTTCGGAAAGCTAACACATAGATCTATAACATACTTTAATCCTAAATTTTAATTCATACTGAGATGGTACAGTATTGATTATTAGTAGGAGTTACTTTTCGGCATATACATTTTGTGCACCCTTGTGTGTAATATAATGTTCTATTTGATTTTAATCCATGTTAATATATATACATTATGTAATTAAATAGAGAATACAAGCATGAGTAAATGGTTAAATAAATGATGTATGAGGTGTAAGTATCCTATCTAATGTAAGCATGCATAAGTATGGCTTGTAATGAATATGTAGGTTCCATAGTATGTAATGTATGGTGCATATAGTGGTGCAAGAGAATAATGAATGATGAATGAATGCAAGCATGAATGTAATGTAATAATAGATGTAATGTATGCAATATACAAGTTAATGAGATGTAATGTTCTATGTTAACACAAATCCTATATTACCTCATGTACCCCTTACACTATGTAGACACTATCACACTTGACACTTTGTTTACTTACACTTTGACACTCTTTGATATGTATACACTATGTATGCCCATTTAACCCTCACTTGCCCCTTTGCCATATTCACATACACACACATAGCCTCTTAAATAAGTATTTATGAATACAGTTAACTTAGCTATGTATGTATATTATATATATGTTAGCATATTATGTTGTAATATATAAGTTTATATAACCATTTGAAATGCCATGATTATAGACCTAATGTTGAATACCAATGTATGCATGTGTATATATGTGTAGACATATATAGTTTAAAGTAATAGATTACCTAGTGTATATCCAATGTAAATTCTTGCCTATTTGAGTATTGAATAATTGCATGTTGTATAGAGTTTGGTGTATGTTGGCTTGTATAGCCTTGTATTGATGTGTGCTTGCTAGGATAGTCTTGGTTAGGCCTAGTAAGACTTGCTGGGTTAGGACATGACCTAGTTTGACCTAGTTTGACTAGTGCAGTTGACCAGAGTTGACCAAGGGTTGACTTTGCCCTAGTTTGACCTAGATTCATGTAGAATGCATTGTAGTGCTTTATATTACCCTTCTGGACATGTTGTGACTTGTGCTGTTCTAATTAGGAGCCAGACACCTCTCCTCGGACAGTATCTTTACCTTGGACATTCAGATATCAGGCGAGTACATTCTCTGATCTTTTCATACTTACTTGGATTATATTCTTGCTCTAGATTACTCTACATGATGCTGACACGTATCTTCACGGATTAGTACTATATGGATCCCTTTGTAGTGTCCCGAAATTCGTGATACGTATTTTATACGTGATCGTATTTCTGACCAGTATTTTTCATTTTCTTGACCAGTTAAGTTGTGGTATATTTCATACTTAGCATTGTAGTTTAATTGTCATTTATCATTCCTGGATTAATTCTGATTTAATGGAGCTTGGTTTTATTTGGATAGGAGAAGGAATTGGTTTGGTTTGGTTTATTATGCATTGGACCATCTTAGCTAACATCCACCCTCAACACAACTTATCCTCCCCCATTAAAATCCCCACCTAACACTCTCTCTCCTCATTATTTTCCTCCATTAATTCTTCTTCTTCTTCCTCCACACAACTCTCCAACCCATTAGGCAAGTGCACCTTGCCATCACATGAGAACCACTTTTTATTTGTCCATTAGCTAGATTAGGCCATGGAGATCAACATTAGAACTTGGAATTTTGTGATTTAGAGTCTCCATTGTTCTAGATCTAAATTTTAGTTATTTTCGGAATTCCTTGCTTTTGATCTATTAAACTTTGATTTTAGCTTGTTTTGATGCTTCCATGTGGAAGAGAATTCAATTTTACTCAAATTAGAACTTTGAAAATCTAAATTTGGTTTTGATTTGGCTAAGTTATGAAGATTTGAACTTGGTGTTCTTGGTGTTCTTGAGAGTTCAGCCATGGTGGAGCTCTCGGCCAATGCTTTTTAGCACCTGGCCGATTGCGCACTATTCCCTGGCCTGCGCTCTTTAGTGCAAGGCCATTTGCGCACCCTGACCTGTGCTCTTTAGCGCATGGCCATTTGCGCAAGATCCTCAGCCATGCTTGCGCTGCGCTGGATTGCGCTGGCGCAGGCCAGCCATGCGCAAGCCAGCCATGCGCAAAGCAACCCCTGCGCAATTCGACCATTGCGCAATCCATCTCTGCGCAACCAACTCCTGCGCAGTTCACTCCTGCGCAGTCTACCTTCTGCGCAATCCATCTGTGCGCCATCTGCCCCTGCGCACTTGGCACCCTGCGCAGTTGGTACCCTGCGCAGCTCACCCTGCGCACTTGGCACCCTGCGCAGTGCATACCCTGTGCAACCAACTTGTCTATGATGAATTTGATATTTCATGATCTTGGCTCTTCTTTAGTCCTATTTTATATTAGTATTTTATTAGGTATTTTACGCTCATTTTATATCCTTACGCCTTTTGGCATGAACTTGATTTTTGCTTAATATATTGGAATGACTATTGTACATGGCACGGTATGACAAGGAACTAGCATAACATGACAGTGGCCCGTCGTGGCGCACTCCTGACAAGTATCCTGACATGAATTATCTTGATAACTTGATAGTGGCCCGTGGCGGCGCACTCCTGACTTGACATGACTTGATAACTTAGCTTGACTTGTCTTGACACCGTGGGTGTTCCTGCTTGCTTGTGCAATCCACTCGTATTGTCTTGCATCATGTCTAGGACGTGACTCCCTGGTTCCCACGGTCAGGGATTCATACTGAATCTGGCTAGGTTAATGACTAGATTGATCAATTAGTTCATGGAGAATTTCCCAGTTACCTGTTGCCCCTTTGGTCCCGGCCTTATATATATATACCTGGGATTTGTTGCTATCCGTCGAGATGAGCGCACTTCCAGCCCGCCGTCGAGCGTGGTACCTTAGGACACATGTATCTTACTACAGTGCGTCTGCTATATCATGCTATCTTTTCCTTTTCTTGCTGGGAGCATTCAGGTAGTAACAAACAGGTAACCGGACTTGCAATTCTCATTGCATCTTGTTAGTAATCAGGTCTGTGATAACCCTAGTTAGTTAAAGTAGTAAGCCGTAGTATTTGCTTGGCCGTGATTGATTGGATGGAGTCTAGTCCCTCTTGTCCTGTCCTGATCCTGTGCAAGGTCATGACATGACATGATTACTCGTGTTTTACCTTAATCATGTTTAATTGCAAGTCTTGAATTCGCGTATTTTATCTTGCCGATAAATGGTGGGAGAAACCAAGTTCCGTTCAGACGAAGGGTTACAACCCCGGTCCTTGTTTGGTTTACGGGTTGTAACCTGGCTATTTGAATAGTCCCATGGTCATCTCATCGTATATCATCCTGTCATGCCTTTCCATATGTTCTGTCTTTTATCGATTCTGTACAAGATTTGTCTTTTATATCTAACTATCATGCCTTTTTCTTAAATTACTGTCTCTTATTATGTAATTATATTATTGTGCTGATTGCTGGCTTTTGTTCTTATTTCGTGGCCTCCTTTGTGGCACTTGCTCTTTCTGGGGTCTGACCCAGCTGGTTTTGTATGGCCAGATACCGGAGCAGCAGCAAAGGATCTACCGGCTTCCCAGCCCGATGGTGAACACTAGACGGAACCCGGGCAACGAGTGGGTTTTCTCTTTTTGTTTCTCCCACTGTATTGTTAACTGATATTCTTTTGAGGCGTTTAGCCGACGAGCACTTGTTAGCTCGATGCACTTTACTTTCTGTCTGCCTACGGGCTGTAATCATGATTGGCAACTCGAGGTTGATCATGTATGACTTAACTCTTGCTAGTCCTTACATTTTGTACGACTAGCTTCATGATCATCTGGATATGTAATGTTTGGGATGCCTTACAATTGTATATTTGGTGGTCTGATATCTTGTTATTATCATTACTTGTTAAGATTGAGACAATAGCTTGATTTGATCCTAAGAGACTGATGGTTTGTAGCGTACCCTCACATAGCTAGACAGCCGTGACCGTATAGCGGGATGGTTGCCGTTCCGTTATACGTAGCTGGCTGTGCACGTCCCCGTTCTTCAGTATTCTGGTTCTGGGGCGTGACACGGTTTAAGTGGTGGCCCATGCAGGTCTTGTCAATCAAGAAATGTGAGGGTTTACCGAATAGATGTCTCAATCTGTACTCGCCTTTGATCTCCACTCGTAATTCTTATCTCCTTGGATTTCTAACTTGATAACATGCTTGCATCATTGTTCCATCCTGGTCCTTCCTTAATATCCCTGATGTCATTTGCTTCAGTGGCATCATTCCTGTTGATCAGCCAGAAGGAGCTCAGCCAGCAGCCCAGCAACAGCACGAAGATCAAGATCAGTCCTCGGCAGCCGCCTCCCGAGCCATACCTCCTGGAGAACCAGTGCCCCCAGTCCAGCCAGCAGGATCAGAGGATGGGGCCTTGATAGGGCTCATCCGTGAGTTAATTGCGTCTCAGGATCGTCGAGGTGATGCCTTGCAGCAAGCAGTACAAGAAGCTCTGAACAGAAGTGGTCCTCGAGGGAACAGTACGGTCAACAATTTCAAGCGCCTGAACCCTCCCTTCTTCGACGGCAGCGAGGATGCTATTGCTGCAGATGCCTGGCTACAGGACATTGAAGTGATCTTAGAGGCAGCCAGGACCCCTGAAGCAGAGAAGGTGGCGGTGGTGCGCCTGCAGTTACTGGATCTAGCCCGCAGCTGGTGGGCTATGCAAGCAGCGAGTTTGGGTACGCCTGTCATGTGGGCGGTATTCAGTGATATGTTCCAGACCAAGTACTTCGACGCAGTGGCTAGATATGACCTGCAGACCAGGTTTAGTAATCTCAGGCAGATGAGCAGGACGGTCGACGGATATGCGGCCGAGTTTTCAAGGTTGAGTCGGTTTGCTCCCACCTTGGTGGCAACCGAGCTAGACAGAGCACAGCGATTCCAGCAGGGGCTCCACTTGGAAATCATATTGGCAGTCGAGCAGTTCGAGCACACAACTTTTGATGCCGTCTTGCGAGCAGCGAGGAGGCATGAGTACACTTCCCGAAGGATAACGGACCGGACCGGAGATCGGAAGCGGTCTCACGACCAGATGAACCAATCGTCAGCACCGGCCCCAGCAGCTAGGGCCTTGACCATTGGAGCTACGAGGACAGATTCGGTTACCTCCTTACGGCATTCTGCCCTGACCTATCCCCAGCAGCAGAAGCAGAAGCGGTCTTCCGCAATGGGCTGCACTCATTGCGGGAAGCCAGGGCACGTTGTTTCTGAATGTCGTAGAGCACAGGGGTTGTGCTTGGCTTGTGGAGCACCGGACCACATGATAGGATCTTGCCCGTTCAGAAACAGATCATCGTCGACAGTAACTAGTCCCTCGGTTATGGGACCAGCACCAGCACCAGCACCAGAACCAGCTCCAGTTCACCAACCACAGCAGCTCCCGTTCCCGGGTCCATTGCCGACTCAGGCCCAGGCCTTCCAGCAGCAGAGGCCTCAACAGTTCGCCCTGGCCCAGGCCCAGATCCAGAATTGGTCGAGAGGTATATGTGTCCTCTCATCTTGCTTTTCTACCGTCGTTATGAGGGCACATGTCATGTTCCATGTGTCCTAACTACAACGGTATATCCCGAACCCGAGCCATGTCCTAGATCATTCGAAAACGGTTATTGGTACCAACCTTTTTCGTATGAAGAGAGGCCCGTGTCCCTGTTTGACCAAAGAGAGAGACCTCAAGCGCAAGACTATTAGTTAAGTCCATGTTGCTTGAGTTCGTCGCTCCTTGGAGAGCCAAACGTGGGAGTGTGAGGATGATATCCGATCACGTTATCCCAATCGGTTTGGCTCGTGAGGTGTAATATCTACCTTATGCCTTGCACTTTGATTCCTTACTTGCATGTATGATTGTATGATTGATTGGTAGCATAGATTGCTTGCGATAGTATAGCTGTCCCGACATCTCTAGCCTCTTGATTAAATTTCGAGGACGGAATTATTTTAAGGTGGGTAGGATGTAGTGTCCCGAAATTCGTGATACGTATTTTATACGTGATCGTATTTCTGACCAGTATTTTTCATTTTCTTGACCAGTTAAGTTGTGGTATATTTCATACTTAGCATTGTAGTTTAATTGTCATTTATCATTCCTGGATTAATTCTGATTTAATGGAGCTTGGTTTTATTAGGATAGGAGAAGGAATTGGTTTGGTTTGGTTTATTATGCATTGGACCATCTTAGCTAACCTCCACCCTCAACACAACTTATCCTCCCCCACTAAAATCCCCACCTAACACTCTCTCTCCTCATTATTTTCCTCCATTAATTCTTCTTCTTCTTCCTCCACACAACTCTCCAACCCATTAGGCAAGTGCACCTTGCCATCACATGAGAACCACTTTTTATTTGTCCATTAGCTAGATTAGGCCATGGAGATCAACATTAGAACTTGGAATTTTGTGATTTGGAGTCTCCATTGTTCTAGATCTAAATTTTAGTTATTTTCGGAATTCCTTGGTTTTGATCTATTAAACTTTGATTTTAGCTTGTTTTGATGCTTCCATGTGGAAGAGAATTCAATTTTACTCAAATTAGAACTTTGAAAATCTAAATTTGGTTTTGATTTGGCTAAGTTGTGAAGATTTGAACTTGGTGTTCTTGGTGTTCTTGAGAGTTCAGCCATGGTGGAGCTCTCGGCCAATGCTTTTTAGCACCTGGCCGATTGCGCACTATTCTCTGGCCTGCGCTCTTTAGTGCAAGGCCATTTGCGCACCCTGACCTGTGCTCTTTAGCGCATGGCCATTTGCGCAAGATCCTCAGCCATGCTTGTGCTGCGCTGGATTGCGCTGGCGCAGGCCAGCCATGCGCAAGCCAGCCATGCGCAAAGCAACCCCTGCGCAATTCGACCATTGCGCAATCCATCTCTGCGCAACCAACTCCTGCGCAGTTCACTCCTGCGCAGTCTACCTTCTGCGCAATCCATCTGTGCGCCATCTGCCCCTGCGCACTTGGCACCCTGCGCAGTTGGTACCCTGCGCAGCTCACCCTGCGCACTTGGCACCCTGCGCAGTGCATACCCTGTGCAACCAACTTGTCTATGATAAATACCGGCCTTATATATATATACCTGGGATTTGTTGCTATCCGTCGAGATGAGCGCACTTCCAGCCCGCCGTCGAGCGTGGTACCTTAGGACACATGTATCTTACTACAGTGCGTCTGCTATATCATGCTATCTTTTCCTTTTCTTGCTGGGAGCATTCAGGTAGTAACAAACAGGTAACCGGACTTGCAATTCTCATTGCATCTTGTTAGTAATCAGGTCTGTGATAACCCTAGTTAGTTAAAGTAGTAAGCCGTAGTATTTGCTTGGCCGTGATTGATTGGATGGAGTCTAGTCCCTCTTGTCCTGTCCTGATCCTGTGCAAGGTCATGACATGACATGATTACTCGTGTTTTACCTTAATCATGTTTAATTGCAAGTCTTGAATTCGCGTATTTTATCTTGCCGATAAATGGTGAGAGAAACCAAGTTCCGTTCAGACGAAGGGTTACAACCCCGGTCCTTGTTTGGTTTACGGGTTGTAACCTGGCTATTTGAATAGTCCCATGGTCATCTCATCGTATATCATCCTGTCATGCCTTTCCATATGTTCTGTCTTTTATCGATTCTGTACAAGATTTGTCTTTTATATCTAACTATCATGCCTTTTTCTTAAATTACTGTCTCTTATTATGTAATTATATTATTGTGCTGATTGCTGGCTTTTGTTCTTATTTCGTGGCCTCCTTTGTGGCACTTGCTCTTTCTGGGGTCTGACCCAGCTGGTTTTGTATGGCCAGATACCGGAGCAGCAGCAAAGGATCTACCGGCTTCCCAGCCCGATGGTGAACACTAGACGGAACCCGGGCAACGAGTGGGTTTTCTCTTTTTGTTTCTCCCACTGTATTGTTAACTGATATTCTTTTGAGGCGTTTAGCCGACGAGCACTTGTTAGCTCGATGCACTTTACTTTCTGTCTGCCTACGGGCTGTAATCATGATTGGCAACTCAAGGTTGATCATGTATGACTTAACTCTTGCTAGTCCTTACATTTTGTACGACTAGCTTCATGATCATCTGGATATGTAATGTTTGGGATGCCTTACAATTGTATATTTGGTGGTCTGATATCTTGTTATTATCATTACTTGTTAAGATTGAGACAATAGCTTGATTTGATCCTAAGAGACTGATGGTTTGTAGCGTACCCTCACATAGCTAGACAGCCGTGACCGTATAGCGGGATGGTTGCCGTTCCATTATACGTAGCTGGCTGTGCACGTCCCCGTTCTTCAGTATTCTGGTTCTGGGGCGTGACACCCTTCCTGAGATGTTATCCCTTTACGGGTGCATCAGGTATTTCATATTCATGTACTTTATCATGTGCATCAGGTACTCCTTGTACTCGTACTAGTTCATGTTTTTACATGTTCGTATGTGCTTTCACGTGCCTCATGAACTACTCATTACATGAGTTCATGTATCTTAGTTGTATTCATGTGCTTATAACGTAACTTGAATGGATCCTTGTGTACTGATTGGGGCGGGGTGAGTAAAATTGGTTATGTGAACACTATCCCAAGTAGCTGTATAAATGTGCCTCCTTATTTGTATTCATGTGCCCCCAAGCCGTTTACATAACCATTGTGCTCTAAATCACGTAGCCACTTACAGTCTCTACTATCATGTATTTACTTTCAGTTACAAAATATCTTCTATTTACTCGTACTTCCTATTCAGCACTTCCTGTATTTTACTCTATTGCATGATTTATACTCCTAACCTGCTATGAATTGTTTGAGAGATATGTGCTCGCTCCTGTCCTGACTGGACCTGTTGATAAATTTTACAGATAGCCTGGAATTGCCTGCTAGCCTAGAGGAGACACAGTAGAGGTTGTTTAGATAGTTATTTCATTTTGTCTAGAGTTGTATTTACTTGTGGATTACTGTATTTGAGTTTTGAGATGTATTTCTGGGATTATGTATCTTAGACACTTAGACTTCTATCTCCTGTATCTCTTTTGGATTTCATGTTTATCTATCTTTATCATTCTACCTTAGATTGTGATTGAGTTGTACCTCTGTGTTGGCCTCCTTATGGAGAGTTTTCATATTATGCTAGTTATAGTTCATGACCTAGAACAGCGTTCTACCGCCGACACTGCGGCGTAGGCTGGGCATTGTTACGTACTCGTACCCTCACGGTGGGTGCGGGTCGTGACAACCTGTCCCTTAGACAGCTGAATTTCAACGGGGTGACGCTGCACCAGCTGGCTCCTTTTCAGGGGTAGCTGTGGCAGAGAAATCAGTTGAACTCAACTTGGAAGCCACGGGTGAGGAGACTACGTTAGCTGCGAGTGAGCTGCGGCCTCCATGCCCGTCCCCTGGTAAGATAAGTCGAATCTTAACTTGTGAGGAGGCCTATCTGCTCTATTATCATATCCTTCGGGTTACGTCGATTGATGGTTGCTTTGGACGTACAGGTCCCGTCCCTTTATTGCCGGTGACAGATATTGTCGGGGTGGACTCTACCGGAGGGGATCTGATAGAAGCACGTGTACCTCCTTCTCTTTCCGTCTATATTGAAGGGCCTCCAGCTGGTTCAAGTTCGGAGGCTCAAGTGGTGGCACAGCCGGGGTAAGGAACAATGCTTCTTGCGTCCTCTTTCGTGAATATGGTCTCGGGGATTGACCTTTCCGCCTTGCCAAGTATCCAAGCTCTTCGGGCGGCGGAAGAGGAGCTAGCCGCTATTCGTGCATCTTTTCGTACGGAATTTGTTTCCCTGGTGGCAGGGATGGCAAGTTCCGATGCTACTCTTTCGACATTGTCGGCCATACTTCCTCTGACGCCATCCTCTACAGATGTTTTGGATGAAGTGTCCCAGGATGTGGTTGACAGCTTTCACCGCCCTCTGAAGAGAGGGGTCGAGGCAGCCGTGGAGAAGGGAACTCCCTTTGCTATGGCCCGTCGGTGCGCCGGTGGCCAAATCGACATCCTCAGAAGGCTCCCCGGTGGGGCGGGGTTAGCTGCGCTTCTGGAGCCTAAGCTGTTAGAGGCCGATCGTCTTGTGGCCCAGTTTCATGTGTTGCAGCAAGCTGATCTGTCCGCGGTGATAGATCAAGAGCGCACTTTCCTCATAACCGCGATAGAGAAGGTGAGGCTTGCTCGGGAGTCGATTATGCTGACTATACTGAAGGACCGCCGTGATCTATCTCGGTTACACGATCAATGTAGCCGTAGAAGTGAAAATTGCACGGCTCGGGAAGCGACCGCATCCCGCAGGGTAATCGACACCAGGGAGCAGATCCTCGAGCTCCAGAAAAAGCTGGCTTTCATGGAGTCTGAGCTCGAAGCCGCCCGTACTGAGAAGGGGCTTGCTATCCAGGAGGCTGACAAACTTAGTCGAGCTTCTGCCAATCTGGAACTCGCCTTGAAGAAGATGGAGGATGACTGGCAGGCATATATGCACTTGGATGATGCGGAGCAGTTATCCCAGGAGGCTGAACGTCGAGCTAGACAGTGGCTTGAGCGGGGGACCACCTTGGTGAGAAACCGCCTCCTGGAATTGTGTAATGCCGAACTATAGTCGACCTTTTTCTCCTTTTGTTTTTGTTCTCCTTTTCTTTTCTTTTTGAGAGGGACATGGTCCCAAAACATGTAATGCTTTTTTGGCTTCCAAATAAAAGAACATGTTTTATTCCATTCTTTATTTGTACTGTCTGTTGTGCTTGCGGTGTTATGGTGGCGTTTACCACGAATGGGGGACTTATTTGTGGACCTGTTACCCTTGGCATACCTTGGTTTTAGGTACGGATAACAAGTTTGATGGGATACCTAGAACAATTCCATGGCGAGGTGACCATGGACGTTCCGGGTATCGGAAGAGAGAATGCCATGGAGCAGCTGGGCTCCCGGGGCATGATGAGGAATGGTGGGCCTGTACTAAGAGACTTAGCAAAGGACATTTGTGGGCCTATTATCCTTGGCGTACCCTGACCTAGGATACAGATAATAGGATAAAAGGGGACCAACATACTCACTCAGAGGTAATGAGGACATGGCAAGTATGGGGGTTGTACCGCGAAGTCTTCCTACTCAGAGGTAATGAGGACATGGTAGGAGTGGACTCAACGGAGGATATTTGTGGACCTATTATCCTTGGCATACCCTGGCTTAGGATATGGATAATAGGATGAAAAGGGAACCAACATACTTACACAGAGGTAATGAGGACATGACAAGTATGAGGGTTTTACCGTGGAGTCTTCCTACTCAGAGGTAATGAGGACATGGCAGGAGTGGACCCAACGGAGAATATTTGTGGACCTATTATCCTTGGCGTACCCTGGCTTAGGATATGGATAATAGGATGAAAAGAGAACCAACATACTTACTCAGAGGTAATGAGGACATGGCAAGTATGAGGGTTTTACCGTAGAGTCTTCCTACTCAGAGGTAATGAGGACATGACAGGAGTAGACCCAACGGAGAATATTTATGGACTTATTATCCTTGACGTACCCTAGGGTTTTTTTTGGTACAGATAATAAGTCGAGGGAGGACCAACATATTTACTCAGAGGTAATGAGGACATGGCAAATATGAGGGTTTCTTCGACGGAGCCTTCCCACTCAGAGGTAATGAGGACATGGCAGGAGTGGGCTCAATGAAGAAGGGTACATAGAACGACTCAGAGGTAATGAGGACATGGAAGTTCTAAGTAAAGGGGTGATTTATTTTTTGGTGGAAGTGAAACGACTCAGAGGTAACATCGACATGGCCGCTTTGGCAATTTTGTGGATCTGTTACCCTTTTTGTGCTCTGGGAGTGCGGGTAGTAGATCATGAGGGAGGATTTCTTTCAGGAAGAAAGTTCAGAGGTATGGTCATACATGACTTACTATCTGAAAGAGTGACCGGAATGTGAGTTCAGAGGCACCTGCGGGTACATAACTCGATAATCTGGGAGAGTTGGAATGTGAGTTCAGCGGTACCGGTGGGTACATGACTCGATAATTTGGAGTTTGGAATATGAGTTCAGCGGCACTAGCAGGTACATAACTCAATAATCTGGGATTGTGAATGTGAGTTCAGCGGTACCGGCGGGTACATGACTCAATAAGCTAGAATTTGGAATATGAGTTCAGCGATACCGGCGGGTACATAACTCAATAGTCTAGAATTTTGGAATATGAGTTCAGCGGTACCGGCGGGTACATAACTCAGTAATCTGGAAAATATGATATAAGTTCAGCGGTACTGGCGGGTACATGACTCTACGATCAAAAAAATATCGTTTAGACATAATATTTCTTCAAGAACTTGCCGTTGACGGGCAGCATGAGCAAGTCTCCGTTTTGTTTTGTGAGACGGTAAGCACCGTTGGAGAATACGGCCTCAATGATAAACGGACCTTCCCATTTTGGCTGAAATTTGTCGACGATTTTGTGAGTCATGACCATCGGCCTCCGGACTGCCAGAACGAGATCGCCCACTTGGAATGTTCTGATTTTAACCTTCTTGTTGAAGGCTCCGGAGATGCGTGCTTGATATAGCTCGATCCATTGCTGAGCCAGGAGGCATTTTTCATCTAAGGCCTCCAACTCTTGTAGTCGGCGACGGTAGTTATCATCCGTCGTCAATTGGTAAGTAAGGGCGACGCGGAGTGAAGGTATTTGAGTCTCCAACGGAAGGACTACCTCACTCCCGTACACCAGGAAAAACGGCGTGGTTCCAATTGCCGTTCGGGCTGTAGTACGGTACGCCCATAAGCATTCACCAAGCTTCTTGTTCCAGTCGCGTTTGTTGGACGACACGAACTTCTTGAGCAGTTTGATGATTGTTTTGTTGAATGCTTCTGCCGACCCATTCGCTGCTGGATTGTATGGCGTCGAAGCAATATTCTGAATTCGGTGTTTATCGCAGAAGCGATAGAAGGTGTGGCTTGCAAACTGCGGACCATTATCGTAGATGATCCTTCGGGGTAGTCCAAAACGGTAGATGACGTGATGCTTGAAGAAGCTGATCACGTTTGAAGTCTTTACTTCTGCATGTGGAACAGCTTCTGCCTATTTGGAGAAGTAATCTGTGATGGCAAGTATGAAGCGATGTCCTCGGGAAGAAGGTGGAGCGATCGGACTGATGATATCCATTCTCCATGCTTCGAATGGCCAGGATGCCACTGTCGGATGTAGAAATTCGGATGGTTGGTGGATGAAGTCCGTATGGACTTGGCAGGCTTTGCACTTTCTTACATAGTCTATAGCATCTACTACCATCGTGGGCCAGTAGTAGCCCATTCGGCGAAGACGATCTTGCAATTTTGGGCCAGGCTGATGGACCCCACAGATACCGTCATGAGCTTCGCGTACGGCTTCTTTGGCTTCCGTATTTGACAGACACCGAAGCAATAATCCATCGTAGGATCGACGATACAGCATTTTCGTCTCTGTATCGTAGAAGAATCTGAGAGAACGCCTTCTGATAGAGGTGGCTTCCTTTGGGTTCTCAGGTAGGATGTCGTAGACTACGAAGTTAATGAATGGTTGTCTCCAGTCTGGGACGTCGTCGATCGTCTGAGCGGAATGACTCGCCACGAATTGAATGTTGTTCTTGGGACAGACCAGTTTATGGCCTATCACATCCACCGAATGATGAGTATGATTTGGCACTGTTAGGGAAGCGGCAAGGCCTGCTAAGGCATCGGCTTCGATATTTTAGAGTCTGGGAATATGTTCGATGAAGAACCCCTCGAACGACGAGATGATGTTGATCGCTATTTGGTGATAAGGGATCATATCTTCATGGCGAACTTCGTATGAGCTCCGGATCTGATTGACGATTAACTGTGAATCACCGTATGCTTCAAGATATTCTACCCCCAGCTCTCTTGCAAGTTGGAGGCCAATGACCAAAGCGTTGTATTCGGCCACATTGTTAGAGCAGGGTTCTGTGAGGGAGTAAGCGCGATTGATCACCAATCCGGAAGGAGAAACCAGCACCACCTTGACTCCGACGACGATGTTGCCCTTAGGTCCGGTCCTTGAGGCACCGTCGAAGAACATTCGCCATATATCATCGTGAGAGGTTGCATGCTAGTCGGCGACCTCATCTGGGATTCCTTCATATATTTTGGACGACTACGAGCCTGGGTGGGCTGCTAAAAAGTCTGCCAGAGCTTGACCTTTAACAGCCTTTTGCGGGACGAAGATCATATGATAGGGGGACAATAATATTGCCCATGTAGCGAGGCGAGAGCTGAGTGCCCCTGGTTTAGTCATGAGGACTCTGAGAGGGTTGACTTGTGAGATCACATGTATGGTTTGTCCTGTGATATAGTACCGCGTCTTTTGAATGGCGAACACCAAGGCGAGGCATTCTTTCTCCACAGCGGTATATCGGTGTTCTGGCCCGATCATTATTCGACTGAGGTAGTATATGGCTTGTTCATGGCCTGTATTGTTGTTTTGTGCCAGCAGAGCGCCGAGGGAGTGCTCCATTGCTCGTACATAGAGCAGGAATGGTTTTCTAACAACCGGGGCCACCAGGACTGGTGGGTTCGACAAGTATTCTTTGATGCTGTCGAAGGCACGCTGACACTCTTCGTCCCATACGAATGAGATGCCCTTCTTCATGAGATGGGTGAATGGCTGACAACGCCCGAAGATGTTGGAAATAAATCTCCTGATGTAAGCTAGCCTCCCTTGGAGGCCTCTAAGTTCTCAGAGATTTCTCGGGGGGGGGCCCATCTCCATGATTGCCTTCGTCTTCTCAGGGTCTACATGGATACCCTGGGCGGTGATGATGAAGCCCAAGAACTTTTCGCTGGATATGCCCAAAAAAGATTTTGTAGGATTTATCTTCAGGTTGTGTGCTCGCATCAGGTCGAATACCGTCCTCAGATCCTGGAGATGGTCTCCCTTACAGCGACTCTTGACAGCGATGTCATCAATATAGCATTCCACCGTCTTGCGTAAGTGGTCTCTGAAGATGATACTCATGGCTCTTTGATATATGGCACCAGCATTCTTTAAACCAAAAGGCATGACTGTGTAGCAGTATGTGCCAATCGGTGTTCGGAATGATGTATGCTTTTTGTCGTCAGGAGACATCTTGATTTGGTTGTACCCCGAGAAACCATCCATGAATGACATACGTTCGAAGCCGTATGTGTTGTCGATCATGATGTCGGTGATAGGGAGGGGGAATTCATCTTTGGGACATGCCTTGTTCAGATTACAGAAGTCGATGCAGATTTGAATCTTTCCATTCTTCTTGAGGACCGGTACTATGTTGGCGACCCAGTCTGGATGTTGCTCTTCGCGTATGAAGCCGCTGGCTATCAGTTTGTTGACTTCGGCTTCGATCGCATCCATGATGCCCGGGCGGAAGCGTCTCTGTTGTTGTTTGACCGGCTTTGCATCTGGCCGAATGTTGATCTTGTGAAGGGCAACCTCAGGATTTAGTCCTGGCATGTCTTCATAGCTCCAGGCAAACACATTAATATATTCTTTGACAAGTTCCAGCAGCGATTCTCGCTCTTCGTCTGTTAGGCTCTTACTGACGAAGATTGGTTTTGAAGAAGATTCGTTGCCGAGATCCACTTGTATGACCTCATCTTCTGTAGGAGGTTCTCTCTGTTCGAACCGCTTTTTCTATTGTGCATCCAACTGTTGGGCCCACGGCTCTAACTCGAGGATTTTAGGAATGTCTTCATCTTCTTCGTAAGCGTCGGTGAATGCCATATTGACTGACAGGACTTGTCTGAATACGTCTTCGATGCTGGTATCCGAATCAGAAGTTGGTGACTCGGTTGAATGTGAATGCCAGTCGCATTCCTCATCTGAACTTTCAGGGGTCGTTGTGGGCATAACATACCCTAATCCACATCGGGTCTTGCTGTAGTAGTCCCGTGGTTTGCCAGCCGGGACTAGTGGCTTTAAAGGTAATCGTCGCCCAGTGCCGTAGTTCAAGCCTGGCGTAGTCTCCAAATCATACCCCTGTTTTTGCATGAGGTATTTGGATTGGGGGCTATAAAGATACAGAGACAGTCTTCCGGTATCTGATTCAAGATCGACTTCTTCTATGGTGAAGGGCTGCGGGTCATCCTTCCGGCCGAAGATGATTGGATGGTCCCCTCCCTTGATTATACGGTAAGCATCTTCCACTGGAGTAAGCTGGTTTACGGTGTAAACATTCGTCACCTGTTTGTGTAGGTGACTGCCTATACCGTGTTCCATAGCATACATTGTACAAAGCTTATTAAGCTCGAGGTAGTTCAAAGATAGCCCTTTATTGATGAAGTAAGGTATCTTTTCTAGCGGGATCATCCGCGGAGGGAACATCAGTGTGGGCAGCCACATACTTGGCCAGTTTCGGTTCTTCTTCAGCCACCCCCTGTATAAATAAAGACTGAGAGGATGACCTGGACAGTTTGATCGTCAGGGGTTCTGCCGGTGGAGCAGAACGTGGAGTCGTTGGCAAACTAGCGACCCCCAGTTTGGTACTCGATGCTGGGCGGAGAGTTGTTGGCTCACTAGAAGCCCCAGACCTTGCATCGGGGGTGACGATTCTTCTTGGAAAGGCGTATCGTCATTGGCTTGTCGGAGGGATTGAGCTTCTCCATTTGTGGTTGGCCGACTCTAGGCAGCCTGATTGTCAGTGGCTCCGTTGTGGGTCTTGGCACTTGGCCGGACCTTGACAGCCGGATTATCATTTGCTCTTCTTGTGCCGAGAGGCTGATTGCGTCCTTACGCAGAGTAGCTGTAAAGGGTGCGGACTTGCCAGGTTTGCGAGCTTGGAGGTGGATCGTCAGAGGTTCTTCTGATCCTGTGGCCGTCTCGGTACGAGCTTGCACATCTCCTTCACCAAGGTGCCTCTTCGACTTTTCGTATAGGCAGGAGTCCGAGTAGTAGGATTCGACCCCTTTGAAGGGATCGATGTCGGTAAATTCTGTCCTGACGAAATTGTATTTATTGACATACTTGAAGCATTGGTGCAGCGTGGAAGGCACGATCATATAATCATGTATCCAAGGGCGCCCCAAGAGGATGTTGTAAGAAGTGTCTGCATCTATGATGTAACAGGTGACTTTCGACTGGAGATCGCCAATTTGACACTTCAGACAAATTTTCCCAATTGGGTAGCTCCTGTCCGAATTGAAACCGCTGATGGCAGTGCTTGTTGGCGTCAGGCGATGCATAGGGATACAGAGATGATGTAACAGACCCTTCGGGATGATGCTTATGAAAGAACCAGGATCAATGTGCATCCGGTCCACCTTTAAGTCACCGATGTATCCAGTGTAGTATAACGGGCGATCGTGCAGGTTGGTTTTGATGAGCATATCCTGCAGAGTGAAGACAATGTTGGGCATCGCTTTCGTGCAAGCACTGTCTTGGAGATCTGCAGGCGGATTTTCTCCCGTGAGGTTGACCTGAGCCAGATAGGCATCGGCATTCTGGAGTGCATCGCTCAAAGCCGCACGAACATCCTTCGAGAGTCTCAGAAGCTCGTATAATGATAATTTGGCCGGTGTGTTGGCCAATTGCACCAAGATGTCGAAGTTGTAGGGCCTCTCCAGCCCCTACGGTGCCTCTTTCCGGAGGGATTTGTCAAAGCGAGTCTCCTTTGGCCTAGGCTTGTCGGTCGTCGAAGGCTGAGAAGGTCCCTGAGCGTCAGTTGTAGTGGGCTGATGATCTTCAGCCGAGTTATCAGCCACAGGTTGGGATTGTGCCCCAGACCGAGTGACGACGGCTGCGACTTCTTCGATATCTGTCGAGATTGTGCGGCATGATCTGACTTTTCCACTCTTGGTCTTGCGAATAGAAGATGGTGTGGACTGAGTCACTTCAGATACTAAGTCTGGATGGACCCACATGATCTCCCCTCGTAATGTAGTGAGGGGCACTAGACCAGCAGCCTGATCTCCCCTCGTAATGTGGTAAGGGGCACTAGACCAGCAGCCTGATCTCGGGGAGGTAGAAGATTAGCAATCTCCATTATCGCCAGAGGGATGGGGACCATACTGTCTTGAGTCTCTTTTAGAGGAAAGCTGTCAAATTGTACTGACACCATATTGGCTGCCACAGTTACCTCTTCGAAATCGATGGCCAGAGCGTTCGAATCGATGAGATTTTGGATGTACCGTTTTAGTTGGTAGCAGTCGTGTGTAGCATGGTGGACGTAGCGGTGGTAATGGCAGTACTTTGGATTCTCTATTTCTGCCGGTTGAGGTTCCCGTCTTGGTGGAGGGAGCTGAATTCTGTGTCCTTGTATGAGCATGTCTAAGATGGGCTTGACATGGCCATCTTCGAAGGAGTAGGTCATTTGTGGCCATTGCTTGACTGACGGTTTTGACTCAGGTTTCTGTGCTGTGTCGGCCACCATAGCCTGCTTGCCTTTGTTGTCTCGATTGTTGGCAGAGCTGCCCCCATTATTGGTGTTGGCGTTGGAACGCCTGCCCTTGTCTTCTCCCTCTGAGATGTGTAATCCCAGTTGGCGAGCCTTCTTCAATCGTTCTTCGGCGCTTGTGGCACTGATAATAAACGTCTTCCAGTCCTTAAATTGACTTTCGTCCATCCAGAGGCTGATTGTTGGAAGCAGTCACTTTTGGCAAATTTCAATTAAGGAGGAATCCGGATTACCGGACGGCAGCTTCATGGCGGTTTGGCGGAACCGCTTAATATAGTTCCTTGTCACTTCTTTCTTCCCTTGGATGACGTCCATGAGGGTGGACATCGTGATGTCCTGTCCTACTTCGTAGAATCTCTCCAAGAACATGCGTTTGAAGCTGGCGAAGGAGTGGATGCAGTTGTCTGGCAGGTTGCGATACCAGTCGAAGGCGACTTCTTCCAATGCCCCGATGAATAATCGTGTAAGGATGGCATCGTCATGGGGCAGATGGTCGATGGTGACCTCGAAGTAAGTGATGTACCAAATTACGGAGGTTTTGCCATCATAAGGATTGATATTGAACGGCTTATATCTTGGTAGAAAGGGGACATCCTCCATGCAGTAGGGTATGGTTGCCATATTCTGAGGTCTTGAGAGGTTTCTCGAGTGTGAAACATGGCTCGGAGCTCCTGGACCTTCCTTTTTGCTTCCCTGGCCTCATCCACAGCGGTAGGGGCCGTCATTTCAGGAGGATTGTTGCCTGGGTTCGGTGCCGCTGAGTTCGAGTCCGTATTGACCGCGGGACCCGCACTTGTTTGGCCAGGCGTCCTTCCTTGGAGAGTTGGAAGGACTGCTTTGATCTCGTCTACAGACTTGACCAAGGCATGCAGTATGGCCTCCAGAGTGTCGATGCGTTGGCGATCACTGGAACCACCTTGGTTGCTGTCTGTCATGAACACCGTCTTTACATGAGGAGAGATGGAAGGAACGGTGGAGGATGTGCCCTCCGAATCATACCCCTGTAGCGAGAAGTCATCGGGGTATGTGGGAATGTTCTCCTCTGGTTCGGACTCAGAAGGGATAGTACCCCCAGCTTCAGAGTTTGCTTTATCTTGGGAGTCGTGGACGTCCTCGGGGACGTTGGCCCTTGCTGTATCTGATAGGAGAGTTGTTTTCTCGGGTTCATCTCCTTGGAACATTGGATTATCATGGATATTCTGAGGAGTGCTACCCCCAGTCCCAACAACCCCCAGTGGTGTGGACGATGAATCTTCCACTGTAGCAGATTTCGTCTTTGAACGGGTACCTTGGAAAACTCCGGTGGTGGGCACCCGTTTAGACGATAGTCTCTTAGTCATAGTGGTTAAAATCTTCGGGCTGGAAACATTGGTCTTCTTCCCTCTCCTATCGGCAGGGATTTTCTGAGCAGAGTTGCAGGAGGCGACGGAAAGCGCCTCGTCTTCTGAATATGTTTGTTGTATTCTTTGGAAGACGGTCTGTCGGTCTTCTCGTACCGTCACGTTATTGCAACAGCAGTTGACGATGACTTGGGTGCAGTGACGTCCTTGGGAGGACTCTTTGCACCCCGAGGCACCTTCTCTTTCCTTGTGTTTGTGGAGGATGGCCTCACGCAAGTCAGATGGGTCCGGATCGACCATATTTGCTCCCTGGATTTAGGAAGACTTTTGGGAACCTCTCTGTCCGTTTACCGCCGGGTGCTGGACTCGAGTGGTTCTGTACAACTTCCTATCAGAGGCCCGCATAACAGTATGTGGGACGCTCGGATGGTCAGAGGTCGGATCAGCGGACCGAGCTTGCCAAGCTCGTGCTGCCCTAGACTTCTTCACTCTAGTGCATGAGGGCACATAATAGGAAGAGTCTAAATGGTGCTGGAGAGAGTCAGACATGTCTTCTTGGGAGCACAAGTGATCAGGACCATAGGAGTGGCGGTCGAAGACAGAGTCGCGTGGAGTAGGCGTCTTGCGGCTGGAATCAATAATCTTCATGCGGCTGGCAGTCGTAGCCACATAGGTCTTCTCCATGCGACTGGAAATCCTGGCCGCATGAGTGTTCTCCATGCGGCTGGAAATCTTGGCCGCATGAGTATTATGCATTTGGCTAGCAGTCTCAGTCGCATGGTCATCATTCATGCGGCTGGCAATCTTGGCCGCATGAGTCTTCGTTTTGCGGCCAGTGCCCTTGTTCAGTTTCTTCCTGGAGCACATAGAGTTGCTTTTTGCCCCTGCAAGTCCAGCATCGTAGTGCTTTCCTTTGCCGGATATGGGGACAGTAGAGTCCTCTATGGCTTGAAGTGGGGCTGCACGAAAGTCGCCTTCACCGTCTTGGGCAGCAGAGAGTACTCCGTCCAGAGCTTGGAGAGGAGCAAATGACTTTGGCCTCCACTCGCTGCGAGCTTTCTTTGTGCGGGTTCGCTTCTGGACCGGGCCAGCGCTTCCCTCGGAGAGCATTTCTTCAAACGCCTGTTGGTCGAAGCGGACGACCATCTTCTATTACGTGGAGCCAAGTTTGGCTGTATCCGATTGCATCACCAACTCATCCGCCGTAGAGAAGTTTGTCCCCAGCAGAGTCGCCATCGTGTTTGCCATTGATTGTAAAAAAACAGAACAATTATCGGAGGACTGAACCTTAGACTCACAATACAAACTCGCTTGTACAAAAAAAGCCTAGGGACGAAAACCTAGGTACAGCAATCTAAGTACAATTGTTTATTTTAGATTCTGGGGGATGACGGTAGAGGCTCGGAAAAGCGACGGCGGCTCTGCCTTACTCCTTGGACGATCGGGTGCAGCCTTGGTTCTGTAGAAGAACTGCTTGGCGTTGATGAAGAAATGCTCTCCTTGACTCTCTGGATCCGAGGGGGGTGTACCCTCTCTCTCGGCTCTCTGCTCTCTGCTTGTCTATCTCTCTTCTCCTGTCTTTTTTTTGTGTCCCTCGTTGCAAAGGAATGGCACATTGCTATTTATAAGAATGGGGGGCATCATTAGGGTTTACAATGATTACCCATTCTCAAAAGTCGGCGGTTAAGGATCGATGAATCTGCGCCGTTCATAATAAATTTGAGCAATTAATGTGATTGCATCAAATCTCTGTGGGCAATTAATGATGATTGCCATAAATCCTCATGATTTGTTATGCCAAGATCGGATCTTCTGCCACGTGTTCAATTTGATTGATTGTAAATGATCTGATTTGATCCCAATATTTTATTAGGATTTGTTGATGGATTTCAGTTGATTTGATGCCACGTGTCCCATTATCACGCCACGTGTCTTAACCGCGGGCCACCTAGAAAATCTGAGCCGTATGAGGACTGCTCCCCATTGAGCCGCATAAGGCTGGCCATGTGTCAAGGCTGCTTGGGAGTGGCCTCTGAACATTTGAACCGCATGGTGGTGACCTGAGCCGCATGAGCGTAGGTGACCGCATGATGGGTGCTTTCTTCGTGAGCCGCATGGAGATAGGCCTCGTGAGCCGCATGGAGATAGTCTTCTTGAGCCGCATGGAGATAGCCTCTGCTTGAGCCGCATGGGGTAGTTCTTGTGAGTCGCATGGGATAGCTTCTGCCTGAGCCGCATGGGTGGCCTCTGTCTGAGCCGCATGCGACTGTCCACGTGTCAAGGCCGCATAAAGGTCTTTTGGGGTTTGACGGATTGTGTCAGAGATATCCTTCGTTTCCCTAGGAGTCTGCCATTATAACAGATTCATTATTACATCTTTCTGTCATTGGTCAGAGCTGTCAGCCGTCAAGGCATTAAATGCAGTAGAAGACAAAGGGAAGAGCTGTTGAGGACCACGTGGCTCCTCTCTGGACCGTATGGAACTATTCGAGCCGCATAGACGCTTGAGCCGCATGAGCTCTCTGAGCCGCATGGGGATCCTTGGCCACATGGATCTTTCTTTATTCTTTTCCATGCTTCTACAATCAGTTAAGGATCAAACCAGATAGATACTATAAATTCTTGGTCATGCCCTTCGGACGGACCAATGCCCCTGCCACTTTCATGGATATGATGAACAGAGTCTTCCGACCCTTATTGGATAAATTTACGGTTGTGGTCATCGATGATATCCTAATCTACTCGAAAAGCAGAGAAGACCATGTCCAGCATTTGAGAACTGTGTTATAGACTCTACGGGATAATCAGCTATATGCTATGTTGAGCAAATGTGAATTTTGGATGAGTAGCGTGTCTTTCCTGGGGCTCATTATCTCGGCAGAAGGTGTGTCTGTTCGTCCATAGAAAATTAAAGCTGTAGTGGATTGGATGTAACCCACGTCGGCGAGCGAGATCCGACGTTTCCTCAGCTTGGCAGGCTACTACAGGAAGTTTGTCAAGGATTTTTCGAAAGTGGCAGCGCCTTTAACTCGTCTAACCCAAAAGGGAGTTGTATTTGATTGGACTGATGAGTATAGGACTGGCTTTCAAAATATGAAATAATGACTTGTGTCAGCTCTAATCCTTGCACTTCCAAACGGCATCGAGGGATTCTAGATATACATTAATGCATCCGGATTGGGTTTAGGATGTGTATTGACTCAGAGAAGGAAAGTGATATCGTATGCCTCGAGACAACTTAAGTCACACGAGAAAAATTATCCAACGCATGATTTAGAATTGCCAGCGATAGTATTTACAATGAAATTATGGCGGTATTACTTATACGGAGTGACTTGCAAGATCTTCACAGATCATAAGAGCCTGAAGTACATTTTTACTCAAAAGATCTAAATTTGCGACAAAGACGTTGGTTGGAAAAACAACATTGGGACCAACTGAAGTATCAGGTTCTTCGAGTAGTACAAATTTTTTTTGTATGGTTGACTTCTCAAGGAATTAAATCACACATTTCTGACTAAAAGGTGCATCGGTGATGGGTAATTTTGGACCGATTATGTGTTACAATTTTTTATATAAAGTTATAACCCATATTATGTGTGAGCAGATGCAGGAGCTTCTACATGAATTGATATCGGCTAATCAATCTACATTCATTAAAGGTCGATATATCATTGAAAACTACCTCTTAGCACATGAGATAATATGGGAGTTTAACAAATCGGGTGGAAGGAAAGGTTGCATCAAGCTCGACTTACGCAAGGATTATGATATGGTGAACAGGGAATTCATATGCCAGATTCTTCTCAGTATGGGCTTCACAGGTTGGTTGGTGGATAGAGTCAGAGAATGCATCACTATGCCGACGTTTTCGTACTAGTGCAGAGACAGAACTCATAGATTCTTCAGAAGCAATCGAAGGTTGAGACAGGGGGATCCCCTGTTCCTCTACTTATTCACCATAGTAATGGAACACTTCACGTGCCTAATGGATATTGCAATTCATCTGAACTAGATCACGCCTCTCTACGGAAGGGTTTCACTAGTAGTGTCTCATCTCATCTACACAGATGATCTGTTGCTATTCATTGAACCAAATGAAAGATTGGTTGCGGTATTGAATAGTATTCTGGAGGAGTTCGGTCGCATCTCAGGATTGCAATTAAACAGGGAAAAGAGCCAAATTTACTTCAACAGGATATGTCCTGATAAAGAAGCCAGATCGGAGTAGCTTCAGATTAAGGAGGGACAATTGCCAGTTAAATATCTAGGGCTCCTACTGCCAGTGACATATGCCCAAGACAGTGATTACTAAGGGTTTATACTGTACGTCCAATATAGACTGGAAGGATGGCAGTTATAACTTTTGTCATTCGAAGGACAAATACAACTCGTTTGATTGATAATTTTTGTAATTACCGCCTACTGGCTAAAAGCGATATACATCCCTGAAGAGACTATTAAAAAGATAGAGAAGTTGTGTGCCAAGTTCATTTGGCACAGAGGATTGTACCTGATTGCTTGGGGAGATCTATATCGAACAACGGACAAAGGCAGCATTGGCTTGCGCTCCTTGTAAGTGCTTCATGAGGTAGCTATGCACAAACTGGCTTGGAGACTATTAGATAGCAAATCCCTTTGGGCGTTGTGGATATGTAATAGGTACTTTCGGGAAACAAATTTTGGGGTACAAAAAATTGACAACAACTTCTTCGTAATAGTAAAGAATATTTTACATGTTCGACCGACTCTCAAGAAGCACATAAGGCGGGTTATACAAGACGAAAGATCTACTAGCTTGTGGTTTATTCCCTGGCGAGAACATCGGAGTTTGGTGGACCGGCTGGGTTGGCCATCGTTCGAGCTGATCGACAGTTATGACCCGGTCAGTGTGATCATTGGAGACGGGCAGTGGGACGTCAACAGGTCTTTCGCAGCACAATGGTTCACGCCTAGCATTGAGGCCGTCCAGATTAGTGAAGACGTGGGAGAGGATCTGTAGACTTAGGGGGATGCCTCCAACGGGGTGTTTGATAGCAGACATGCCTACGAGCTGTTGCGACCTCACTCTCAACAAGTTGCATGGGCCGACGTGGTGTGGGAGACGGGTCCGGCTGTTAAAATAATGTTGTGTGGGTACAAAGCTATACGAGGTCGGCTCCTCACCAAAGATAGACTAGTCAAGTTTGGTGTCCAAGTGGGGAGTACAGCTTGCATTCTATGTGGAAGGGATAATGAGATGCGTGATCACAAGTTTTTCCAATGCACTACAGCTGGTTACGTTTGGCAACAATTCTGTACCAACCACGAGATCAGATATGTCATAGGGTAAGGTCTACAAACTATAGCCGAAAATAGTATTATGTTGAAAAATCAGGAACAAGAGATATAATAAGACGAGAATAAGGCCTCTCTTCGCGGTCTGGCACGTTTGGTGGGAGACAAATAAGAGGATATTCGATGGTGCAGCCCTCTATATTAGGGGGGTTATCAATAATATCAAACAAGATTATGGCTGGAGATAAGGCAAATTGAGTGATCATAGAGGACCGGTTGTCTCTGATGTAAAAGTTGCACTGATATTTTACCCAATGAAGTTAACCTTTGTACTCGTATTTCATCCGTATATATATATATATATATATATATATATATATATATATATATATATAAATATATAAAATATATATATATATATATATATATATATATATATATATATATATATATGCGGAGAATTGGCCGTGCAGGTATGGAACACGCTCTTCCGTCATTGCAAGCAGGTCCAAGCTGGTGGATGCTTCAACGATCTTCTCGCCACTTGGGGCAAAGCCTCGCACGGCCACCAGATCGTCGCAGCCGCCATCACGTGGGTCATGGGAAAAAATAGAAACAAATTCAGATACGAAGGACACCAACACACGGCTACCCAAATCTTTCGGGAGGACTTACGACAAATCTACAAAGTTAGCAAACTCTGTAAACATGGTCAGGAGGTCTTTTGTTAATCCTTGCTCTCCTAGTCTCGGGGCTCAGAGCGGGTCTTCACTCATGGTACCTTCTTTTCAGTCTTCTTTTGTGCTTGTTAAGGCTTCGACATTTTGCGCCATGTTATGAATGTAATTAGAGAGTTTGATTAATATATATATATATATATATATATATATATATATATATATATATATATATATATATATATATATATTGCTCTCCTGGTCTCGGGGCTCAGAGCGGGTCTTCACTCTTGGTACCTTCTTTTCAGTCTTCTTTTGTGCTTGTTAAGGCTTCGACATTTTGCGCCATGTTATGAATGTAATTAGAGAGTTTGATTAATATATATATATATATATATATATATATATATATATGCAAAGAATTGGCCGCGTAGGTATAGAACACGCTCTCCCTTCATCGCAAGCAGGTCCAAGCCGGTGGATGCTTCAACGATCTTCTCGCCACTTGGGGCAAAGCCTCGCACGGCCACCAGATCGTCGCAGCCACCATCACGTGGGTCATGTTGAAAAATAGAAACAAATTCAGATACAAAGGAAACCAACACACGGCTACCCAACTCTTTCGGGAGGTCTTATGACAAATCTACAAAGTCAGCAAATACTGTAAACAAGGTCAGGAGGTCCTTAGTTAATCCTTGCTCTCCTGGTCTCGGGGCTCAGAGGGGGTCATCACTCTTGTTACCTTCTTTTCAGTCTTTTTTTGTGCTTGTTAAGGCTTCGGCATTTTGCACCTTGTTATGAATATAATTGGGGAGTTTGATTAATATATATATATATATATATATATATATATATATATATATATATATATATATATATATATATATATTTATATATATATATATATATATATATATATATATATATATATAATATATATAAAAAATATATATATATATAAAATATATATATATATATTTTTTTATATATATATAATATATATATATATATAAATATATATATATATATATATATATATATATATATATATATATATATATATATATATATATATATATATATATATATATTATATATATATAAATATATATATATATATAAATATATATATATATATATATATATATATATATATATATATATATATATATATATATATATATATATATATATATATATATATATATATAAATATATATATATATATATATATATATATATATATATATATATATATATATATACATATATATATATATATATATACATATATATATATATATATATATATATATATATATATATACATATATATATATATATATATATATATATATATATATATATATATATTTATATATATGTAAAAAAAAATGTATATGTATATATATATATATATATATATATATATATATATATATATTTATTTCCGATAAGAGAGCTTTATTGAATTTAAGGGAGCAAAAGTCCAAAATTACATGATAAGCAAATCAAAAGCTACATGAAATTCTTAGGAACATCTTTCTTGTGCTTGCACCGCTGTAGCGCCTTTGAAACTTGTCTTCGAACTTCTTTTTCCAGTTGGACCACTGTGAATGTGTACTCCTCGTACCGCCATTTATTCCTATTTTTCCAAAGTACCCACATGATAGCACCAACCACCACTTCTTTCAAGTGTAAGTTAGGTGGTCTCCACCAAGCGCCAAAGCGTTGAAGGAAAGTCAGGTTCGGCATGGGCATCCCGAAATAAGCGCTGATCATACTCCATACCATCGATGCTAGATCCCCCTCATGGAAAATATGCTCCAATGATTCTTCGGCTGGCTGCACACAACAATGACACTTGGATGGTAGCTAAAAACCCATCGTACGTACCTTGTCGTCTATTGGCAGTTTGCCATACAATATATGCCAAATAAGAATGGACCACTTCACTGGCATACACGAGCTCCATATATGTGCAAAATGATCATGATTTGGTGCTGGTATCCGTATTGCCGCCCAAGCAGCCGAGACAGTGAACCTACCAGAGGTGGTCGACGTCCAAAGCCAATCCCCATTGTCTGCTTGGACAATATGTTGTGCCGAAAGTTCACGTCCACGAAGAAGGCGACGCCAAATATGAGAACATTTCTGAGGAGCGCCTGCCTCCTCCAGGGTCTGGAATTTGCAGTAGCGCGCGCGGATGAACCGTTGCCACAGGCCATCTCTAGTTTTCAACTTCCACCACAACTTGACAGTAAATGCATTCATCGTTTCTTGTAAGCTTCGCACGCCCAGACCAGCTTCAACAATAGGCCTCGCCATGGATGGACAACTTGACCATATATGCTTCTGAAAGCCCTCCGCGGAGCCCCAAAAAAATCTTACGAACATGTCTTCAAGACGATTAAGAACAGTTTGTGGCGGATTGCAGGCCGCTAATGTATACATAGGAATTGAAGTCAGCACCGATTTAATAAGTGTCAACTTACCTCCATATGATAACGTCTTTTGCTGCCAACCTTCGAGTCGCCGTCTTACTTTTTGGATAAGATCCTCATATATGGTAGCACTCCTCATGCCCACCGTCATCGGACAACCAAGATATGTGAAAGGAATAGCAGCAATCCCGAACCCCGTAATGGCTCTCAGCTCATCCTGTCTCTCAAATGCTTGAGGCACATAAATTAATGATTTGGCCGCATTGATTTGCTGTCCCGAGACACGCTCATAGCGGCGCAGAAGACCATATATCAACTGAACAGATCGGATATCCCCTGAGGACAATATCAATATATCATCAGCAAAAGCCAAATGGCTTATCGCTGGGCAACCGCTAGGGGCATAATAATGAGAGAAAGACTTGTTCTGCAGCAGTAAGTTAAGGTTACGCGAGAGGACTTCAGCAGCAAGAATGAATAAAGCTGGAGAGAGGGGATCACCCTTGCGAACTCCCCTAAAAGCCTTGAAATATCCAGACGGAACACCATTGATGATTGTTGAATACCATATATTATTAATTAGTCTGAAAATCAAACTAATCCATTTCTCATCAAAACCAAACCGCCTCATAACTGACATAAGAAAACCCCAGTCTAACCTGTCATTAGGCTTTGGTCATATCCAGCTTTATAGCTATATTGCCCCCTCGATGCTTCGTGTTCATCATGCTAATCATCTCCTGTGCAAGAAGGATATTATCAACAATTTCCCTTCCCTGCACGAAACCACTTTGTTCCAATGATATCAATCTTGGAAGGATGGCACTCAGTCTTCGTGCTAACAGTTTGGATATAATTTTATTCAGCACATTACAAAGACTAATCGGCCTGAAGTCCGACATCGAAGAGGGATTATTATGCTTAGGGATCAATACCAGAGCCGTGCTTGTAATAGCTTTGGGCAGCTCGAAACCATCCATGAACAAAGAGACGGCCTCAACAATATCAGTAGCAATAATGTCCCAGTATTTAACAAAGAATAGAGCAGTGAAGCCATCCAATCCCGCAGCACTCTCAGCGTCTATACTCTTGAGTGTATCAATTATCTCCTCCCTAGACGCTGTAGCAGTAAGCATATTGTTGTCCTCAAATGTAACAAGATTAGGGATTGCCTGCATAAGCTCCTCATCTGCACCCATTGCACCACATTTGTATTGCTCTTCATAGTACTCATTAGCCACCCGCTGTATATCCCCAAGGTCTTCCCTACGGACACCATTCGTATCAAGGATGTGATGGATATGCAATTTGTGCTGCTTGTTATTGACACAATCATGAAAATATTTTGTGTTGCGGTCACCTTCAACATCCCATCTGAGGCATGCTTTCTGCTTCCAGAACGAATCAACAATGCAGTGCTTTTGTTTCAACATAGCCGTAGCTTTCTTCAATGATGTCCGGTTCAAACTGGACCTGTCACTGTCGAAAGCCAACTCCACTGCAATTACTTGATCCTCCGCCTTAGAAACTTCCTGGAATATATTGCCAAACGCTCGATGACTCTAAGTAGATAAGGCATGCCCGCAAGCAGTCAGACCCAAGCAAACCCTAACGACCCCATTGGGGTATGTAACCGAACACCAAGCCTGTTCAACCACCTGCATAAAATCTGCATGATTAACCCAAAAAGCAAGGAATTTGAAGCTACGACGACCACCATCCTATTGGGAAATGAACTTAATGAGAAGTGGAGCGTGATCAGATTCCGTCCTGTTTAAATGATCCTCTATGGCTAGGGGAGCCATTCGAAGCCATTCGCTCGACACCAGCATCCTATCCAGCCTAGAGCCTTGCCTGTCCCCCTCCTTAGATTTGAACCAAGTATACTTGCTTCCAGAGTATGGTAACTCCGTTAGTCCCGCAGCTGATTGAAAATTAACAAAATCCTGAATAGAGATCATACATGGATCCCTCCCACCAATTTTCTCATCCAAGCGGGATATTGCATTGAAATCTCCCCCCACCGCCCATGGAAGACAGTGTAATGTTCGAATAAATAGCAGCCTGTCCCAAAGATCACGGCGACATTCCTTCTTGCTATGGCCATGGATGAAAGAGAACATAACTGGCGTAGGCAAGAGCTCATTTTGAAAAAAACAGTAAGTGCTTGATCAAAATCATCTAGTGTGGATAGTAGACAACCAGACCTAGCCATAACCCAAATGTTTCCTCGACTGTTGCACACCGCCGAAGCAAAACCAAGCTTGAGTTTATACTGAGTTAATTGGGAATTCGACACTTTCGGCTCAATCACAGTAAGCAACTGAACCTTGTTCACCCGACAAAGGTTCTTCAATCTTTTAAAAGCCAGTTTATTTGCTACCTCTCTAATATTCCAACAAAGATTGTTAAGCATTTGAGAGGGGTTGTGGTTTATCGGATTTAATGTTGGAAGTTTTTGAACGGAGAACACGGTCCGTCGGCTCCGGAAGTTTCTTCCTCCTCGCCTACGACGGTGGTTGGGCAGACGGTGGTTAGGCAGCTTCTTTCGACCTCCTCTTCCTTTCATGTGCTGCATCAGCTTCATCGGCCCATCTACATATCTCCCCTTCCTCTTCACTATCGACTGCAACCCCTTCGCTACCAACTTCATCTCCTTCTCTAGCAGCGGCATCTCCTTCCGGCGTGCTAGGTTCGTCATGGGCATCCGCTGTAGTAAAACTTTCCCCACCCTCATTCGGGAGGGCCAAACCCTTTTCAGTCTCCGGCTCCCTAATCGGGACAGTCCCATCGTCATCATGGATGACTGGAGTAGTCCCATCAAGGTTGGGGGCTAAAATTTCTTCCGCATTTGAGCTGATTGGTTGACGGTCATCCTCTTGGGTTTGATGCTCCAGGTGGGTGGGTGATGCATGCACAGGCTCAACCTGAGTGTTGGATGTACCAATAACTTCACGTTGGAGTATGTGAGTCACTATAGGGGTTTTCTGGGTTCGGGGAGCAGGATCTTCATGTATGGGTTCTTTCCCTTTGTCTTTCTGTTTAATCTTGCAATTGTCAACTGCATGGCCTTGGTGACGGCAGTGAGAGCAATAAAGAGGCAAGTATTCGTATTCAATCAACTGCCAAAAACTACCACTTGGCAAATTAATCCTGATACGACGATGAAGTGGCTTCGAAGCATCTACTTCCATGAATAATCTAGCCATACTAGGTCGTGATAACTCCGCCGTTGCTTTATCAATTTTAAGAGGGTTCCCAAAAACTGAAGCAATAGCGAATAAGGCCTCCTTCGCATAGAGATGGTGAGGAAGGTTCGGTAGCGTAACCCAGATGGGAACTTTTGGTGATTCGTGGTTGGAGGAGAAATCGGGATCCCACTTGAAAACTCGCATGGGAGTGCCGGCGATATACCACACTTCCTTAGATCAGAGTCGAAGAAAATCCACCTCCGTGGATGGCCGGATCAGGACGTGTTTCTCAACGATGACGCCCGCCTTAATGGAGCCAGAGAACTCGAAACCAGAAAGTGCCTTCCGTATCATCTCGATCGGAGGCCGAGCATGGGAGAACTTCCCCACTAACGCAAAACATAGTGGATCAGAGAGGGCAGCTTCTTCCTCCACAGAAAAGGAGATTGCAGGAACACCTTTGAAGGAAGTAATTGTTCGTGGAGGGAGGGCAGAAGCTGGAGGCCCCATCACCCGCCTCCGCAAAAGACTTGGTCGCCATAACCTTAGACAAGATCAAACAGGTGGGACCACCGACCAAGAGGTTCAGGTGGCCCGGTTGGACGCCGGCCGGCCAGCGGCCACGCCGGTGTCGGTGGACAATGGATGAGGGTTTAGGGGGCGACAGAGGCTGCGCGAGTTTTCATATATATATATATATATATATATATATATATATATATATATATATATATATATATATATATATAGATATATATATATATATTTTTTTTTTTTTTTATTTATATATATAGATATATATATATATATATATATATATATATATATATATATATATATATATATATATATATATATATATATATAATATAAAAAAAAAATATATATATATATATATATATATATATATATATATATATATATATATATATATATATATATATATATATAGATATAAAAAAAATATATATATATATATAGATATATATATATATATATATATATATATATATATATATATATATATATATATATAAAATATATATATATATATATATATATAAAATATATATATATATATATATATATATTTTTATATATATTTTAAAAATATATATATATATATATATATAATATATATATATATATATATATATATATATATATATATATGTTTATATATATATATATATATATATATATATATATATATATATAAACATATATATATATATATGTTTATATATAAACATATATATATATATATATATATATATGTTTTTTTAAAGGAACCTCCCAATTTTATTGAACACAAGGCAAAAATGCTGAAGCCTTTACAAGTAAGCGCAAAAGGAAGATAGAAAACGAAAGTATGAACGCCTCTCGCTCAACGACCTAGAACAAAGTCAGTTGAGCAAGGATTTCCATAAACCCTCATGTCCATGTTTGCAGTTTTTGCTAACTTTGTGTGTCTGTCATAAAACCTTCCGGGTTAATTGGATGGACGAATATTGATGTCCCTCGTATCTGAATTTGTTTCAGTTTTTCCAAATAACCCACGTGATGGTGGCTGCAACGATCTGGTGGTCGTGTGAGGCGTTACTCCAAGTAGCAAGAAGATTGTTGTAGCTCCCACCAACCTGGTCCAGTCTACAACGATGAGAGTGCGCGGTACGATGAGAAAGTGCGGTCCAAACCTGCATAGCCAATTCTCCGGAGTAAAGAATGTGGTCCACAGTTTCTGATTGTCTCGTCGTACAGTAATAACATACAGAAGCTAAGCTGAAGCTGATGTTCTTGAGCGCGTCATTAGTGGGAAGCTTCTTGCAAAACGCTCTCTAAATAAAAAAGGACCATTTTTGGGGATACAGTGCTGCCAGAAAGGTCCAATGATAGGAGAAACCGAATGCATTACACTTCTGGTCGATGCTAAGGAAAAGGATCCATTGGCCAAAATAGACCACTGCAGAGAGTTTGGTTCTGTCCTGATCTTCACACCAGCAATGAGTAGCACATAAGTGGCCGCCTCCCCAATACATTCTCGAGCTCGCTCCCAGTTCCAGTCGCCCGAACAATCCTATAGATCTCTGATTGCGCTGTTGGAAGGGGCATCAAGGTTCTGGAGAAGGAGGTCATCCCCGGACCACCGTTCGTGGAATAGAGACGCTTCGCCGGTCCCTACCTGTAGGCGAATCAGAGGCTCTGCGAGACGCCTATCGTGCATGATACGATGCCAAGATTTGGAGGATATGCAATTGGTGGCTGCTAAGGACGGAAGAATGTGCATGTAATATCTGGCCTTTATGAACTTGGCCCAAATATTACTATTCACACGAAGCTTCTACCATAATTTTATCGAGCAAGAATCAACTACTTACGACAGTCTACAAAATCCAAGCCCGCCCTCATCAGTAGCTCTGGCCATGGTGTTCCAGCTGGCCCAATGGTGCTTATCTTTGCCATCGTAGTGCCCCCAATAAAAGTTAGCGAATAGGTTTTCAATGGTGGTGAGAACCTTCTTAGGGGGGAGCAAGAGGCTATGGTGTATATGGGGATGGAGAAGAGCACATACGGAATCAGAATAATCTTTCTGCCGGGAGATAAGATCGTGTTGTGCCATCCCTCCAGTTTTTTCCTAATTTTCTCTGCTATCCCTTCAAAAATGCTCACATTGGATCGACCGTACACTAACGGACACCCTAAGTAGAGGAAAGGTGGATACATAACTGAGAAGAAAGTGATGTTGGTGAGAGAGGTAGAATGCTCTCTGTTGGTCTTATGGTGAACATAGATGACACTTTTGTTGGGGTTGATGCGTTGGCCCGAGCATTTTTCATATCTTTTCAGAGTGTTTTGAACCACTTCCACAAACCCAATATCGTCGGAGGAGAAGATGAGGATATTGTCAGCATATGCCAGGTGGGCGATGATCGGGCAGCCGCTAGTGGTGTAAAAATGCTAGAAGTGGGGGGTACTCGCCATTTTGTTAAGATTTTTGCTCAGCGCTTCTGCAGCTATGATGAAGATGGTGGAAGATAAAGGGTCTTCTTGTCTGACATCGTGGCTAGATTTGAAAAAGCCCTCAGCTTGGCCATTAATAATCGTCGAGAACCACGAATTACTGATCGATCTCCACACTATATTGGTCCATGTTTCAAAAATCCCGAATGCCCGAAAAACCTAAATCATGAATTTTCAGTCCAGGCTATTGTATGCCTTCTCCATGTCCAGCTTGATAGCAATATTCCCGCCCCTTGATGGTAATTTCATGCACATGATCATTTCCTATCCAACATGATGTTGTCTAAGATGTTCATGCCACGAACAAAACCACTCCATTCTTTGAAGATAATTTTGGGGAGAATCCCGATCATGTAGTTGGCAATAATCTTTGAGATAATTTTGTTGGTGAAGGTGCACAAGCTTATAGGGCAAAAGTGTTTGAAGGTCTTCAAGTTTTCCTACTTGGGGATAAGAATATTGTTAGCGCATAAAATCGATCTGGGGTACTTGGCTCCTTGGAAAAAGGCGGTGGCCGCCTCGTGAATATCCTACTTGATGATGTCCCAACAAGATCTAAAGAACACACCTGTGAATTTGCCAGGTCTGAGAGTGCTATGCTCGTTTAGAGCCCAAACGGCGCCTTTGACTTCTTGCTCGAAAGGGGGGAGTTGCAACTGTATATTGTTCCTTTCTTCTATCAGACGAGGGATCTTTGCTAGGAATTCCTCATCCTTGCTGATGGCTTCGTTGGTGAACTACTGTAAATAGAAATTACCAGCAGCCTATTGGATACCCCATTGATCTTTAATGATGTGCCCGTTCTTATCTACGATTTTGTGTAGGTTGAGCTGTTGACTGCGCCCCTTGACACAGGAGTGGAATCTGTCTCCTTCGCTGTCCCAAGTCAGACTAGCTTTTTGTTTCCAGAATTCTCCCTCGACTTTTAGTCTAAATCTGGTGAGGTTGATGGAGGCATGGGTCGCAGGGGATCTATCGGAAGCGAACAAAATTTTTGTACAGGTAACTTCATCCTCAACAATGTAGACGGCCTAGAAAATATTGCCAAAGGCCTCCTTACTCCAAGCAGTGAGAGCTTTCCTAGCGGCTTTAAGTTTGTTCGCCACCCGTACCAGGGGGTCGATGGCGTCAGCACCACTCCATGCGGTGGCAACGGTGTTCATAAACTAAGGGTGGTGGCTCTAGAAGTCATGGAAGCAGAAACTTTTCTTGATCTGGTTTGATTTGCTACTGATTTTTATGAGGAGAGGGGAGTGGTTCGATTCTGTCATATTGAGATACGAGAGACAGGAGTTGATCATTATATCTGACCACTTCGAGTTGATGAAGGTACGGTCAAGGCGAGAATATTGCTGTCGAGCACTGTCTTGCATGTTGCACCAGGTGAATGTGATGCCAGTGTACGGAAGAGAAATAAGGTGGGCACTAAAATGAAGCTGTTGAAGTTATGGATGGTTGACGGAGGAGAAGGTCGACTACACGACTTCTACTCTCTGCAGGTGACGGCGTTGAACTCCCCAACACAAAGCCATAAGAGATTGATGTGGTTCAGATGGGCGTCCTACAGGTGTTCCTATAGATGTTTGTATTCGAGGATGTCGCAGCTGCCATGGACGGCAGACAAGAGAGAACGGGTATTGAGCATGGGATGTTCTACCCAATACGAGAGAGCCTGCCTCGAGTCTTGGATGATGCCCAGCTTTATGTCGACTGTAAAGAGGATCCAAATATCATGGCAGCCGATAATAGCCGAGGAGAAGCCTAACTACAACTGGATGGACCTTAATTTGTTAGAGGGAATTTTAGGTTCGATAATCACTAAAATATTGATATTGTGAATTCTCTTGAGACTGTTTAATCTTCTCAAGGTGCATTTGTTCGCAAGTTCTCTAACATTCCAAGAGAGGATATTAAGCATTGAGGTTGCTGAGGAGGGAGGATTTGGTGAGCTTCATGGCTGACCTAGTGGTCATGGTCATGGCCTCTTTAGCACGTCTTTTGCTTAGTTTTTTTGGGGATGGGAGCGTCTTTTCTATCCGCCTTAGTGATTCCGACATTGTCCTCGTTCAGGTCCATGTAGACTTCTCCGACTATCTCGGCCAATGCTCTGAAGTAGTTGTTCAAGGTGGTGATGCCAGCGTCAATGGCCAGTTGCATCCTAGCCACTGGTGCTTGACTTATTTCGGCCAGGGCCTCCGCATGAATGCCTCTCACATTGTTGGGAGTAGGAGGGGCTTCTTTGTCGGCGGGTTGGAGCTCCTCTATGTTCATGGGTTTGGAGAGATTTTTCGATGATATAGGCTCCGTAGGTATCTCTGCTTCCCTTCCGAGAGCATCACTGTTGCCTATTCCCCCTTCTGTGCTGTGGTCTTCAGTATCTGTGATCTATGTGACATCAGTGGGGGCCAAAGCGAGGATATCGAATTTATTGGTGAGGTTAAGGGCTGGGGCTTTGTAGGGCTCAATGGCGCTTCCCGGGGGAGTTTGTTCTTGGGTAAGGGCTTTTCCGGTGTTGCCTTCAAACGAGATGTAGGAGTTAGGTAAAGGAAGTATAGGAGATTGGTGTGGTTTCTTGGGCTCTTGATAATGTGCCACCTTTTGGAAAATTTTCTTCATTAGTTTTGGATGCTTGTGAAAACAATGTTCGGCGAGGTGACCAGCCATATGACAGTGTTTGTAAAATATGATGTTGTTATAATATAAGATTTATTAGGTGTGTATCTTGTTGCCGAGCAAAATTTGTATAAACATGGGGAGGTCTTTCGATAAGTCGAGTTCTATGCAGATTTTGGCATAGTTTCCATTGGATAGGTTACGGGTTTCTTTCGCTATGGCCACAAACGTCTCGAAGGAGTTGGCGATCCTCTTCAAAGCTGCAGGGGCAAAACATATGAGGAGAAGGTTCGGGTGGGTGACACAGGCAAATACGATCGTTGAGTCTTCTTTGGGGTTAAAATTCGATGACCATTTGACAATTTTCATGGTGTGAGAGTCTATCCTGCCAGTGTCTCTTGACAAAACGTTCATGTTGTCGCTCTCCGAGGATAGATGGAGGAATAGATGTTTAGGATCCATGGGTGCCACCCTGAAACTCGAGGAGAGACCCCAGCTGGCGATCATTTCCTGGACCTGTGACAGCTTTGAACATCTACTGGAGAATTTAAGAACGAAGGTATGTGGGGACGTGGCAAATCAGAAGAATATTTCAGCAGTAGAGAAAGGTACCAGGATCTCATGTAATTCTGATGAGTGAGAGTATTCGATGTCTGGCAGCTCAACTTCTGATCTAGGAGTGAAGTACTGGCTCACGCGGACCGGTCTGCTGATGTTAGCATACGACAGAGCAGGGAGAAGAGGTGGTTGGAGCGCCATGAGTGGATGGCCTGAAGGGAGAGCCTGGGGATACTCATGTCCAATGGAAGGTTCTGCCGTCGGTACGTAAGTGCTAACAGAAGGCACCGACGAACCGGCATCAGCCGTGGATGGGGCCTAGCGCCAAACGGCGGATCATCCTGGGTAGGTGGTGCCACCTCACCATGCACTAAGATCAACAACGGTGGGGACGGCACAACCCAAGGGCGCACGCCAAGGAAAGGATTAAGGGAAAGGATAAGCGCTGGATGGCCCCTAGCACCAATCACCCTCACCGGGACTGGGTGCACTGCTGCATCAGAAGCGGAGTGCTCGATGAGGGTATGAGGACCGTGCCACTTGAGCGGAGGAGGTCACGCCTCCAAAGGGAGGGAAGTGTGCTCCACCTAGAGGGAGATATGTGGCGCCAAACAAGGAGGAAGTGGCAGCGCCACTAACAGAAAGGGAGGCCGTGTCACTCTCCATTCCAGAAATACATAAATTTTTGATTTTTCTGTATATGGTATCTGGCACCTATATCTTGATTGCATATATCATGTATTTATAACTGGTCATGGCATGGAACGGTATCTCGTCGCGGATTAGTGTGCCACCCCTTGTCCTTGTCTGGTTGTAGGCGTGGCTCACTGCTTCGATGATAAGATTTCTTGACCGTGTTGTGGTTAGGATTTTTTATTTAATTAATTTAATTAGTTCTATCTTGTAGCATTTAACATGTCATTAGTCATATGCTTAGTTTATGTTAAGAATAGGGTTTTTATAAGTCAACCCAACCCTACTATATATATTCTTTTCCCTCTCTCTCTCGTTATAACTGTCATTTTCTTCCTCAAAAAAACTTTTAGGCAAGTACATCTTGCATAAATGAGAGACCACTTGCATTTTTCATTTTTTTGTTATTTCTTTGATATTATTAGTCTAGATTGTTTATCTCTTCATCCTTTACAAGTTTAGTTCTTGGAGTTTTTGATTTTAATGGCTAATTTTGTATAGATATAAGTTTGTAAAACTAGGTTTTTATTCATTTTCATAGTTTTGATCTATCATACTTGGTCGTTTTTAAATACTAGTCATTTTATGTTGTAGAGAATTTGATTTCATCCAAATTTGGCTTTTGAACCACTTGATTTCAACTTCGTACAAAGAAGTTATGCCATTTTTCCTGTTAATTAGTTCCCCACACCTTTTAGTGTTGTCGGGACGATGAACAGTGTAGCGCACAGTATTTTTGCCGTGCACCGTACTTGTGTCGTAGGTATTTTTGACCACCCGTGCACCGTGCTTGACCGCATCCTGCGTCGTGAGCAGTTTTGCCCGTACACACAGTGTGTTTTGCGAGCGGTGTGCTGACCGCGTGCCGTGCATGCACGCACCGTGCACCATGGACAGTTTTGCCCGCGTGCGCAGTGCACCTGTGCACGAATCACCCTAAATGACTGTTGTTGCCCGTTTGAGCTATTTTCTAGCTAGAATCTTGTAAAACTCAAAACATGAACGTTGTAGATCTTTCTCTTGGCTTCAAGAATCTTTATGTCTCACTTTTATTGGATGACCTTGACTTCCTGTCTTGACCTTAGCGTGCCATGAATGTTTGAGACTTGTGTGTCCTATGTGACTTCTATGTCACGAGGGGTCCATGTGACTTTCTGACTTTACCATGCTCTCGACTTGATTACCTTTATACGTGCTGGTACCTTTTCTAAGTTTGTATTGAGGTACAATATTAGTGTACATCACGATGCTATTTAATGAGTGCATTGAGGTGTGACTCTGCGTGCTAAGTGATCATTCGTGTTATATGTCAATATATGCATACTTTCCAGCACAGTCATGGTAATTGGTCAGTAATAGTGTCATGGTATATTGATTGTTGTTTGAGGCATTACACTAAGCATGGATCTAGATTTGGGACTCCTTGAGCCGATGTGTATTCATACTTAGGGTATACGTACTATGGTACGACATTTAGGAGGATGATCATGTGACCACGGCATGGGATTCCAAGATCAACATCGGGTTAATCTAAGCAGCTTAAATTAGTAGAAGCATTGGGAGGGAACAGAATCTCGAGATCGTACGTTACCAACTACCCTAGGTCCTATCCTAACGTGTCGAGTTGGCTACCACGAATACAGTTTCATCCGCCTATATGGATGACTATATCCGACTCCTACGTGCTATGTGTTATATGTTTTAGCACGGTAGCCTTACGGGAGACCGGTGCATAATCAAAGTGCTACATGTATATATATATATATATATATATATATATATATATATATGGATTGACTAGCCCTGTTTGGATACGATACGATCTGTGGATTCCTATATATTGCATTACTGGGATAACCCAAACAAATCATAGAAAGCCTTAGGATTGATTGCCCGCTTGTAAACTGACTTGTTTGTGATATGTTTTCTTCTGTTAGCAAATGTGAAACATGGACTATCGTGGTGCATCGTCCAACCCATTTCCTTGTTTGGTAGTTTGGTTGTTGGATTGGGCTATTATGCTGCGATAGGCTATGGACCAAAGTTACGATCAGAAGCCCTTCACTTGTCCATGGTTATATGATATATCTTATCTCGGCACGATATTAGCACCGTTTGTCCTTGTTTGGTTGTAAGGGTGTCGTACTGTCTTGATGATGTGGAATAAGCCTATAACTCTTGAATCGGGTCTTAATTTACTCATTGGGTTTTGTCTTATTTATTATGTGCTCCCTTGTGGTACTTGACCCCACTGGTTTTGTTTGGCCATATATCGTAGCAATGCCAAATGATCCAGCCTTCTATCCGAATAATGGTGCACACCAGGAGTATGGGCCCCAGGGACCATGAGTGGGTTTCTTCTTCACCGCTTTCATATCTTTCATTTTGTACTTGGCGTTTAGCCACCGGCACCTGTTAGCCAGATGTTCTGGACATTTAGCTCCTTACATAATTGTGATTAAATCAGACTACAGCTGACTATTATTATGTACTATTGACTCTCGGTACTAGTTTATCCTTCTGTGTAGATAGTCTCATGAATCATTTTGATGAAGCGTCAGGGACTCCTTACTGCTTTGTTTTATAAGATCATTATTACTGCTTCTTGGTTGATTGATTGAGACATTGATGCTCTGTGAGACCATAGGAGACTTGATTGTAGCATGCACCCCTAGTCTCTTGACAGCCACAATCGCTGTATGACATTTTGTACCTTATACGGGATAGCTGGCCTAGTCCGTCCTAGTATTTTGGTACTGGGGTATGACAGGCCGTGCCACCTATCATTGTGCGCAAGTTAGGAGAGACAGAATTCAAATTCGAATTCAAAAATAGAAGGACGGAGCGAGAAGAAGGGGTAGGGGGAGCAAAAAAGGGGGCAGCCGATAGGGAAGGGGTCGAAAAGTGGCAGCAGAAGATACGCTAAAGGGAGGGGCAGCGGACAGCCAAGTCAAGGCCACGACAGAGGTTACATGACGGAAAGCGGAGGGGGCGGGGGGCTACCGCAGAGGAGCGGCGACCGCCGGTGGCGTCGGGCCGAAGAGAAACAGTTAGGCCTCCGACCAAGGGGAGGCGGAGGGGAGGCCAGCTGGAGGCGTCAGAACACAGAGGGGCGATCCGGAGGGGGCCACCCCACCGAAAAGCGAAGCGAGCAACGTCGTCGTGGAGCCGGGGAAACATCGAGCGGGAGAAGGGGGAAGGGAGACACCGAGGGGAACGACGCCGAAAAAAACAAGCAGGACAGCGCCAAAGGGTGCCGGAGAGAGGAGCCAAACCAAAACCCAAGAAGGACCACCCATCGCAGGAGGCAGCAGGTGGCTGCCTGCAGGAGGGGCAGACGCTAGGTCACCCGCTGATCGCCCAGAGACCCCAAATCCTGCCATCTCTAAATACATATAAAAATAAATAAATAAATAAATAAATAAATATATATATATATATATATTAGAACCAAAGCTTTGTTGAAGTATCAGGCGCAAAATGTCGAAGCCTATACAAGTAAGCGCGTCAAGCGCGAGCTGAAACACTACAAACAAAATAAAATACTGCCAGAGGTAGAAAGACTCCGCTAGCTGGACAAAGCCATCCAAAAAAAGTTCGCGGAGTGAGAGCATCGCCTACCAATCTTAGCGATTTGCCGAAGGGACTCCCGGAACAGCTAGTCAGGATTGTATTGGTGACCTTCATATCTGAATTTGATTCGGTTCTTCCAGAGAACCCAAATGCCCGTGGGTACGATGATCTTATGCCCGTAGGAACCGCCCTAGCTGGCGAGGAGATCGTTGAAGCCCCCAGTATGACGGTCGTGCTTGCAAAGGTGAGAGATGTTGGCCCAAAATTGAGAGGCGAGCTCACCGGACAGCAGAACATGCTCGACGGTTTTTGGACAGTGAGAGGAGCAACAATGGCATTTGGATGCGAGGCTGAATCTGATAGAGTTATTGGTACGCCCCGATCACGCATAGTCCTTTTCGTCCTCGCTTCGGACTCTGTGAAACCGTTCGTCCTCGCTAAGACGTGATGTCGTGCTAGCCTAAGTTGCGCTTGCACAAGGCCAAGACCTGAAGCAAGATAAGATAGGCAAGAATGACAATACGCAGCGGAATATATTGCCGATAATGAGGCAGTAGCGGACATATTTTAGAATACAAACCTTAAACACAATGATAACAAGAAAAAAATTCTCTTTATTGATTTCATTTGAATAGATTGCAAACTCTCGATTCTTTCTGATACAATGTTACATTCTTTTAGGACTTTACAGATTACAATAATCCCTTTCCCATACATTACATCCCTTTATATACAAAACCAACTCTTGCAATAGATGTCATCTCTTGGCATCTTTTTTGATTTTTGGCTCCTGAGGATGAGGCTCGGGCTATCACTTTGGACTATCCTTCTCGATGCATATTGCACCTGCATGCAGACTGATGGTGGATCAGTATATCAGCATACTGGTGATTGTGAACAAAGAGCTACATTTGTCTGAAACGATCATTGTTCATTTAGTGAGAAAATATTTCTTGTGATGTGATCTTGCTACTCTTTACCTATGTTCATTTCATGCATACAGAGTCAGTTTACATCTCTTTTGAAAACATCTTTGAAAAGCCAAAGTTCATTCCAGTTTATTTAGAGCATGCAAGGTTCTCTTGATCAAGGCAACATTCATTTCATAGCAAGGCAACATGTGAATTCTCTTAAAGCATACTCAATAATTTACTATCTTGTTATTAACAATAGCATTCAATCAAAAACTCAGATTCTTATTAGGCGTAAGCGAATCAGCAAATGAGACTTCGTCCACTCATCCAGATTAATCGTCTTCTGTTGTAGAGCCGGCAATCTGATTTCTCTGTATATCTAGTGCCTTCGCAGAGTGGGGTACTACAGTTAAGGGAGTCGTCGGTAGGAAGCTTCTTGTGGTACGCTCTCCAGAGCAGGATAGACCATTTAGTAAGAATACAGGACTTCCAGAAAGGGACGATGATGGGGGACGGCACACCGATGCCGCAAACCACTGTCTTGGCCGACGCCAAAGAGAAAACATCGTCGGGCTTAGGGGTCCATTGTCAGGTATCCGGGACATCGAGGAGGTGCAAATCAGCGGCGGTGAGTCTGACATCTGCCTCCGCACCAAGCCAGTCTCTGATCCTGTCCCATCTCCAACCCGAGTCGGAGTCCCATAAATCTTATATCGTATGTTTCGGAGGGGTGTTCGAGGTTTGTTGGAGTGCAACATCGCCAAGACAAAGTTCGTGGCACATTGACGAACTTTTGTTGCCAAGCCGAAGGCGGATGTGGTGTTCTGCTAGATGACGCCCATGAAGGATACGGCGCCAGGATGCTGACGATCCGTTGTTAGTGACCGCAGTAACGGGATGGGAATAACGAAAGTATCTGGCCGTCATGAACCTGGTCCAGATAGAGGAGTCCGTTCGGTGCTTCCACCACAGCTTCGTAGAGCAAGCGTCAACGACGTTCGATAGTTTACTGAATCCTAGCCTTCCTTCGTTAGTCGGTCTAGACATGGAGTCCTAGCCGGCCCAGTGATGCTTGTCCTTCCCGTTGGAGTTGCCTAGAAGAAGTCGGAAAAGAGTGATTCTAATGAGGATAGGACCTTCTTGGGGGGGAGCAAATGACTAGAGTATAGATGGTGATGGAGGAGAGGGACACGCTTGATTAGAATCATCTTTCTACCCGAGAAAAGGGTCACGTTGTGCCAACCCTTGATTTTCTTCCTGATCTTGCTCACCACGGTGTCGAAGACGCCGGAGCTCGCTTTGTCGTACTCCAACGGGCATCCTAAGTAAGAGAAAGAAGGGTAAGTGGTTGAGAAGGAGGTTAAGTTAGAAAGAATAGCCAAGTGGTTCTTGTCAGCTTTGTGGTGGGTGTAGATGACTCTTTTGTTGGTGTTGACTCGCTGCCCCGAGCACCTAGTATATTTCTCGAGCGTTCTGTGAACCATCTCGACCGACCCAATGTCACCAGAGGAGAAGATGAAGATGTCGTCCGCATAAGCCAGGTGGGTGATGAGAGGGCAGCCGGTGGTGGTATTGAAGTGATCCAATCTGGGGGTGTTAGCCATGCTGTTGAGGTTTCTACTGAGAGCGTCGGCTGTGATGATAAAGATGGTGGAAGATAGGGGATCACCCTGTCTGACCCCTCTGCTAGATTTGAAGAAACCCTTTGCTTGCCCGTTGATGACCGTGTAGAACCAAGAGTTGCTTATGGATCTAAAAATGACGTCGATCCAAATTTTGGAGAAGCCGAAGGCCCAGAAAACCCAAATGATGAACTGCCAGTCCAGACGATTATAGGCCTTCTCTATGTCGAGCTTGATGGCCACATTTCCCTCCTCTGACTGGAATTTTCATGCATGTTATCATTTCTTGCGCTAATAGGATGTTGTCGGTGATATTCCGGCCCGGGATAAAATCGCTTTGTTCTTTGGATATGATATTGGGGAGGATGATAGACATGCTGATCGCGATGATCTTCGATATGATCTTATTTGTGAAGTTGCATAAGCTGATGGGCCAGAAGTCTCTGATGGTCTCTCGGTTGTCTGTTTTGGGGATGAGGATGAGGTTAACGCAGGAGATGGAATTGGGGTATCTGGCGCCTCGAAAGAAGGCGACCGTAGCCTCGAGGATGTCAGGCTCATTGATGTCCAAGCAGCATCGGAAGAACATACCAGAGAAACCATCGAGCCCGGGGGCGCTGTGCTCATCGAGGTCCCACACAGCCGATCTGACTTCTTCCGCAGAGGGTGGGGTCAGAAGCTGATCGTTCTCGCGTGCGCTGATCAAGTATGGGATCTTGGCCAGGAAGTCCTCATTCCTGGTGATGACCTCTTTAGCGAACAATTTGGAGTAGAAATTGGCGGCGGCCGTATGGATGCTCCGCTGGTCTTTGAGTAATATGCCATTATCGTCGGTGATTTGGTGCAAGTTGAGCTGTTGCCTGCGGCCTTTAACACAGAAGTGGAAGAAGTAAGAATTTATGTTCCCTTCTGCGTCTCAGGTCAGTCTGGCTTTCTGTTTCCAGAATTCGGTCTCCACCTTCCGCCTAGATTTGAGGAGGGCTCTGGTGAGGTTGAGCATAGCGCGGTTCTCTGGGGAGCAGTTGGAGTCATACAGGTGCTCTGCCCGGATGATGTCATCCTCAGCAATCTTTATCGACTAAAAAATGTTTCCGAAGGCGCTTCTGCTCCAAGTCGAAATCGCTTTCCTAGTGGCTTTTAGTTTATCCGCCACGTAGGCGAGGTGGTCGGTGGTGGTGGTAGAGCTCCAAGCGGAGGCCACGACATACCAGAATTGAGGGTGTTGGCTCCAGAATTCAAGAAAACAAAACGGTTTCTTAATAAGGTTGGAATTGTTGTTGTTCTCGATCAGAAGAGGGGAGTGATTTGATTCGGTGGGTTTAAGGTGGGATAGATTGGAAATGAGATCTGTATCGGACCAACGATTGTCGACCAGCGCACGATCGAGATGGGAGTATTGTCTTCGGGCCCCTTTTTGCATGTTACACCAAGTGAAGGCGTTACCGGAGAAAGAGAGTGGGGACAAGTGTTCGTTGAAGATGAAGGAGTTGAAGTCATTCATGGCCTGCTGTGGGGGTGGGCGGCCCCGGACTTCTCGTCTCTACACGTGAGCGCGTTAAAGTCGCCAATGTAAAGCCATAGAAGGTTGTTAAGGTGTTAGTAGGTGTCTACAAAGTTGCCTAAAGGTGCATGAGCTCAGGGATGTCGCAGCTGCCGTGGACGGCTAAGATGAGGGTTCGAGATTGGAGGATGGTGTGTTCGACCCAGCAAGAAAGTGCCTGCTTCGAGTCATAGATGGTGGCAAATTTGCATCCTGCGAAAAAGAGGATACAGATGTCGTTGTAGCCATCCACAGCAGCTGAGAAGCCGAGGTACAGCTGAATGGATTTGAGTTTTTTGTAGGGGATTTTGGGTTGGATGATGACTAAGATGTCGATATGGTAGATTTTCTTTATGCTGAGTAATTTGCTCAAGGTAGGTTTATTGCTGAGCCCTCTAACATTCTACGACAGGATGTTAAGCATTAGGAGGGAGGCGGAGGGATTGGTTGTTGAGCTTCGCGGCTGACCATGTGGTCATGGGCGTGGGCTCGATGCCGTGATTTTTTTTTTGTTGTGATAGATGTTGTTGCTTGATGATGCTGTGGGGGGCGACCGTCGCTCCGGGTTGTCTATTAGCGTTATTACCAGGATCTACTGGCTGGGTGGCTCCGTCGTCTTTGAACTCTATCATCACGCAGAGGGGGTTGCCGGGGTCAAGGAATCCGGCTTCCAGGGCTTGTTGAAGCCTGTCAGCAAGGGCAAGGTCGATGTGGTCCGGGTCTGCGTCAGAGACGGTATTGGTGATGAATGGAGAGTCTACTATGCTGGTGAAGGCTGGATGGAGGATCATGGCATGCTGGTCCTCCTCTTCTCCAACAGAAGAAGCGATGGCGGGAGCGGCCTCGCTGTCGTCGGACAGGTTCGTGCCGGGAGGGGAGCTCTCCAAGTTGTCGGCAGGGGGGAGAGCTGAGGGTGTCGAACTAGTTTTTGAGAGAGATGGCTTGAGGCTTTGGGGGAATGCTGGTTGTTGAGAGGGGTGGCTGGATGGTGGGAGTAATGACTGGTAACTTGGGGGGTATGCTAACTGAGTTAGACGGTAGAAGAGAGCGGGGGCTGGGAGTGTCATCGCTGTCTTCAAAGTGGGAGTGTTTGTTGGGGCAGGGAAGGATCGGGGCTGAGGGTGGGGCAAGGATCTTCTTCTGGGAGAGGGACTTTCGGTGGGGTTTTTTCTTCAACTCCGGGTGTGCCCTGAAGCACAGCCGGGTGGGGTGACCTTGAATCTGACTGTGCTTGCAAAAAAAATGATGTTGTTGTCGTACACCAGCGCCTGGGAGAGCGACCGGCTCCTGGTTTCTAACTCAATATGGATGGGGGGATCGGTGTTGAGGTCGAGTTCCACATATATCTTCGCGAAGTTTCCTTTCGTGAGATTGCAAGTATCGTTGATGATGGCTACAAGTGACCCAAAGGAGCTGGCGATTCTCTTTAGAGCAGCAGAGGCAAAGCATACAAGGGGGAGGTTGGAGAGGGTGATCCACGTCGAGAAGATAGATGAGTCAACTTTGGGGTTGAATCTCGGAGACCATTTGGTGATTTTGACGCTGTGAGCATCGATGATTGTGGTGCCTTTAGCCCAGACAATGGAAAAGTTGGAGTCAGAGGAGATGTGGAGGAACAAGTGCTTAGGGTCCAACGTGGGGTCCAGCGGGGCGACTCGGTATGCTGAAGTGAGGCCCCAACCGACGATAGCCTCTTGGGCTTTGGAGATCTTGGAGCACCCCGAGGGGAATTTAAAAACGAGTATTTTTACGAACCCGGCCGCTAAGGAGGAGATCTCTTCGAAGGAGAAGGGGACCTGGATAGATTGACCGTCTTCTGGGGACGGCAGCTCGATGGCCGACAGATCTGGAGTATCGATCTGGAAGGGGATATGAGGTCCTCTATCTGGGCGCAACGCCTCAGCGTAGGATAAACTCGAAGAACGGGTCGGAGGGGATGACAGCCCAATGGGGCCAGC